>VZTM01034997.1:18345-171245 GCA_013400555.1 Jacana jacana | reverse complement strand
AAAAAAAAAAAAAAGTTCCTCTGCAGACTTGGGTTTGTCTCGGTGTCAGGGCTGCTGAACATTTGTCCTAATTGATTGGCACATGTATAAATACGATCTATCTCTCCTCTTTCTCCTCTCTGTCACCAACAAGCTTGCTCGCTTCTGCCCTGTCTGGTATTGCCCTCCAAACACAGAGGGTACAGTATTGCCCTATTTCTATTTAATTTCTGTCAGCTATTTCCACTTCTTTCTCCTTTTCCTTCCTCCTGCACAACCTTGTGAAGAATCTTCTAAGCATTTCCAATTTTGTGTAATAGTTTTGGGGATATTTTGGGTCAGCTGCTTAGATTAAGACTGCCTCAGTGGGTCTGATCTCTAATATGTGAGGAATCAGTACTAATTCCTCCATCAGTTTTATAAAAGATCACCATTGGATTTTGTAGGAATCAGTAAAGGAAATCTTCCAGAGGCTTGGAGAGGGAGGTATTGCATTTTGCTCGTTTTTTCCCAATGTAAGTTCAGCTCCATGAAAGCCTTTTGCTCATCAGCTGCGTAATTATGAAGGAGGTAGAGGCAGGACAGATTGTCACAGACTCTTTCCAATGATTTCTCCCACCTTAGCTCTAGATATGCTCTTACTTTGAGGGTGAAGATAATTTTCCAGGATGGGTACAATCTTGGATGTTCCCGGCAAAAGTTGCAAAAGAGCCTCCACTCTCTAAATTAGCCTCTACTTATTATATAAATCTCATTTGTTGCCTTAAAAACCAAAGGCTCAGTGTCTGTCTCAAGGATTTTATAAATTCTCTAATACAGAAGGAAACTGGACATAAAGTGGCTCTCAGCAAATGACATGTGGGACCAGGACGAAATCCTTGGTGGAACTCAAATTTGTCATGTCCTATGCACCCAGCTGTTCATCCCTGCCATAGGCAACCCAGGGCCCTCAGACCCAGGTGGTGGGGGCTCACCTCTATCTAGGGGGTTCAGAGAGCCAAAATCTAATGTTGCACTGAAAAGCACCTCAAGATCAAATATTTGGACACTGACACCTACCACGTAGAGAAACCATGGCAGTGGGAGCCCCTGTCTTGTCCTCCAACAGTGCTCACTAACAAACTACCACCAAGCTTTTAAAATGAACACAGACATCAAATTAGATCCCTGCTTCTTTTTTTTTGCTGTGTTGTCAACAGTTGCAAATCATGAAGGGGGGCTGGGGGGGTGGTGGGGGTGGCTATGGTCATTATACAGTAAGCATGAATGTTTCTAAAGACATATGTTGACTTTGGGTACAGCTCATGCACTAGATGAGATCCAGGTCCTGATGGAGTGAAGACTTATGTAGCTGCATCAGGGGAGGCTGCATCAAGAAAAACCTGCCTCATACTCCTTTACTAAGCTACAGGCAACTCAAAAATCAGAAGGTAAAATTTTAGCCTGAGGGAATTCATCTCCTTCATCCTCCAAGGCCTCATGCAAAAAGTCGTTACCAAAGATGGACTGCTGAGGAGAGACAAGGAAGCATGTATCAGTGTAAGAGGTGAGTTTGACCACCATTTATTTGACAGAGATAATTTAGATGGATGGTTTTATTTCTTACTGTGCATTTTTGATAAAATTTGTATCTTTACCTGAAAAAAAAAAAAGTTGGTATCAACACTCAGCAGTACAGACTTCTATAAAGCATTGATGGGAAAGGAATACATAAACACACCATCTCTATTAAAAATGCACTTCCTTTGTATTCTCCTTCAAATAAAATGTCCTCTCTCACTGTAGCATCACATTAAATAACAAGAAGCAAAACTGAGCAAAGTCAGCAAAGTCTCAAACCATTTGTAACCACACTCTGGTCATCTGTATGTGTGTATGTGCATGTGGGTATATTTTTACACACGCCTAAACCATCTCATGGCATCAGGGCAATTAGAGATGTGAAGGATTCCTGGGTGAGGAGTTTTGGAAACATAGGGAGGTATTTCTCACCCTGGCATCTGAGCACTGCAAGCAGCAAGGAGTCCTTGCCTTCCATGAGGGAAGACCGAGCAGAAAACAGGGCTGGATCTGAGGGTTCATTACAGTCACGTAGGCAATGTGCTGTGTGGTGGGAGACTACGAGCAACTGAGTCTGTAATAAACTTTATTTTCTGCAGTTACTTCAACTAAAGCAAATCTCTAACAGGATATGAGAGCAGAGGCCAAACCCCATGGCACATTGCAGGTTTGAAGGATGAGCTTCTCCCAAAGCGCCTGGATGAGAGATGGGTGATTTCTCATAGAAAGCGGCAATCTTCCAGACACAGGGATATCAGGAGAGTAGGAACAGAGATCCCCTGACCTGATCAAAAGATGATGCCACATTCATGTGCCAATGTCCGTATCTCTCCTACAGGAGCAGAGCTGCTCAGGTTCACACTCACTGCCTATCCTTTAATTCTGATCTGTTTTTTCAAGTACAGTCTCAGAGCCTGTCGCACACACTAAAATTAAGCCTAAGGAGCAGCATTTCTGCTGTTTCATGTGCCCTTGCACAGGGAGGAACCCCAGCCATCTCTCAGGAGACATTAGAAATGGCAAATGGCTTTAAGAGACCTGCATTCAGAGCCCTTCCTCTACTCTCAAGTTGCTGTCTTTAATAAGATCGCCCAGTTTTTACTGCCTTCTGGTTTTGTTAGCACATAATGTACTGTCTTCCCTGTGGAGTTGAACACAGGCCCACCCAGCCCATCATTAGCTTCTTGGACATCTTATATATGTCAGGAGGAGATGTTTTCCCTTACATGGTAGTGACTTGTTTCCTCCCTTCATTTCTCAAGCTTAAAAGCATAAAGGTGTTTTTGTTTAAAGAATTATCAGTAAAAGGATGCTGATAAGAGCAGAGAGGATGCTGATAAGAGCAGAGAGGATGGCTTGGAAGTCAAAATACCACTAGATGCAAGTGGTTGGCCATAGCAGTGCCTCCTTTCAGCTGGCTGAAGATATCCCCCTGGAAAATGAAAATTCTCCTTCTGTGCTGCAGGAGGCACCTCTACCTTCAATATCACCTCTAGGAAGGTCTTCTCTGGACAAAGTGAAAGGGCAGAGATGTATCTCCTGCCCCAAGGCAGCACCCACCCACCATGGGTGGTCCTGTCCAGGACATGCTGGCCGCTGTTCCCTGTGGCCCGGGTGCCATGGGGACCGTGGTTTGCACGGTTCTGTTTGCAAAACAAACATAAGCCCGTGAACTTCCCAGTGAATTCGTGGTGATTTCCAGAGAGCGGACCAAGGGTGAGTGAGAGGAAATGGGCACATCCATCTTCACTCCACATGCATCCGGTTTCCTCCCCTGCTTTGTCTGTGCAGTAAATTAAAGCTATAAAATGCATATCAGCCTGTCTAATCCCCGCCCTTGACAAAGCAGTACTGCTCCCTCCTTGAATGATTGCCCCCAAGGGAAACATGTTTATGTCCATTAGCGGTTCAGGCAATTAATTTGCAGCCATGCTAATGACTCTGAGAGCTCTTTGCCTGATCTCTCCCTTGCTGCCAGGCTCTCGGCTCTCTGGGCAGACTCCCTCGCAAGTAATTCCTCTGCATATCTCCTCAGGCCAATAGGAAACCCCATGACTCACTTTCCTCCCTTGCAACAGCAATAAGAGACGGCTGGGAATCAGAAACTTCCTGTGAAAACAAAGGGATGAAGCCTTGCCTTGACAAGTCCCATCAGGACTTAAACTTCTAAATGGTAACAACGCCTTTGCAAGATCTGCTGGCTAAAGCTGCCGTGCCTCTCTGCTGAACCCCCTTTCCTGCTTTCTGCTCTGCGGTGAGACCAGCAGCAGCCTCATGGCAGTGCTGGGGGGTACTGGAAGCCCTGCTCCTCCCCACACATCGATCCTGCATCCATACCCCTAAATGAAGGCACGCCAGGGGGTGTTGCTGGGTGGAAAAGAGGCAGGCTCTCAGTGCTAATTCATTAGCAAGCTCATTGGCATTTGTTGGCCAGGACCAACAAGCACAAAGCCTCCAGGTCCTGGGACACAACCAGGAGTTTGCATGGGCCAGACCTCATTCCCTCTGGACAGTTTTCAGGGTGCCTCAGAAATCTGGCCTTGGCAGAAGGACCGCAGCATCCCCGTGGGCATGGGGAGACGGGAGGCTGTTTAGCACTGCCACAGCTGAGGATATCTGTGCAGGAGAAGCAGGGGCACAGAAAGTCCTCAGAGATCTTCATACCTGAAAACGGCACACAAATGATAAGTTAACCTGCAGCTGAGGTGGGTATTGAGAATCATGATTTCAGGCTGAAGCACCAAAAAGGGAGAATAAGACTCCTAAATCTAATCCATGCTCTCACTTACTGGAGGAGAGTGGGAGGGAATGGAGGGAGATCTTTTTTCTACATAACGGCATAAAGTACTTAAATTTCCAAGTCTTGGACAGCGTTTCCCAACACAGCAAGCAAAAGGTCATCTTATGGACCAAGGGCTCAAAGAAAGATTTGGTCTGAGAATCTGAGCTGAGTTGAGGACTGAAAATCTGGCCCCAAGTCCCCTGAGCTCCCAGGAAAATTACTTTGCATTGCTACACACACTGTTTTATTTGGACTCATTCTTATTTCTGTGAGAATATTCTCCTCCCACCCCAACTTATTAAAGCAAAATAATTTCAAAGCAATTCACAGAATCAAAAATTAATCCCATGCTGAGTGTTATTATGATTGCTGGAGCAAGCAGTAATTCCTGTCCAGCATCCCTGTCTATGTACAGATCAAAGCCAGCATCACGGTCAAACCCCTCCTGGGCTGAGAAAGGCAGACCCACTGCTGCTGTTCCCAGCTGAGCAAAAAAGGTTGAGCTCACCCCGTTGGATCATCTTTGGATTTTACCTGCCCTGGAGCAGGGATGCTGATAACCTTCAGCGGCTGTAGGTTACTGTGGGGTTGAAGGGAACCACAAGGGTGACAGGGGACAGACAAGTGAGCAGAAACTCAGCTGGGCTGAGCAAGACCTCAGAATATAGCTTCCCACAGGAGCACTGGAAATACTGTTTTTCAGGCTCTTTCTATTTCCCAGAGGCACAAAGCAATGAATGTGAAGACCAAGGTTGTGCTCAGAAAGCAGCTGATCATTAGAGACTGCATGGAGCCAAGTTTCCAGGCTGGTCAACATGAGAAGAGCACTATCAAAGGGGAAGGTTTTCCACTCGTGCACTTTGTTCTACATGTTGCAAATTGCAAGTTGGAGGTGGCCGTTGGGCATCTCTCTGATGGCAGCAGAATCTGGCTCAGTGCAGTTCATTAGGACTGATCTAATCAGCCCAGTCACTGGTTGACTCCAGCAGCTCCTTGAGAATCAGACTCACAAATATCAAAGGAAGCCTGTGGTGGTGAGTGGCCTTGGGCCTAATGATCCAGTGTTTGCAGGCCACTGTTTTCCTGCCCTGATTTCAGCTGGCTATGTGTGGGCAGATGAAGGTGTTCTACTGCTGGTCTCATCCCATCCAGAAAACCATGTATGAAAGTTGATGACTTGACCCTTGTAAGCCTGCAGGCATGAAGCAGAGCTATCAGGTCACAGATCAGCTTTGTTACTTCCATCATATCCCCTACATGAGCAACGCTGCTCTGCTGTTGGAGCTTACACTTCACTGAAGGCTGTGGCTGTGGGACAGATCCACCTGATTAAAGAGGGCTGATCTGCAGGACACCTCCTTGCTGTTAATGTGGCCCTGCAGAGGATTCAGCTGACTGTTGAGAAAAACCAAATGGATTTCTGCATCACCCCTGGTACATTGGCTGGGAAATTGAGGCCATGTGCCTTCAAGCCAAAATTTTATAACCTGTCACAGAAAACATTTGGGTTAGCAGACTCAACAGCAGTTGTGACAGATCTTCAAAGTCTCCTTCCAAATGTGACCAAGAGAAGTCCCATTCCAAGCCACCCTGACAAGAGACCGACACTGGCTGTTTGTGGGCAAAAGTGCATTAATAATAAATTTGGGACTGCAGCCAAGAGGCCTAGATGAGCTCCACACAGAGGACCAGAGCGGTCCCATAGGAGACCCCTGGCCAGGATACCTGCAGTTTCCTTTATCCCTGAGGAAATAATATGCCCAGCATGATGGGGCTGAGGCAGAGCACTGGGTAACAGAAACATACGGAGGGAGCCAGTAAAGTTGTAGGGTCAGGACCACCTTTTGGGAGGCTCTACCAGAGATAGGATTAAGGCAAAAGCACCTGGTTTCTCTCCATGACTCCATAAGCCAGGAACACTGTGGACATCAGCCAGTGCACCTTCTAGGGGTAGGGAAACACATTCACCTGTGGAAACCTCACTAAGCTGGTGAGAAATTGTAAATTTTACTGCTTGCAGGCTATACGTTCTTAGAGACAAGGGCTGCTGACTGGTGCCTGAGGAGTTGCAGTGAGCTGATGATGCCCCACCAGTCCTGAGAAGCCATGGCCAAGGCTGTCCTGGGAGGTAAATTATGTCCAAGTGTCCATTCCTCATTACACATCACCTGAAGCTCCTCTAGATGAGTATCATGCACTGGTAGCAGACTCTCAAACCCACATGGCAGCAATGGCAACAGGGTCAGAATCTCACAGCATGAGCCACTCTCTTTTTCAAGCCTTCAAGTGTAGTGAAAGCTGCTCTTTCAGTCACTTTTTCAACTCCTGGAAATGGTCACAGGCAAGGAGTTCCCCAGTTGAGTTACTCATCAGGGCGGTGAAAAAGTTTCTTGTTTTAATTTCTTTTAAATCTGCTTAAGCTTCAGCTTCATTTGATGCTGCCAGGTCTTACAGTGGAGGAGATGGTAAGCACCCGCCCAATATTGCTGCAGAAGCGGCCAGACCTCACCTCTGTACAGCCAATGGTCAGCCAAGAGATGTCCTCTCCCACCAGGCTACGGGCACCACCCAGAATATGTCACGGGTGAGCCAGGGGGTCACTTTCTGTCTTGGTTTCAAATTGTTTACTATATGTAATCTTTTTGTCTCCAAGGAGACGTAAGAACATCTCAGCACAAGAAGGTTTCAGACATCAAATCCACATGTGAATATAATCACTAGTGACCTGGGCTGAAAATGCCTGATTTTTTGTCATTTTCCACTGCTAATAGAGAATGAGCAAAACATTTGGGGGTTGTTCAGAACGTTATTTATGTTCGTATTGAAAAGGTGCAAGCAGCAGCATTTTAATGTGGAGCTCTCACACACCAGGTCTTCATCCCCGCCCAACATGCCCCTTTTAAGATTTTACTGCCTGTGATGGGAAAGCAGGTCTTCACTCTTCAAAATAACAGAGAAACACAGGAAAAAAAAAACCTTGCTTCTGCCCTTAACCGTGTGTGATCAGGTCTTCTGTAACCTTCAAGCAGTCCTGGGAATAGTCCTGTCAGCTCCTGCTCCGACAGCGTTTTTTATGTCTCCGTTGTGGCAGCTGAGAAGAAAAAACATTGATTGGATTCCACCAGCGTGAGAAGATTAATCATCTGCCTGGATTTCCAACCAGCCTCTTCCACCCTGGGTAAAGCCTTGGCATTAATATTTAAAATTCTTCTGACCTCTCTCTGTTTTAATTAGCAAGCGGAAAACTCCCCGGCCTGCGCCAGGAAAAAAAAAAGTAAAGTCCTTAAGATCAAAGCGGGCTCTAATTCACATTTCTCTTGCCACGTTCAAAGGAGTCTGTTGGTAAAATGAGTGTCGCATGTGATGGAGATGGAAGGACATAATCCATCAGCTGTGAAAGGTGGGTGTTGAGTCCTGAGTGAAGCCATCCCATTCCAACGTGGCCAAAGGCAAGGGGGAGTACTGGGTGATTTTGTCAGTACATCCACAACAGCAATTTTAGGCTCTTTACTGGGGAAAAAAAAAATGTGTCCTTGCCTCAAATATTACTGGTAACATGTCTGCAGAATAAATAAAACAATCAAGATCTCCCACTAAATAATAAGAAAACCCATGAAACTGTGTAGCTCAAGGGAAAGGAATGAATTCTTCTGTTGTATCCTCAAAGGACTGGGAGAAATCTTATTTCTTTTACAAAAAGGAGGTGATTTGTGAAAACGAGACCCATCCCCAAATTGAGTGACCAGAAAGTACTCCTCAATGCTGGATTCATCTGGGCACAGAGCAAGGGCTGAAGTGAGGGAGATGCTGCTCTCCTTGGTGAAGAGCTCACTGCTTGGAAACACGGATCTGGAAATGGAAACCATCCAGACCAGGATCTAGGAACAGAGCTATGGCCACCAAATTGACTTTGCTGACCTCAATTGCATTTTGCTATATGACACCCACTCCCCTGTTCCGTGTTTCCTCTGCATCAGGGCAAGGATTCATAACCCTGGTGCTGATGTAGAGAGCCTGCAGAGATAGAAATTTCCATATGCCTTCATTCATTTCTTAGTGGAATTATCTACCACACGTGAATCCAGCAAATCTGCACTAATCTCAGCCACGTGCTAGATTGAAAATAATTGTAAAAAAAAAAAAAATCAATAAAAATCCTATCCCTTCAGTGGATCTCAGTGGCAGATGTCAACACCTTCATCATCACCACCAAGGATTGGGAATAAGTGATGAACATCTGCAGCAGGAGTAATCATCTCATACAGCCTGAAAATCTGCTGAAAGATGGTAGACAAAGTATATTAACACATATTCGTTTTAAAGGCTAAAAGAATGACTGCAACCTTCACTTTGGGGTTTTGCACGTGTATCTTAGTCCTGGCCAAAATGTCTTGGAGGGGAACACTCTAGATCTGGACAGCTGAATTCTGCTCGTAAAGCAGCTCCACTGACCAAACCCCTAGGACAGCAGCAAAAGCTGGAGTACATAGAGGAACATACATAGAAGCCTGACTGCTTCCCTGGGCAGGAGCAGTGCTCCCCTGGATGCCCAATGGAGTGGTTCTTGAGAAGCAAAAGGAGGCACCCAAGGGATGGAGTTTGTAAGACAGAAGGGAAGACAGGGAAGAGCTGACACTGGGCTGGGTAGAGGAGAGGGAGGGATGAAGAACTAAGAGGAACTGGGGCAAAATGCTGGGTTCTGGCCTGGATCTGGTTGGGGACACTACAGCCATGGAGATAGTGAGATGCACAGTACGGGCAGTGCAGTAAGAAGGGTGGGGATGGACTCTCCAGAAGAGCCCTGCATCCAAACAACCTGAAGGAAAGGTGAAAAAATTGCCTGCCACAGGTATATTTGGCTCCTGAATCCTGGGAGCCACAGACGAGGCAGCAGCTCTCAGTGCACCCTCCTGAGATGCCTCAGGTTGGCCCACCACTCCCCATCATCTCCCCAGCAAGTCCTGCCCCGTATTCCTCTTTGCAAAATCAACTCCTTTTGCAAGAAATTTGACATGATCAAAAGATTCCCATCATATGATAAATAAATAAATTAAAAAAAAAAAAAACAAACAAAAAACCACAGCTGTGTCACATCAGGTGGTGGGAAACGCTGCCATCTCGGTCACATGAGGCCCCACTGTCTGGCGAGTAGCTTTTCACTGCCTTCACAAGGGGCCGTGTGGCTTCCCCTGTTTAAAAAAAGACACATTAAATAACGTGGACCCATATTGCATAACTCCCCGTGCGAGAGCAGAGCTGAAGCTGTCGGCTGAACTGCTTTGGTGTTACCTCCTCTCTCGTACCGCGCTAGGGCTTGAGTTTGTAACAAATACGTTCAAGTTAAACGCTCAGGCACATTCCTGGCAATCCTTCTCCACAAAGTATTACTTCTCTTTGGACTCCAGATGGCTTATTAACAACAACATAAAGTCACTTTTTCAAGCAGAAACTGTTTATTACCGGGAAAAACATCAGGACTTTTATTATTATTTTTTTTTCTCTTACATATACTTGATTTGAATAAAAATAATTTAAAACTTTTAAATTTCTTTTTATATTACATGTAAATAACTTGAAACGAGGACTGTGAATTTCGGAAGCAAGAGAACGTAGACAAAACTGTGGTTTAGCTGCTGAGATGTAGCACTTGGATTTCTTTTAACTCAAATAGAGAAACAATCAATATTGTCATTCCAGTGAAGAAAATTAATCCATCTATAAAATATCTCGAACTTTGAGAATGGTATATAGTTACACTAGAAAGTTTTCATAATATAGTGTGTGAGTTCTAACATATTACCTAAAAAATATAACTTCTCAGACTTTACAAGGTCAAATATTTTAGACCATATTCCAGTGGAAAAACACTACAAACCTATTAAGTTCCTTTTCGAGTTCTTGTTGAATTAACTTTTATTTCCTTTTGAGGAATTTTAATATAACATTTCAAGCAATAAAATATTGCATACAAACCAGCTTGCAGAACTTGATTCACACTAACTGGGACAACCACTGTTTTCAGGGATGAAGCACCTTTGGTAACAGTGATAAAGCATCACTGCTACAGGAACTGATGAAGAATTGGATTTTGTGCACAGATTAGTACAATGACATTTCTGCAAATCTGATAAAAAATTACTGCATATTCAGTAATAAGAAATTAAACTAATGGGAATTAAAATATGTTTAAGGCTGGCGTAGGATTACAGTGTTACAAGACAGAGATTCTATTAGTTGATCCAATTCCTATCATCTGACAAAAACTTCCAACAAACCACTTATTTTTTCTTCTTTTTTCTTTTTAAAATACCTGCAACCTACTGCAATTTCCATTCCCTGGCTTACCTCGTCTCTTTTCAGTTGAATGTGAATATAGCTCATCTTTTCGTGAAGTTCTAGGGTAAGGAGCACCATTCAGCACCACCTGAATGGATTCTAGAGAAAAAAAAAAAAAAAAGAAAAAAAAAGCCCCCAAAAGCAAAAAAAAAAAGCAGCAAATAGCATGTCACTGTCTCGCCTTAGAAGACAAACTATTATCAGCAGAAATACACAGGGTAAAAATGAGATGGAATTTGCGTGTAGTACCATATTAAACTGAATGCAACTGCCCCAGTCGGGGCTGTCTGATGGACCGACAGAAAAAGAACATTTTTCACCAAGTAAAGGCAAAAATACTACTAATACGGTCGTCAAAACTGTCCTTTTGTAACAGCCTAACCTCAGGGGTCAGTTCCCTTCTCAAGAAATGCTGAGCTGCAGCTCAACAAACAACGCGATGCCATCTAAAGCGACAATGTCAAGCCCTTTAAAAATAAACATTTAATGTCAGTATATTCTGGGGATTTTTTTTTTCTTTTCTTTTTTTAATGTTGTTTTGTTCTTGGCTTTTTTTATTTTTGTAACTGTCTGCTGTTTCCAGCACCATCTCAGAGGCTGGAACGTTTCATTCCTTCCTCTGCCGGTTTTGTCATTTTCCACTTGGCAGCTCCCGGCCACCACACCCCTCAGGGGGGCTCCTCAGGGCGCAGCAGCCACCGCTGCCGCCGCCTGCCTTCCCTTCTCCCTTCTCCCTGTCGGCAGGGGGATTTACGGCCCTGGAATGTGATTATTGAATTAATATGCCTTTTTCCCCGCCCACCAAAGGAATGCCTTCTTCTGCAACTGTAGACGTAAAAATACAAATACTGCAATTTTCACTGATGAGGGGGCGGCGGCTCCTCTGAGATAAATCAGTGACACAATTTAGAAAGGCAAGGAGGCATTTTTCACCCAACTGCGATAGTTTTAAAATCAGGTAAAATTTTGGGCCTAAACTATGCCATCTGTGTTCCTCTGTAAATGAAACATTACTTTTAGTTTTACCAAGAAATATTCTACTGGTATGAACTACAGAATTTTTGAAATTATTATGTATATTTATATTTGACTTCTCTAAATATATTACTCATTTGTTTAATTCATTCAGGAAGCTACCATACTCTCAACCAACTACAGCAATCCAGAAATATTTTCTGTGTATGGAAGGGACTTAATCACTAAGCCACACCTTCCTGCAAAGCTTCAGTATTTTTGATTGGTAAAAAGCATTTCTCAGTGAATAATACTGAAGTGGAGCCCAAGCCCTCCTCCATATATAGGACTGTTGAGTTAATTAACTTTTCAGGACAAGACGCTGGTCATGTTCAATGCCAAGACCTTCTGCCGCTTTCAAGACCGCTCCAGCGGTAGCTCTGGTGGTACAACAGTGTATCTGGGGTCGAGCTTAGGTGTGAAATCCTTGAAGTTCTTAGATGCTTCAGTACCAAATACGTCTAAAACTTTCCTGTTCATGAGAGCAAACCTGAAAAAGAACAGACATGAGAGAGTCAACGGATTATTCCTTTACTTTTGAAAAAGAAAATAAAAATTACTATAATTTATTCACAAAATATTTATGAATTTATTTATCAAATTACTAAAATTATTTCCCTCCATGAAAGACTGCCTAAATCTTTGAAATACAGGCTTCAGCCTGCACTGTTTAGAGATGGCATTTATTTCATCTCGGGCAACAGAGATTTAAAAAACCCAAAGAAACGCATTTGACAAATCTGATTCATAGTGCTTGGTGTAGATACACTTTGCACAACACAACTGGCAGAAAAAAGGACAGAGCCCCCTTCTACTTTTAAGTTCACAAAACCCAGTCAAAATAAAATACACTGCTCTTCTTTCTCACCCCAGCCCCACAAACGCTGGCCGTGCCTGCCCAAGTCTGAGTAACAATTTTACGGGTGTTACAATATATTTCCATCTGTTTGGTCTTCAAAGTTGTTGAGTGAAAGACCTGTGAAACATCACTCTATGAAGAGAGTGTCGAAATTACTAGTGCAGAGATTTATTTCAGCTAAAATAAATGAGCAGAATAGGATTTCTTTTCCCTCCTCTCTTTCAGCTGAAGCAATCTTCGGATTAGCACAAGAGGGAAAAACGCAGCCAAAACTGGACATCTGCACTGACATCATCCCCCATATCATGTTTGTCCAGTCTCCGAGGATGCCTGCAGACTGCTTCCAGGCATCCCACAGAAAGCTTCCAGATACGTCCAGCAATGTATTCAGTCACCTCATGTCCAGCTAAGGGTGCACTGGGCCATGGGGAGTGGAGGTTCAATGTGCTCCAGGGATTGACCTTGGATTTCACTTCTGTTTTTATAAGTCTGGAGAGCTCACTGTCACAACAAACCTCACCTTCCACAACCCCATTCATAAACTGATCGCCATCAAGATTTGGATGCCTTGTTTCTGCCAAATTCTGCATCAGTAAAAATAGTGTACACTTGACTAAACTGTATTTTTAAAAATCAGTGCGGGCAAATTCTATTTTAAAAGGTGTTTTAGATCCCCACAGAAAATCAAAGAAAAGATGTTCAGTAAAATACTAAGAGTGCAAATTTATGGTTATAATCAGTGAAAATTTATCACTAGTTTCCCAAGAGAAAAAAATCCTTTCCCAATTGAAATATAGACGTCCTATACAAAACTATTAAACCTGCAAAGTATTTCTGGGGAACACTCTGATGTTTCTAGTAACGATTTTAAACACATAGTAATCCCACGCTGTCAGTCTCTGTACACACTATGTGATCTCCTCAGCCTGTAAAGCTGTCTACCAGATTCTTCATATTCCACTGAAACCTGAAAGCGTTCCACCTTCCAAGTCAACTAAAGATAAAAAAAGGCTTCCAATAAAACACTAGATTTAAGTCTTTGCTCCCATCATCAGACCAAACCTGCAATGATGCTTCAGTGGCAAAGACCTGCAAGTGGACTGGAAACCATTTGAAAAGCAAAGTAAATATTGCAGAAATTAGCCCTCCTATGGCTCTGCTGTTGACTGGGAGTGACACAGAAAGCTGAATGTGACCGATGATGTGTTGAGATGAGCTGTAACATACCCCTGGTGACATACCTGCCATTCGTTAGTCGTAAAAGAAATTTCCAGTAGGAAGGTCTGAGATTCTGGACTTCCATGACAGCCTGTAAGGAGAGCATTCCATCAGAGCCAGCCCACAGCCTCAGGCAAAAGCTTCATCTGCTACATTATGTTGCTGAAACCAGTACAAGGATAGCTATGGAAATATGTATTTCTATGTTTTTTTAGTTGCGCACAAATCATTTCACAATCCATGGACCAAAAGCAGCTGTGATCACCTGCCAACATCCAGCACTGTCAGCAGACCAACGGTTCACAGCTGAACCTGATGCCCTTCGTGACCCACCACCAGCACAGACTGGTATTCATAGAATCACTGAATCATAGAATCATTTAGGTTGGAAGAGACCCCTGGGATCATCAAGTCCAACCATCAGCCCTACTCTACAAGTTCTCCCCTACACTAGATCCCTCAACACCACATCTAATCTGCTCTTAAACACAGTCAGGGAGGGTGACTCCACCACCTCCCTGGGCAGCTGATTCCAATGACTGACCACTCTCTCCGTGAAAAATTTTTTCCTAATGTCTAGCCTAAACCTACCCTGCTGCAGCTTGCAGCCATTCCCTCTTGTCCTGTCGCTCATTGCCCGTGAGAAGAGACCAGCACCAATATCTCTACAGTGCCCTTTCAAGCAGTTGTAGAGAGTGATGAGGTCTCCCCTCAGACTCCTCTTCCTCAGACTAAACAACCCCAACTCCCTCAATCGATCCTCATAAGCCTTGTTCTCCAGGCCTCTCACCAGCTTTGTTGCCCTCCTCTGTACTCGCTCCAGCACCTCGATATCTCTCTTGTGCTGAGGTGCCCAGAACTGGACACAATACTCAAGGTGTGGCCTCACCAGTGCTGAGTACAGGGGGACAATCACCTCCCTACTTCTGCTGGTCACACTATTCTTTATGCAAGCCAGGATGCCATTGGCCTTCTTGGCCACCTGGGCACACTGCTGGCTCATGTTCAGCCTCCTGTCGACCAGCACCCCCAGGTCCTATTCTGCCAGGCAGCTCTCCAGCTAGAAGGTAATCTTTCAAAACTGGTGGTGGTTAACTTCTCTCATTGCAGAGAAAGCAACATTAATCCTTTTATTCCTACATACATGATTTTGCACTTGTGGATGCCAAATTTACCTGCTATTTTATCCCTCACTCACTCTGTGATCTACTATTTCTTGTAGTCACCTTTACATTCCACATTACACATTTTAAATAATATTATATAACCAAAATCCTTCTCTTCTCTCTATTTCATTACTTTTCCAGGACACTTATAAATACAGTGAGCTACAAACATCTCAGCATGGAATCCCTTTGCTGATTTCCTCCCTCTCTTTTGCTCTGATCGTAGATGGAGAGATGTTCCCAAATATACTGGAGCAACGAGGAGGAGGAGTCTCACTGTTCTGCTAAGCATGAGACAGCAGAAGACTGCTTTAGGGTTATTTCTCTTTATTGAGGGGTACAAAATTTATATATAGTTATGGAGGTCCAGAAAACATTCAGTGGGATGTTTCAGCAGCAGGTCTAGAAATGGAGAGAGGTAGTAGAAGAGTAATTTGGGTACCACCAGAAAGAGCTCTTCTACCTGATGCAGCTGATATAAGGACTGAGGTCAAAGGCATGTAACTGACTTGGGAAGTTGAAAAGATGATAACTACAGCTTGCTTTGAACATGAAACTTCAGCTTTCCTTGCCAAGTTGTGCATATTTTTTTCAAATAGGCAACTTTTATTCAAATTAGCTGAAAGTGAAAACATCCAGTTGATTAAAAAAACCCCATAAAATATTACAATATACTGTTTGTCTCCTTGAGAAACCATTCTTTCATATGCTTATGGAAGTCCACATATTAATGTTCATCCTCTGGGTCAGTACTTTTTTTAAGATCTCTTCCAAAGAATTCAGTGCTTTGGACAATGTATTCAACTAGATTTGAGTCCTACAAATGATCTTCCCACAGTGTCCCTCAAAAGCAGGATGCAGGAGCCCCGACTCATAGCATCTTGCTGGAATCACTACATCTCACCATCTTGTCTACATCACTGTACCCCTGCACTCCTCATTTCATTCCAACATTTGACTTAAAACTAAAAGAACTTCATATTGTTAGATGACAACACACTTACTGCCTGAAAGCATATCGACGTAGAAATGGCATAGATGATGCTGTCTGCATGAGGAAAATAGGGAACCTTCCCTGCTTCAATGCCTTTGAAGTATATCGTCTACAAAAACAAACAAGAACTGCTGAATGAAACAAAATAAAAGTAAATGTCCCTTTTTCTTTTTTTTTTTTACTTTTAACTTATTTTACCTTTCCTGAAGACCATGTCAATGTTATTAACCTATACTCATACACTTCCATTTATGTCCACAAGTGTGACATTGGTTATAGAAGTTATCAAAGATCAATAGAATAAGAGGCCAGAAATGCATAGGACAGGACCTAGCAACAGCTCAGCTGTTAAAAGGGTGGTATAGATCTTAAAGATAAAAAAAGGAGAGTTTGCCATGTTAAATTCTTCATTTTAAAAAAAGCAAAAGAACAATGCAAGAACTATTCCAACAAAGTGAATATTCGCTGCTCTTAAACAGCTTGAAATCACATACTTTTCTTTCTGAGAAAACATGTAAAGTTTATTTTCCTGAGCACAGCTTGACCTTCCAAAGCAGCACACGCCTCTTTGGTCAGTTACCCTTGGCTTGCGAAAGATGATAAAAGTAGTTTGAAAAAAAAAGAGAAAGACAGAAAGACAGAACACACAGCACTTCTCTTATTTCCCTGCAGCCACAATGTCCCAAAGTCCAGAGAAAACCATCAGCAATACAAGATAATACAGCTTTTTTACAACTGGTGTTCTGAAAGTCAATATGGGTAACTCAGAGTTGCTTTTATGTAACCATGTGAACTTCTTTCAGAGCTTGATTTTAAGATTGCAAGGAGCAAGAATAAACAGAGTATATCTTCCCTTTTTATGTTTAATTTTATGCTTAAGAAAGGAAAAAGTTCCTTCTCTTTATATTTTTTGAAATGAATTCTGTTCTGGTAATAGAGCTGGATAAGTATCACCAGGGAACAAGGCCCTGGAGCTCTGGAGGAGAATGTTTTGTGATTCAGGGATGAGGCATAAAAGAGAACACTCTCAACTTATTCCAGTGGTGCTGTTGGGGAAACAACCATGACCAAGTCCCAGTTTTATGGAACAATCACAGTAGGAAACCAAAAGCTGGTTAGCAAAGTATAATCAACATACCCCAAATCTACAAACTTACTTTTTTTTTTTTTCCTGGGTTCCTAATTTTAACTAGTTCACAAAAATAATTCAAGCCTGAAAAATAGTAATTTGAACAAAGTCTGTTGCAAAGACAGGAATTCAATTAGTTGAAGTATACTGACAAACAACCCCAGCTATAGACTGAAACCTATGCTATTTTGAGTTATCTTGCATTGCTGAGCGCCAAAATTAAGGAACAAAGGCAGGAAGTTAGGTTGTAGCTTTTGGCAGTAAATCTACAATTAAGGACTAGTTTTGATTTATGTTTCTGGCAGAATAGACATTCATTCTTGGAACTTTCAGATTTACAAAATCTGCAAGAGCTCCAAAGCAAAGGGCTATCGGGAGATTAAAAAAAAAAATATAAATCATGGAGAATAACTGAGAATATACATGGAGACCAGTGGACAAAGGACTTTTAAAATGAGTCACAGAAAGGAAAATAAGGAAGACATGAGACCGCAGAATGGCACTGCCTCTTGGCACACACCTACTGAAACACACCACTGCCACACAACTTCGTATTACACTGGAATTGCCTGACAAAGCCTGTGAAGGTCATTTTCTTTGTCTGCCTTGAAAAAACAGACAAAATAGAGAACTCTGTTTGGAGAGTAGCATCTTACCTCTACTAATTTGGACACCAGATACATAGAGATGGTAGTACTTTTGTAAAACATCATAGAAATTCCTGCTAGACAACCTGCAACAATTAGGAAACAGAAGTATCGTTAAGATGGTGATTTATTGTCGCTGTTGCACTACATCAGCTCAACAGAGACTGCACAAGATTATGTTTACTGTTGCTACAACAAAGTTCAGTGATGTTCCTGTGCTGCCCATCACAATATGGTTTACGTCATAAAAAAAAAAAAAGAAAGAGTTTTGAAATCCCGAAGGAAATCTGTAGTTCAGTGCTCAGGAGCAGGGTATCTAATTTCCCCTCATCACACAAAGAAGAGAAGCCTCTGAGCTCCCAATAGATGCTCGATGCACAAACAGCAGGGCAGGGCCTGCAAGGCTACACAGATTTCATGGCAAAAGGGTTCTTCTTCAGGTTTAGTGGAGCCTGAACTTTCAAATGTGTGTTCTGTCACATATGGACAGGACAATATTTGAATCTCACACCTGTACAGCTGGAAAATAAAGGACAAGTTTACAACTGTGTGGTGTGTACAATAATGTAGATTAGATTAGATTAGATATTAGGAAGAAATTCTTTCCTGTGAGGGTGGTGAGACATTGGAACAGGTTGCCCAGAGAGGCTGTGGATGCCCCATCCCTGGAAGTGTTCAAGGCCAGGCTGGATGAGGCTTTAAGCAACCTGGTCAGGGAGGTGTCCCTGCCCATGGCAGGGGGGTTGGAACTCAACGATCTTTAAGGTGCCTTCCAACCAAAACCATTCTATGCTTCTATATTGTCCTTGAAACCGGCCATAAAAAATCCCAATATGTGATTGAATTTGCCTTACAATTTGAACTGCAACTTGAAATGCTACTTTCACTTGACAGAACTTTGGTGTACACAGTCCTATTTTCATCACAGAATCTGAAAAGGGAATGAAAGGACAGACAAGAGAAGTAGGTGCAGAGACCCAGTAGAGACAATCTAAACTTCTTGTCATGGACTCACCAGCTACAAGCGCGTGAAGCTCATCATCGAGGTTTCGTACCCAACGTAGGAAGCAACTAGTACCCTGCAGGTGAACAGAGAGGAGAATTAGCCCTAGTTATTTCTCTTTCAGATTGCACAGACTAGGGATACTCCTCTATAAACGAGCCACAGGGTACACAGTGTGAATTAAAAGCGCAGTGTGATAAAACCTATAATCCACAGTATCTAAAACATTTCAGTGTTTTAATTAACAGTTCACTGTTACTGCTTCTTTCAAAACCAGAGCACAGACCAATCTAATTTGAAGACCAATCTCATTCCAAAGCTAATCTTGAATTTATATCATCTTCATTTGCTGCAATTGTGTAGGCTCCTTCCCTTGATAAAGTCTATTTTCAATTACACACCAAACACCTTGAGATTTTTCCATACAGCCAATAAATTCTGGAACCAGGAAAACACAATCATCTAAGAAGTTAGAACTGTATGTGATTAAAAGACGCAGTGAAATGCATAATAACCTATTTTTTGACACAGACAACAGTACACGGCTGTTTGGGCCAGAATGGATGTAAATAACTGGCTTAGGCTGCACTATAATATATTTCATTTGGGTGGCTGCAGGTTACCAAATCATAGAATCATATGATCAACATAGTTCCATATCGGCCACATCCTCTGCACTGTTTTTCAAACTGCTTTGAAAATCTATATTTTATCTCCAAATTTTATCCCTGGTAAATAGACTGAGATCTGCTTATTATAGGTACAATCCAGCGCCAATAGCACTGAGACAAGGGGATATAATTCAGTGTGACAGCCTGCTGATGTCTATACAAGATGTGTGTGCCTGGCTCTCAATCCATCTAATGTGTGCTTTTCGTGGAATCAAATAGCAATTCATGTTACAAGGGACCTCTGGAGATCATCTGGTCCAACCTCCAGCCTGAAGCAGGTCTAATTAGAGCAGGTTGCAGTGGAGTTATGAGTATCTCCATGGAAGGAGATTACACAGCCACACTGGGCAACCTATTACTGCACATCTCCAAGAGGCATAGGTAACAATAAAGGCTCCCCTGAGACTTTTTTCTCCAGCTTAAAACCCATTTCTCTCAGCTTCTCCTTGCACATCATATGGGCCAGTCCTCAAATCCTCTTACTGCCCCTCTGGTAAACACACCCTCAAAAAAGACATTAAAATTAAAAAAGAAAAGAAAGGAAGTAGTATCTGTGTCCAAAAATGGACACAATACCACAGATGTGAGCTCACTAGCTATTTTGTAGTGCACATTTTAAATACTTAAATTTCTTGCAAAGCCATTGATACACTGCAATTATCTCAATCAACTTTACTGCTCAAACCTGTAAACTAATTTAAAAAATGAACCCAAGCTACAGTGGCCAACTTATTCTCTGCAAAACCATGCTTCTGACATTAACAGTAAGGGGAGCACAAACTATTAATAGTAAAGCTACTACAATCCTACAACGGCGCTTCAGATGGCTTTTAGGGAGAAGGTGGGATTTTTTTAAAAAGCAGTCCATTATGCAATTCCTTTGGGTTCAAAATGCATCAAGCATTTACTTTTTTTTGGCTGTGAGACCTTTTGGAGTGACTAGAATCTCTGCTGCCTTTTGGAGTGACTAGAATCTCTGCTGCTCCTCACGCTCATTTCAAACTGGAAGACAAATACAATGCAGCCCAAGTCTAAGTTATGGAACACAAGCAATACCAGAAAGTACATACTTAGTAAGCTATGAAGGCCAGAGATTGTCACTCTCATAAAGTGAATATCTACATAATTAAATTACACTTTGCAATTGGAGCTTTTAAAAGAAACCAAAAATCACTTCAGCTTTTGTAATTTAAATACATTTTTCTCTAAAGGCTCTTTTCCTAAAGTTTGAGTAAAAACTTAATTTTCACATAAACTCTGAAGAACCCTCTTGCACCTCGCCATTACAAATTTGAAAGTCTGTAAGCTTAAAATTCTCCTGTCTCAATCTGACTGCAAGACAAGTGAAATGTGGTTTCACTGGTGTTTTTTACTTTTCACTAAGTAACGGTTACTCTGAATAATACAGGATTAGCGTAACTTTGCAAAACAAGTAAACCAGGAACTGAAAAATGACATGTGTGCTTCCGAGCATCAAAGTGCAAAAGCCACCTCGGCACTGCACTATGCAGTGTATTCTCCCTTTGGGTGTGAGCTTGGCCACATTCTCTTTTGGCATAAATAAACATAATTCTATTATGTATCTATAATTCTGTTATGTATCTCCAACAATGTGCTATGAACATGTATCAGTTCACAATCTGTCATCTTATAATGGTGTGAGGGGTGATTTCCAAGGGGTAAGTGCAACATCTCCTCAGCTGCACATGAAATGTGTTCTGCAATCTCATGGTATTTAGTGTCAAGTAAGAATTCCAAAAATTTGAGCCAAAAAATCTGCAAATGTCTCCTCTCTGGCAACGCTGCTGCTGCTTCACTAAAAGATCTTTAAGGATGTTACAAGGGACCTGAAATCTGAATTTCTCCGAAGTACTCCCTATCTCCTGAACTTGCTACCATGCTGCAAAATCCATCTGGTCCATTCAAAAATGACAGAAAAAACACAGGGAGTTGAAGACTAGTTTTCTATTTAGAATTTGATTACTGCAATACTGTAGAAGTTGTCAGTGACAGGCTCTAGCAAACAGTATCACTAATATTAAGCGGCTGGACTTTTTACCTCATTGTAAACTTCTGAAAAGTGAAATAAAACCCATGGCATTTGTCATTTTTGCATGTTATGAGCTTACTTTATATATACTGACGAAAGATCCCAGAAAAGCTCCAAGCTGGAAATTTTCTTTGTTGTAGAAGAGGGAAAGTAGCCGGGACGGTTCTGTAAACAGATGGCGGAAGGTGGATGGAATCCGAAGGCAACACTGGATCAGGTAACCAATGCTAAACATCCTAATGAAGCCCTGGAGAAAAGGGAGAAACATTTTGTGGTAAGAAACCACTAATTCAGAAAAAGGAAAAGCAAAAACATTTACAGAAGTCCTTATTTCTTTACACTGAGCAGTTTAAACCTGCTCTGCAGATGCTTATGTAAAATGCATCCCCAACTTCAAACCAGGTTTTTTTCCCCCAATTCCCCTGTAAAACAGCAAAGGCAATAAAATCGTAGACAATTAATTCTCCTTCAACTTCTATGAGTATTTGAAGACTTCAATGGACAAACTCTATTTCTCTTCTGCTCCAAAATACTGTTCTTTGAAATAATCCCAATGACTTCATTTCCAGGTTACTGACCAGCTTCTGACCACAAGTGGGTATATAGAGGAAAGTAAAGTGGTGGAAAAAAAAAGTGCTCCTACCCTCAAATGTCTGGAGAGAGCACTAACGGAGGAAAAAGTCCACAAAAAATAAATTTCAGAAAGTGTGAGAAGTAGAAGCTGACCCTGGTGGCTTGGCACGGGTTCACATACTGCCCCACAACCGAAGTGGAGCCGAGTGCTGCTGCAGCGAGAGAAAGAGCGGAACTGGAAGGGAGAGTATGTGCAAGGCCAGTCAGAAAGGATAACGATGAGTTCCAATTGGTTTTTATTTACTACTTGGATAGTAGTAAATAAACCTTGGATACAGGTCTGCTTTTTTATACCATGTCACAAAACCACACTGATGTTTTCTTTCCAAATTCATCTCCCTAGTTTCTTATAACTTCCTATCCTTACTTTAACCCTATGGCTGAACTTCTCTCATCTTTCTGAATAAAACCCACCCATCTTTTCATTGAAGATGCCTTATCCGAAAACTCCCTGTGTATTTGTTATCAGCAAATAAGGCAGGCACCCAATGCTCATCATATCTGGAGTTCATTTTTCAGAAGATACTCAGGGACACTAAGCCAATTCCACTTACAGGGATAAGTGGCAGAGGATTTCACAGAATCATAGAATAGGTTGTGCTGGAAGGGATATTTAAAGGTCATCTAGTCCAAACTGCCCTGCCACAGACAGGGACATCTTCAACTAGATCAGGCTGATTTAGACCTGACCTTGAAGGTTTCCAGGGATAGGGAACCTACCACCACTCTGAGCAACCTGGGCCAGTGTTTCACCACCCTCATTGTTAAAAATTTCTCTTATTTCTAGTGTAATTCTTTCTTCTTTTTGTTTAAAACTGTTACCCTTTGTTCTATCACAACAGGCGCTGCTAAAAAGTGTGATTGAGCAATCTTTAAAACTCAAGAAATCCAAGGTTTTGCCTCCTACAGGACTTTATAATGCATCATAAATCTCATAAAATTTTATTGTGGTTAAACATCCAGTAATAAACTCTTCCTGAAGCAATTACTTTCCCCGCTACTCAAGAAGTGGTTTATGAGAATCAAGTAGAAGAAAATACATTGTGTCATCCCATGATCCAGTAACTATGACTGAAAAATTTCCACTTCTTCCTCAGCTACCCTTAAAGGTATGCAGATTCTATGGACTGAACAGCTAACGACCCAGCGTTTTCTAATCGTGTAATGAAAATGCCTACTGAAAGGTATGTGAGGTAGGCAGAGACAGAACTGCACTGTGAAGATCTCAAATAATAATGGAGGTAGAAAACAGCGGAGTATATGCAGGACGTTATAATGAACATTAGTGAGTGAAGAAAACTCTGCTAAGAGCCATTTCTCTACAGAGACTTTGAGCTGCGACTCAGATCAGCGAAGTGATCAGCCCAGTGAAACTACAGATCTGCAAAACTCATTGAGTAAATACTTTTGGTTTTCCATTTGAAGAAGCAGGTTTCTTAAAAAGTTAATAACACAGTCAGGATATTGACTATAACTCAATTTCAAAAAAGCATGTGTGTCCATATAAACAGAGTTCAGTAGACCACCAAAACTCCCTCAGTCTTGCAATATATTAGGGATTAGTTAAGATATTTAAAATAAATTAGTTAAGATATTTAAAATTTGTTCTGGGTACAGAGTAGCCCATATTCCTTCAAGCGGCAGGATGCAGAGACTACAATCACCAGAAAAAAAATCTCATATTCTTTTTGGTCACCCTTGTCATCAGGTAAGTTGTGAGAGTTGTCATCTGCAGCATCAGCAGAAAAAATGTACAACCAGACTACTTCTGCTGGCTCCTCAGCTCTACTACTGCTGCTGCTCTCCTCATTGTGACCAAAGGGAATCCAAAAGAGGAGAAAGATACAGTTTGACTGCTTCTGGTAGCTCTTTTCAGACATTTACAACCCCATAGCAGTTTAAGTATTTAGAATTTGAAGGGAAGTTTATGAAATCAGGTGGTCTGTCATTACTAAATGTTACATAAAAGCTACCATGGATTATGCCAACTAGCTAACGCGCTTTCAGTGTGAAACGGGGCAAAATCAGCAGGCAATGACAAAGCACAGATACGATAATGAAAAGATGAGATGTTCAAGGGTAAGGGAAAATATACCACCAAGGTGAAATTCTGGCAATATCCAGCTCATTAGATTATTATCAAATTTGAAAACTCCCTTACAGATATGGAATTACAAAAACGTGCTCAAATCGTGTCTGCTGACAATTATTACTGACCGACTCCAGGAATGGCCACAGAGAGAACTGAAAACGCTTTAAGAATTTTGAAGCTTTAAAAATCCTAGTACATCAAAATAATTTTTTTCTCTCATGTTTTAATTAAAAAATATGCAAAGATCTGGCTGCCACTTCAGTGATATTTCCCTGATTATATTACAGTAGTAAAGAAAAGTTCATACCAAAATACTACAAAAGACTGGTACAAGAATGAAGGATAGTTCAAACACACAGATGGTTTTCCTAAAGAGAGAACAGCCTCACAAAAATGTCTTTTTAGATTTATTTTTAGTCAGGTTAAGACTTAGTTCAGCTCCATTATCAATTGGGCTTTCTCCTCCCTTCATCCCCTTATAAGGGTATACGAAACGCAAACAAAATAATGCTGAACAAACAACTGAGAGGACAGAGACAAGTGAATATTCCCCCTTTTTTTCCCACCCTGTTCTTTTCGTCATTAACACGCCTCCCCATGCACCTAAGGATAGAGACAGTAGTGTGGGGCTGGTCCACTGTGGTATGAGGAACTCACAACCTAAAATCAGATTTGGGTCTCTCAACAAAATTAACTCCTGATTCTTGGTCACCCTTCTGTTTTAAAAGCATTTTGAGCTCTTTGCATTCCATAACAGTCAGATCACCTCTCTCTTTACCTCACACACACGATCATTCTTCCAGCAGATCATGACAGTGCTCCATGGAGAAGCGGCATCGGTTCCGTTACAAACATCTTGACAGAAATCCTTACCTGTTTGTTCTAACTGCACTTGCAAAATAATGCAGTGTTATGAGGGTGCTGAGAGATTTGAGTGCTAAGCACGCAGCACAGGATGCATAAGGACTTTGTGTGAGGTTAATAGAAAGCTCAGTGATATCTATGGGGAAAACACAGAGTACTCTGCAAATGAAGGCACAGGAAATGTTTGCTCCCCAGAAGATGCTGACCAGACACAAACACTCTGGAGATGAGGAGATAAAGTGGGCCAGGAGGCACCGAACAGCCAACTTACTGGGGAAGGCACTGAACAAGCACAGAGCAAACAGGAAGTTTTTGTCCCCAAAGATGATAGAATCATAGAACTGTCTAGGTTGGAAGAGACTTTAAGATCATCTAGTCCAACCATCAACCTAACTCTGATAAAAAACATCACTAAACTAATGTCACTGAGCACTATCTCAACACATCTTTTGAATACGTCCAGGGACAGTGCTTCAACCACTTCCATGGGCAGCCCATTCCAATGCTAAATAACCCTTTCATTGTATAAACATTTCCTGATATCCAACCTGAACCTACCCTGGTGCAACTTGAGGCCATTTCCTCTTGTCCTATTACCCGTGACTTAGAAGAGACCAACACTCATCTCTCTACACCCTCCTTTTAGGGAGGTGTAGAGAGCAATAAGATCTTCCCCCCAGCCTCCTCCTCTTCTCCAGGCTGAACAATCCTAGATCCCTCAGCCTCTCCTTATAAGACTTGTTCTCCAGACCCCTTCAAAGCTTTGTTGCCCTTCTCTGGACCCGCTCCAGTAGCAAAATGTCTTTTTTGTGGATGTTATGCCTTGAAGAAAATAGACCATAAATGAAACATTAAGTGGACTAAAATAGCGGTGAGAGGTTGTAAAATTGTAACTGGGTTCTGCTAAATATATGTGATACATACAACAAACGAGTGACTTAACTCTCCTGAACTATTTTGGATTGCCCTATTGCTCATCAGAATCCAGCAGAATGCTTAGGCACCATCTCAAATCCTACCAGCTCCAGCACAACTATACCCATGTTACATGTTGGTACGCTAATATAGTGCAGCGTAAAAAGAGTGTTAATACAACACAAAATGATGTTGTTAATAAACATACATGCATAAATGTTGTGCTAGATCTCTTCTGATGCTAAATTTAAGCATAGCTCCTCTGAGAAAACATTACCTGTATGTAAGATTTTAATTTTAAAAAGTTATTTTTGAAAGCAATATATATTACAAGCATTGGAAGATACTGAAATCCATTTCTGCTGCTCCATATACAAAATATGGGTAAATAATTAAGTGATTGAGATCTTCTGGAACCATACCAACTTCTAAAACAGGCCTAGCAGGTGGTACCACCTGTGCCAACCCAACACCAGCCAAAAAAAAAATCTCTACACAGTACTCCCCTGAAAAAAAATGCGCTGATCACATCGATAACGGAGGATGAATTATGCCACTGGATGTAAACAGCTCTTCCTGGGCACAACAACTGTGACCAATCTCTCATTACCCCGAGCCCTTAAAATACCAGGAGGGAGGAGTGAGGCCGCTGCCCAGTGCCAGACCCGCGCAGCTGCACGTGTGCTGGGGCTGCGTTGCCCACCCAAGCAGCACATTCCGGGTGCTTTCTTCAGGCTGGAGCCACAAGTGGGCTCAGCACGTGAAGTGCATCACATAGCTCAACAAGTTCCTTGCCCGCTGGTCCATTTTTTCCCACACATTTTATGTTATTCATTCGCTCCAGCTAATCTGAAAGACCAGGGAACTTTAACCCCGCCACCACCCCGTCCTAAATTGAGAAAATCTGTTTTCAGGCTTGTCAGGTTTTCAATAGAAGGAGAATGAGTAACAGGCTCCTTTCTCACTTCCTAAGTTTATGCTTTTTTCTGACTAAAGACTTTTGCTCTGTCTTTGCCAGAGTTTGTCAACCTAACTTTTTCTGCACTTACTTTAATACAATATGAGATGCAATTATCTTCATAGTGTTTACAGCATCTATGCCTTGGGCCATGTTTGCACCTGCAAAAAGCACAATGAAACACATATTAACTCGTAGCTGTTTTCAGCGTCACCGACAGGAGACTTCATAAATTTTTCTTGCCTAAAAATACATAAAGTGCTATTTTCCCACCACTCATTCTCCCCATTACCCATTGAAGGGCACTGAAGTTTTATGATGCCACAAAAGGACAATAAAAAATAACAATACTTTAGTTGTACAGCAAGAAGTGTCTGCACACTTATTTGGATCCAACCTCTTGCCTTGCTACACAATAACTACAAAATTAAAGAACGAATTTTCTGCTGTGGCCAACAGGAAGAAGTGATATGACTCTTTCCAGTCTGTCTCTACTCTGTGGTTCTAGAAGGATATTTGACCGAGCATCTGTTATCTGTGTCCTTATATCTTTCATACCTTTATAAGGTTCACTGGAGGGCAATGCAGAACATAAAAATGCACAGAGATACCCTGGGAGACTTCTCTCAATTACAGGTCTTTCACTTCTGGGCTATTACTTCTGCTGTCTTGATTTTTATGTAGCTCTTACTCCAGACTGAGAATTTGACCTTGAGCGTTTAAAAGAGACGGGTATGGGACGGTGGGACGCATGAATTGTACAGTTGTTAGCCCTGCATTATGTAGAATTAAAAGAAGTAAAGTCATACCAGGGCTGAGCATTATATTTTGCTACAGCCAAGTATTTAAGTTTTAATGCAAAATAAATTACAGAATTTATATACTGTGCCAAATATCTTGGAAGTTTTGAATCATGCATTATAAAGCCTAATGGCCATAAATCATCTGTGAGGTCAGTTTATGTAGCAAAAATTGTAATGAGAATGTGATCAGGTTACAGGCATTTAGACTCAATTATATTGAAAAGAACCATATGGAAGAGAAACCTGTGAGAGCATTAGGACTGAAAACTGGAAGTTTTCTGAATGTCTGAGTCAGGAGTTTCCAAACTGTAAAGAAAAAACGCTCTTCTCCACCCACAGTCCCTTGATCCTTGTATTTTATGAACAGCAGAAGAGCTATGAACTATAGCTAGGAAACTGAGTAAGAGGTATTAAAGGGAAAATAGGCATAAACAACTCATGTAAAAGAATCTGCATATGGCTGGAATTGTCTTATCCTTGTAATTGTTTTGTGGTCTGATGCAGTCGTGCTTGAGAACCACTGCCAACTTCCCTCATATTTTTCAATTAAAAGCCACAGAAAATCATAGGAAGTCACCGTGGGATGCAGGTCACTTCACTTCTATTCATTATCTGAGCAAGTGAGATAAGCCACTACTCTGACAACACAATGCACTTGGAAGACTTATTTTCTCTCCTACATGTCAGCAGGTAAAGAGCTGGTGACAAAACTACTCTTGGAGAGGTTCGTGGGAGTGCAGATTCATAGGTGTGGTATGACCAGACTCCTAGTCCATTTTTTATTCTATCCTCCCTGTAAATAAGTGACTCCTTGTGGTACCCAATGTGCCTGAAATGAACAAATCAAGCACAGTAGAAGTACATCATCTTAACATATCAGCCTGAAAAGCTATCTGATCTAATTTCTTTAAGCTCATACTAGAGGACAATAAATTGGCTCCTGCAGAGTGGGAGGGAACCTCTGTTACCTAGGTTCAGATGTAGAGATCCGACCTTGTGAAAAACCATTTTAGACCTACTCTTTGCTTTGCAATTTCCTATTTCTGGAGAGAGGAGCCATGCCAGGTGCTACGGATCCTGTTCTTAGGAAGTTCTCTTTTATGCCATACAGGGATGGAGGTCAACAAAAGGATGATGTTACAATCACTTAAGGTGACCTAAGTAAGGTTTGCTGCTGGGCAATTTACGCTCCATAATATCACTACTACTACCTGTAGATCCATACCATGAGCTGGTTTTGCTGAAAACTGCAGAAAAAAACAACCACCACTGTGCCAGAACTGACTGAACTTGCTCTCCCTCATTAGACAAAAGTAATTGCTATGACATATAGGTCTTAAATTTTGCTTTCATTTCCATTTCAGTTACATTTGCTAACTACCCGGTAAAAATGAAATGCAAAACACTTAAAGGCCAAACAAAAGTATGATAAGGCATTGTCAAATACAATGCAGCAAACTATTAAAAATGAGATAAATAAGAGTGATTCGTTTTGGTTTGGTTTTCTTTTGTTTTCCTCAACTCACACTTTGTCCATGAGCTTTTTTGTTAGAGCCAGTATGTTCATCGGCTGTGATATCTTTTCACAGTGCTTTATCTTTTTATCTATTTTTGAAAATGCTGCTTCAGGTGAAAACGAATGAGTGGGGATTTCTTCTTTCCCTACAATGAACCTGAAAGAAAAGAAAAAAAAAAACAACAAAAGAGAACAAAAGAACAATTATATAAATAACTCACATGAACTCTGATACAAGTCACATGGTCTTAAGACAAGCTTGAAGTTACCCACAGGTCTGCAAAGGAAAACGCAGCCTATACAAACCTGCCAAACCTCCTATCTCTTTGAAAAGATCATTCCACCAACATAAATTTAAACTTTGATAATGGTGACAATTGATGCTAGGAATTCTTTAAAACTAGGAACAAAAACATTACTGGGGAAGTCCATCTCTCATACAAAGCAAGAACACCGAACAAGAAAATAAAAAGACAGGTTGACGGTTACTATAATATTTTTTTAAAATATCTATTTTGTAAAATCTGAAAAATGTTTTTGCTCCCACCAAGAGCATCATCTTTGTTTAGCTTGGCTTTATCTTCAGCCCTCTTTCTTCACTCAGAAGTTGATAATGTCAACAGACTGGTTCATCCTCAGTGTAGAATCACTGTATATCAAGGGCAAAGGAGGTCATAACGGCAAGATGTTTCCTAACACTTTGCACTTCAATCCAAATTATGCCGTACCGTGGTAGCCTTGCTGCGGGTGATGAAGGTATAAAACCTTTGTCATTTGCTAAGTGACTGAATCTCCATGCATCTTCTGAAATCTGGTGATTTCAGAAAGCACTGTCTCTGTGTAATGCCGCCACAGGAGTGCTTCATGTCCAGATTTCTGGGCCAAAGACCAAATTCATTACCTACTGGCACCTTATATAAAATTCCACAGTTATTTTATAGCTGCAAAGTCTACACAATGTTTTCCACTACCAACAAGTCTGTCTTGCTTGACTTCAGCCCTTCTCTTAACCTGTGAGTTAAGTCTGCCCACGCACTTGGTGGTCTGAGGGACAGTCAGCAGAGTACATAAAGGACAAGTAAGAATAAAGTATCTGTACTTCTGGCAGGAGACACGAAGATGGGAGAACTTTGTATAACTTCACAAATAAGTGAATAACACCAGAGATCCCCATGGCAAAGTAAATTCTAGGAGAGCCTGGACCACCAGGGCAGACACAAGGTTTAGTGGAACGTTTAGGATCTCTCAAATGAACATCTACATGTCCACGTTGTATTTAGGTGTTGGTCACAGAACTACTGTTGTATTCATTCAACATTGTGTAAATACAGCAAATAAACTCCAGGTCAAAACCCAGCAGCTATTTGTTTCCAGTAGAATATTGGGATTCATGAATCCCAGTTTTAGAAAGGGAAAAGATTAATGCATATGCCTGTGTTTCCTATCAGTTATGGTCCCAAATATGAAAAGGTTCTTCTCTTGCCAGTGTATTATACCTTCTTCAAAATATGCTGTATACCCCAAAAGTTGGCAAAGCTTTCCAGCAGCATGATTTTCTCAGGAACACCCTTTTCATACAATGCAGCTGCCACTATACACAATTCCTCAAAATCTTCACTTCAAACTACGTACTCAGAGAAACTTTACTTACTTTAGTGCAGAGTATGTAAATCCTTTCAAGCCATCTTTGCACCTGAAACATAAAACCAACAGTTTTTTCTCTAATGAGCTGCTTGCAATACAACATAAAGTGTTACAGATTAAATATTACGTAGAAGGACTGCAGATGAACACCAGCTTCTCATTAAGAGAAACCAGCACGTCTGTAGCAACTCTGTGGCTATCCCCAACTTCACAGTTGTCACCACAGCCTTGGGACATCTCAGAAACAAAGGGTACAGCATACAAATGCCATTGCTTCTCCCTTTCATCCAAACCAAGAGTGGAGAAATTTTTAAAGGATGGTGATAGAACCACTGGGGTGACAATGGAAGACTTCATATGACCAAAGAATTGGTGCTTTATGGAACAGAAGTCAGAATGAGTTTAACAAAACATAAATGTTACTGTAAAGAGAGAAAGGAGGGTTGAGCCTTGATAAAAACCCCACCCTCTGCTGCAGGAAATATTTATTATGACTTTGAGATAAATTGTCCTGCTTTGCCCAGTGCTGATCTCTGCCGCTCCTTACTTTAAGAAGGCTCTCAATCTGAAGGTCCCATTTTTCTCAATTATAAACTGGTTATTCTGATTCTGAACTTGAGTATACACATCCTTCCTTACAGAATGTAGGGTGCTTTGTGTGAATAATGACCACAGTAAGAAGTCAATAATTGGCTGCGAAAGATTTATATTACTGACTTTTTCTGTCCAGGATACAACAATAGGAGCTGAAGCTTGGAGCTGCTACAGTGCTTCCTGGAAGCTTCTCAATGTCATATTGGTAGCAAAGCAAAGAGCAGACACTTGGGGTTTTTTTTCCCTTTTCTTTTCATAGAATTGCATGGGGAATACACCGCGGTAACAATGCATTCCTGACACAATCCATAAAGCACAAACTAGTAACTTATCAGCACCATCACTTCAAGAACACTTCTACTCTAAGGAAAGACAGGACGATAGCTGAAAGGCTTCATAAGTGGGAGTAGAAGAACACAATCCTTTGCCTTCTCCCTGCAGGTACCAAGTTGTCCCTGGAAAGTCTGTGCCCGATCCCTCCTGAGACATGTGACACCATCTCCCAGATCATCACGTGCTACCAATGGATACACATGGATAGCAGGAAGGACAAAATGAGATGAAAGATGTTCACAGATCAAGGAAGTCTTGCTTTGTCCTGGCAGGTGAGTGCCTGGTGCGGTGCTGATAAGATGCAACAGCATTAAATACTCCTGGGAAACTCTTCCCGAGGGTATGGCCTTCAATTCATGTGTTTCCAAGGACTTGGGGTTTGTCACCACATACACAGTGCTAAATTTGGCACAATTACACACTGCATCAGAAAATTCATCCTAATGACTTTCTCTTTTATAATGACTGCACCTGAAATACTGGTCATGTACATCTGATCTATAGGGGTTCGAGGTAAACACACACAAATAAAATTGCTCACTCTATCTTTAGTTAATGTAGAACTTTGTAAACATTTTACTTTTTATGATTCTTTACATATAGAATTCAGAAGCTGAAAGTTATCATAGTGCTTCTACAGAAAGACAGACCGAAAGATGGACTGAAACAATTGGTGAGTGATGGACAGAAATGAATGCAATCAGCTTTGCCCAGAGGTCACAGTGAATCACTGGCAGAACTATACACAGAGCCCAAATGCACAGGATTTACATTAAACCACTCAAGCCACAGTACCACAGTCCAGTATCACCAGTTTGATTTTAAACCTCGAACTGACTGTAAGCAGACTGCCCTTTGAACTAAGGGAGTTCCATACATTATGCCTGCCAGCTGCCAGCTTGTGAATAAGGCTTTTAGTTTCTACTTCTTTATTACTGTAAATTAAAACCATGCATGAACTGAAATGTAAACATGTATATAAGAGTTTCTAAAATAATATCAAAACAAAGAAGTAATTACAGTGTGAGCATAAGGACGGCTTTGCCTTAATCACTCCAGTGCACCTCGAGTTGCAAGTGTTCAATTATTCCTTTATTGCACCACCAGATGTCCCTACCCAACTAGTGCTCGACTGACCCAACCTGGCTGATGCCATCCTACAATTCATTTGCTTTAAACTCTCCCAGCAGAAATCGTCAGTACAACCCTTTCTTCGCTAGTATTGAAAATCAGAAGACAACTGAATCACCAAAAGAGAAAACAATGCTCCAATCCCCTCCTGATTACTCCAAGAAACACAAAAAAAAGATTTCTAATGCCTGTTAAAATTACACAATCAAAACCAAATCTATGCAATAAGTATTTGGTACATCAAAACTTTATTAGTTAATCTTATTTTTCTTACTGTTTTTTCTATATAAATAGAGCTACGGCTATGAATCCCCCTGCAAAATGCACCGAAGTTAAAGGTGTAGTTCAACATGGAAGTAACAGTAAAGGCAGAATTCCATTTTTCCCCATTAACTTCTTATTTTTTTAAATTAGAACACAGTATAAAAGTGCTATTTATATTCTTAAATAGAACTTAATTCATCCTGCTTGCCCTATAAAATTTCTTGTGTAAAATCATTACGCAAACTAACGAGCATGTGAAAATATTGCATATGAGAGAGAGGGTTTCAAAACCAGGAGCCCTAGAGAAATAATGCTTTCAATCAAAAGTCATTTGCACTGTAACTTTCCCTTCTCTGACATGACAATTTTGCTCTTACAAATGAAGCAGCAACCAGTAGCAATACCAGTAATCTTATATTTGGCTTTCATATTTGGCTTTAGGTCATTAATTCAGCATATTAAACATTTCCGAATACTGGTCTAGAGATTGAAGTTGTTTTATTTATTCACTCATTGGATACGTAACGCCAGCAGCAACAACAACAACAAAAACCCACACCAACTCCAAAAATGCTTCTTTTCAGGGGAACAACAAAACCCATGCAGGGACAGCGCTGAGATGTCACGAATTCAGCAACTGGCCTCAACAGTGACTGCTGGGGTCAAACGCAAGCTGCACATGGCATGTTTCACAAACACCTGGCTGCTAATAACTGAACTAAGACTAATGATTTGCTTCATACAGCCACTAATTGGTAATAATAATGCCACCACTAATTGGTAATAATAACTTTTCCTCAATGCTTCATTGCTCAAGGGGTGAAAAAGCCTTCACTCTGCTGCTGACCCCCGCAAGCCATTCAAGCTGCAAATGAGCACAGTAAAAGGAATTACATGTGCCCAGTGTTGCAGACAACCCCGAGACAGGAGAAATCTCAGGAGCGTACAGAAAGCTTGTTTTTAATGTATTATTCAACCTGGAAGGTCTGAGATAACAAGTTAGTTGTATGTCGTTAGAGGCACTTGGCATAGCTCATCTCTGCTCCTGCTCCCACCACCCCGTATTGTTCCAGGGAGCAAATCCCAAGTGCAATGTCCAACGAGCACTAATTTAAAGGGTGCATAATTTGGTTGCATTTTCCCATCAGAGGTGAATCTGTCCCTGGAACAAAGCCATTAGTACCAGTGATGCTGCCAGCTGTCCCTGGTGGGCAGCATGTACCTGATCACACAGTAGAAATGCTCTGCTCCAGCTTGGCTTTGGCCAAAGCCATGGTTGGAGGCAGAGGACAATAATAATCCAGGAATCAAAGAGCCACAGCAATAAATCTGGGTTCTTCAAATTCCCCTGCCGGGACAATTCTGGCATACAAGCAAACAGGGTCAATTTTAATCATGCATATTTATAACATAAATTTAACTTAGGGCCACACACATTTATTTTTTCATAAAGAAAAACAGAAAAAGTGGAATAGGGCCAAGGCTTGATACTAACTATACTTCCTCAAGTAGACACAAACTAACTCTAATTATTTATGTTTGTGTGTGTGAAGAGGTGCTGTACATGAGCTTACACCACTCTCTCTCCATCCTGTGGGAAGGAGAAGTTCCCACACTGAACTGTAAGGCTGGATGCCAGCAATCATGTTTTGCTTTGTTTTATTAGTATGACTTGTTATAAGTCTTCTGAAGATCTTCTGCGTGACCAATTGAAGTACACTGTACAAGAAGCCTTCTGAGGAAACGAGTCAGTTTTCACCCATGGAACTGGTGAGGTAGAAGCAGCTCACAGCAATAACATATGCCATGTTTAACGACATCCCCCTATTGCTCATGTTCTCCTTCAGGGTAAGAGTAAATTAGAAACTCCTATATGCAGAGCTCTCATTATGGCCACATGGGAGGGGAACACTGCAAGCAGAGGACATGTGTTGCCATATTACTGCAGCATGTCTGCCCATAAAGAGTGGCCGGGGGGAGACCACGTTTATGAGTTGAGGTGTCTTGTTTTATGGAAAAGGGAAGATGATGAAACGTGACTGTGTCTGACCATGCCAGCTACATCCCTTGCTATTAAAATCCCTTGGCATTAGGAATTAAAGGCTATCTGCACTCCTCTGTGAGCTGTGCTGAACTCTAGAGGATAATCCATTATCTGTTGTGTCTTACAGAGCTTACTACACCTTCCTCCTTCCATTTGTCTAACCTTCCTCCATCTTCACCCCAACGTTAGCAGTCAACAGCAGCAGATGCCATTTTTCTGAGATGTATCTGTATCCATTTTTTCTGTTCCTTTTCCATCTCCTCTTTTGCTATTTATTCCTGCAAGTTGAACTCCTATTTTGTATTTCCCCTCATCCGTCCTCTAAATGATTTTCTCAAAAGCTCATTTCTTCTTCTTAAAAAAAAAAGGAATCCATCAGCACCTTTTCCCTACCTCCTCATGGTTGGACATTTTCCACCATGCTAATCAAGTGGGTTGTGACTAAGAGACTGAAAGTGCAGAATAAAAACCACAGAAATACAGGATTATAGAGAAATTCAATACTCACGGACACATGCTTAATCATTCTGAATCAGAGAAATGGAAGAATTAATACAAACTCAGTCCTAAATTGGTTTGAGACTAATTTGTTTATGTGGCGACTGTAAAATAAAATCACATTTTGGCAATACTAGTTTTCCAAAAGGCTCTCAGAGCCAAGGGCAATTACAAACCAGTTAGACCTTCCTCATTGATAGAACTATGCAGAAAAAAAACGTTACTTTAAAATTGAGTGGTTTATGTCTCTCAGTATAAAGTACGAGCTAACCCGGTCAAGTCTGATAAGACAAAGGAAACTGAAACCAAAGGTCATTCAGAAATGTGTATTACTAGTATTTTTCCCAGTGGAAGAACATACATTTTTATTTTGAAATGGAAAATATGGTTTCTAAAAATTATGATAGGTCCTGCCACAAGACCTGTTTTGACCTGTCATTACTTAGTTGTGACCTTTCCAACCATCCGACAGTGTCTGGATTCTTCTCGGTGACAAAAGAAGCACATGATTATTGTGCGAACCCTGATGCCAAAATCCACCAAGCTTTTGGTGATTTATAATGAGGCTGCAGAAAGACATTTTGGTTCTTCATTTAGCTAAACCTGTGGGAAACTGCATCCTAAAAATCTTTGCAGATATGGTTACACACTAGTCTTCTGACTTCAGGAACTACTCATGACTTTCACAGCAGCTTAAAACCCCAAATATTCTGCTTATACACAGGAGATCAAAACATCAAAACTTGGGAATTGCCTTTGTAGGTGGTAAGGTTGCTAGAACGTGGGAGATTTAACGTAAGGTATTTTGCTTTTTCTTTTGTAATTATTGCCATTTCAACTAATCACCTTCATTTGTATCTTATAAAAGACATCAAAACTTGCATATCTCACAAAGATAACTCAACCCAAAAGGAATGTCCATATTTCAAACTAAGTTATGGTCCCCTGTACAGATGTGCAGACATTTTTGTCTTTCCATCCAGATGGAAACACAACTCTTGGAGACACCAAGCAATCATCATATAAAGGCACCTGGAAATGCAGAGAGCACAAATAATCTGCTCCACGCACCAGATGCTGTTAACTTTAACATTTCCCTCATTATCAAACCTAAGCCCTTCCTTCACGCTATGTCTCCATATCCCAACTTTTCCCAGATGATGCAACATCAGGAACAACCACCCACTTTCCTTCTTTCCTCCCTTTTGCCATGACAGGGATGGAAAAACTGATGGAAAATATTCTTCCATCAGGGTCAGGAAGGAGGCTCCATCCTGGTGGACCACATAATGCTAGGAGAACCAGCAACAGTTACAGGCAGAGAACGTGTCACCATCGCACTCAGAGCTGCCACGTCCTCCCAGACTCAACAGGAGCCTGAGGCACAACTTGCAACTTCTGCTGAGGAAATCCAGAGGCAAATTTAAGGGAAAAAAAGGATTTACACTCGGATTCTCTCTCCTCTGAATTTCCCCTTTTCTAGATTAAACATGTATCTTCTTTCTATCTTTCCTCACAGGTCTTACCTTTTTCAGTCTTGGACTGTAAGAGTTGTAAGGAGCAATTACAACAACAAAATCTAACCTTGCACCCACGGACAACGTTGCAGACATGACAGAAATCAGATTAAAAACAACTAAAGTCAGAAGAGCTTTTGCGGAAACTCTTATAAAAATTACACTTCAAACTACTGAACGCACCATGCAGCTGAGATCAAAATGCAATGAAGTCTCATTGCTTGTGTTTCCAAATCAGGTTGACAGTTTAACATTTGTGTGTTTAAATAAAAAGTGAGAGAATGTATCCGTGACATTTCTTTTAGCTGTTCTTGAAGTATAAAATCGATCTTTTGAAAAGGCTACATTTTATTAACTATTAAATATAAAACTAAGGTAGAAAAAAAGTAAATTCACAAAGAAAGAACAAGTAGGGACAATATTCAAGGAGAAGAGTGAAAGAACCACAGTAGAGGATGTACATTCTTTTTTTCTAGACCTATGCTTGGAACGACAGGGTGAATGGGAACGACAAACAGTGCTGTCAACAGTGAACTGTGGTCCCGTTAAGCTTTCATGTAAATCCAGGGAATTACATTTTTGAAGAAAAATTCTTTAATTCTGGCAAGAATATGACATTGCAATTGGAAAGAAAGCTGTTTATACTGTAGTCAAGTTACAATACTGGATTCGGGGTTGTGAAGCAAAGCTGTTATCAATCAACACTTCACATCTGATTGCTAATCGAGTTTTATGTGGTACTGCCAAATATGAAAGCAGATTTCTAGTGATGTTCATTATCCTGCTACTTATAACGCTTTCATTTCTTCAGCAGTTAGCGCTTCCTGAAACGTGCATTTTTGAGTGAATTAAATTGCTCTTAAAAGATTTTAAAAGCAAAGGAAAAATACTTTTTTATTATTTTTAGGTGGATGCAGCCCTTCCCTGCCTTTGTGCAGCAGCAAGGCTGCGCTGGGGGTGCAGGAGCAGCAACTGAGTCACTCCTCTGGCCACGTTCCCTTCTCAGAACCCTTCGTCAAAGCCCCTGCCTCACACAGCTAATAGAAGCCAACATCAATTAAGAGAAGGCTAAACAATGAAGTGTGCAGGATTTATCTGCTTAGTTCAATCAGTTTGTTGAATTTTGAAAAGTGATGTCATTTTTCTACCACACAATTTTAACCTTTTTCTAACAAGCGTGTTGTCAAAAACCGGTAACCTTCTGCCACAGCAGAACCCAAGCCTTCTCTCCAAATCAGGTACAGAACAAAAATAGGAAATGGCAAAAAAAAAAATAAAAAATAAAAGCCCTGAAGGCATGAAAATGGGAAGTCAAATTGCCTCTAGGGGCCAGAGGAACCAGAGAACTGTACCTTGAGACGCGCACAAAGCCACGTCCACCCCCGTGGGTTGAGGCTGCACCAATGTCATTTCATTGTTGTCAGAACAATGAGAACAGTCAGTTTGTCACCAAAGGGACACGCTGTTTTGAGATCAAAATGTTCTTCAATCCATACCGTCTCTGGCTCAGGTTAAATAACGGTGGCATCGGCAGCAATTCCATATATATGTTACACTGAGACTTGTGCTAAATATATCTATGGCCAGTTTCTCCTCTGGCTTTCTCTACTGGCCTTCTGCAACTAGAAAAAAAATATTTAAAAACAAAAACAAAAGCAAAACAAAACAAAAGGAGAGGAGAAATAAAAAGAAGCTAAGCCTATTGTAGCTGTTTTCTGAAAACAGATTCAAGCCTTTTGCAGGTGATTCAAAATTTTAGTGAGATAAACCTCTCTCAGAGACTGAATAATTAATTAAAGTATTCAATGGAGACCAACATCTGTTTTCCCCAGATCAACCATAATTAGATTTGAGGGAAATGTTTGCCAGTTTGCTTTGTTCCTATTTGGAGAAAATGTGATTAGAAGAAGATGATCCATTTATATGATGACATGACATTACCCGTATCGCTGATGTTTAATAAAATCGACCTATGTAATCAGAATAAACTTATAATGAAATGAACAGCTATAAAAAGATTTTAAAGACATTAACAATCATTCTGAATATGCCCAGGCCATTGCCAAGTTAGGTTACAGAGCAAAGGTGATACAGGCCTCTTAGATCAGCGAGATATTATCTGTAATGACTTCTCGCTCTGTTACTCAAAAATATTCTTAATGGTCTATAATGAAAAACATTGCCAAAGGCATCGAGTCTGTTACAACTAGGAATTGAGCAATAAGCATTGGGCAGCATCATTTTTTTGCTACACTCAAGCAAAGTTTGTTTCTGGCTCTACGATACTTTTTGTGATGGCTGCCCCATGCAGATTTACCTGCTTAAAGGGAGTTTACACACAGATCTCCAGCATCACACTGCACTGTGTTGACAGGCTGTCAGGTTCATTAAGTACCATAAGAAGCCTTGAAAAAACATTAAAATCTCAAAATTGGCCTCAAAAACCACAGGGTGAACAAAGTATTTGTGCACAGCCTCGGAAAACACAATTTTGAGAACCAAATTTTAGTTCTACCACAGCGATTCATTCTTGAGTAGCTCCCTTGCTGGTTACATTGCAGCAAGGGGCCAAACTATATTCTAACACAATTTTATTTTAAATTAATTAATTAGCGATAGAACAAGAGAGAATGGCTGCGAGCTGCAGCAGGGTAGGTTTAGGCTGGACATTAGGAAAGAATTCTTCACAGAAAGAGTGGTCAGGGACTGGAATGGGCTGCCCAGGGAGGTGGTGGAGTCACCATCCCTGAATGTATTTGAGAATAGATTAGATGTGGTGTTGAGGGATCTGGTGTAAGGGAGAACTTTGTGGAGTAGGGCTGATGGTTGGACTCGATGATCCCAAGGGTCTCTTCCAACCAAAATGATTCTATGATACTACAGTGCTGTTCAGATAGACCATATTTTTAGTGCTGCATATCCCAGCGCAGTATTTCACAGAATCACAGACTATCAGGGATTGGAAGGGACCTTGAAAGATCATCTAGTCCAATCCCACTGCTGGAGCAGGAACACCTAGATCAGGTCACAGAGGAACGTGTCCAGGTGAGTTTTGAATGTCTCCAGAGAAGGAGACTCCACAACCTCCCTGGGCAGCCCCTTCCAGTGTTCCGTCACCCTCACTGTAAAGAAGTTTTTCCTCATATTTAACTGGAATGTCCTGTGTTCCAGCTTGCACCCATTGCCCCTTGTCCTATCATTGGATGTCACTGAGAACAGCCTGGCTCCATCCTCCTGACACTTACTCACCCTTTACATATTTATAAATGTTAATAAGGAAGCTGCCTCACCAAAAAAACAAGCAGCAAAAAAGAAGTTGGGAGACTGGTGATGAAATTTGGAGTGATATAACACTGAGCCTAAGTCTATAGGAGACAGTTGGAGGTGGGTAAGTGTCATTTCTGTGATGTCACCTCCTTTCTTATTCTAATAATCACGTGAATGTGTCTTGTGAACAACTATAATCATTCCATCTTTGAAGTTTTAGAATGAACTACTAAAAAAATGAACTCTATATCAAGACTGTGTAAAATCCGCCAGACAAACCACAGAATCTCCCCCAAAATATGAAGGGGGGAAAAAAAATATTGATTAATTATGTAACATGAAATACTTTCTGCAATTAACTAATTTAACCAAGTGAAAGAACATGCTGTTAATGAAAATAACTTTCCATAAATTATTGCTGGGAATTTAACCACTGTTAATGTCATTGTTTACAAGATCAATAAAACCTCCCACAATTATTTTGCTCTGCAAAATGCCAGGGGCATTTACAACTGCTCCCCAGAGATGGTATCAGAGCCCCGTCGGTTCCTGTCACTGCCATGAGAGTGCCACCATGTCTGCACTCCACCACGGGGTCCCAGTTCTTGGGTTGATCAGGTTTCATGAAGTGACCAACTTTCAAAACCACAATATAGTGTCACCATATCACTGAAAAATAACATTAGAAAACTTTGGCTACATTTCTAATCAGTCTATATATACAAATTATATTTTTGTTGTTCTTGAGTGCCATATGCTAAATATGTATGTAATTACATGGTTCCACGTTTCTAGAATGCTTCATCAAAACAGACATCTACATACAACCAACGTGCCTTTTTCCTAAAACATGTGATTAATTACGTATTTAACATCCACTGATGAGATTTCAACACAGTGGTGATGTTGACAGCAATGTTTGTACACTGGGAATAGGGCTTTGGACTTTAAATCATATCTTGTTTCAACCTCCATCCAATTTCTTATAAAAGTCAAGAAAGTTTTAAATGCAAAATACGCCTCAACAATTCACAATAAAACCCCCAGAAAACACAAGAGGCAACGACAATTTGGCAAGTTTAGGGCTGTATAAACCTGGGTATAAGTAACTTCTATAAAAATCAATATCCATAAAAATGATGTCATTTTACTCCTTGTCCTTCCAGGGGTTATCCAGAAACATACAGTATCCTGATGCAACTTTGGCAGCTGGAATTAAAGCCCACTTCAGTACTACGGGAAGAAAATGACACTGCGTTCAGAGGCTCTGTTTGCCTTTGAAAGAATTTATAGGGAATGATAAACATTTAAAATAGCTCACAAATTAGACAACACCAGCATTATTAACCTCAGTTCAGTTTGTGACAATTTAAAGAACTATTAGCTCCTCTCACCATTTCTCACCTACTTTAAACTTCAACTAGCTGAGATAGAAATCAGAACTATCGACCTTAAAAGTGTAAACTTCTTTGGGAAGTGTAAATAAGTGACACTGACAAAAGAGAAATGATTCATCCAGAAATACTGGCTTACATTATCTAAATGAAGACACACTAGAACCTCCAAGGTAAAGTCAAAGTTTGTTTTACATCTACAAGTCAAAGTTTAAATCCAGATCATTTGCATATGCAAACATAGCACCAAAATCAGAGAGAAATAATGTCAGAAAAACCCTTAATGACCAGATTCATTTTTACTCAGAAACCCTCAAATTTACAACAGCTTCTACACTTCTGTCGAGTACAGCCATCATCACATTCTGCATCTTCACAGTTGCCACTGCTCCAGTAACAGAACAAAAAAACCCATGCAATTTCCCAAGTAGTATATTCAATATAAGCACAAATATGAGAATATTTTCTTTTCCTTCCCTACTTTTTCTTGTTTTCTTACAACATATCAAGTATGAGGTCAGTTTCTAGGGGAATTTATTACTGGCAAAGACAGGGATCTTCTTTTTATCAGGAAGGCTATCAGGTGTCCTACAAGAGCCAACATGGCTTCACCAAGGGCAAATCATGCCTGACCAATTTGGTGGCCTTTTCCGATATTGCCACAACCTTGGTGGACAAGGTCAGGGCAGCCGACATCATCTACTTGGACTTATGCAAAGCATTTGACTCTGTTCCACACGACATCCTGGTCTCAAAATTGGGAAGTCATCGATTTGACAGATGGACCACTCTATGGATCAGGAACTGGCTGCACTCAAAGGGTTGTGTTCAACAGCTCAATGTCTAAGTGACAGCCGGTAATGAGTTGTGTTCCTCAGGGGTCAGTACTGGGACCAGTGCTATTTAACATCTTTGTTGGAGCCATGGACAGCGGGGTAGAGTGCACCCTCAGTAAGTTTGCCAATGACACCAAGCTCAGTGGTATAGTCGACATGCTGAAGGGAAGGGATACCATCCAGAGGGACCTGAACAGGCTTGAGAGGTGGGCTCATGCAAATCACTTGGACCTCAACAAAGCCAAGAGCAGGGTCCTGCACCTGGGATGTGGCAATCCCAAGTACAAATACAGGTTGGGTGGAGAATGGCTGGAGAGCAGCCCTGAGGAGAAGGACTTGGAAGTGATGGGAGATGTGAAGCTCAACATGACCTGGCAGTGTGCACTGACAGCCCAGAAAACCAACTGCATCCTGGGCTGCATCAAAAGAACTGTGGCCAGGAGATCGCAGGAGGTGATTCTACCCCTCTACTCTGCACTTGTGAGAACCCATATATAGAGTACTGTGTCCAGCTCTGGAGGCCTCAACATAGAAAGGACATGGAATTGTTGGAACAGGTCCAGCTGAGGGCCGTGAAGATGATCAGAGGGATGGAGTACCTCTCCTATGAAGACCAGATGAGGGAGCTGGAGTAGTTCATTCTGGAGAAGAGAAGGCTCCAGGGAGACCTTACAGCAGCCTTCCAGTACCTGATGAGGAACTACAGGAGAGCTAGAGGGGAACTCTTTGTCAGGGAGTGTAGCGATAGGACAAGGGGTAATGGTTTTAAACTGAAGGAGGGAAGATACCAGTAAGAAATTCTTTCCTGTGAGGGTGGTGAGGCACTAGAACAGGTTTCCCAGAGAACCTGTGGATGCCCCATCCCTGGCAGTGTTCAAGGCTAGGCTGGATGGGGCTTTGAGCAACCTGCTCTAGTGGGAGGTGTCCCTGCCCATGGCAGGGGGGTTGGAACTTGATGATCTTTAAGGTCCCTTCCAACTCTAACCATTCTGTGATTCTATGAAAGTAATGCTTTGGGGTCTTTTGCTACTGAACACATCCTTACTCCAGTCCTCTTGAAGGCAACTCATTGAGGGTATGTTCACATCATCAAAGCAGTCTCACACAGAGCTATCTACTGGTTTAGTTTGGAACACAAGCTGAAGCAGTCCTGTCCAGATCACCATCACACTGTGCTCACACGAGTTGGTCTTACCAAGAGAAGCAATGTTTAAACTCATCCTGGAAACTGGGCCAGCACCGTATGGTGCTACTGTGCCATGAAAATGTAACAAGTCAATGGCAATGAACTCCTGTGTCTCCATCAGAGACCTACCTCACACAAAATTAACATGCATGGAAAATCCCAGATAGTTGGTCTATTATAACAGATGAGGCCTAACTGTTGCTATTTTGGGAAAAAAAGGATTGTACTCAGCTTTAAATTCAGCATGAGCATGGGTAAGAGCATAACTAATAACCTACGTATGATGTGTTCACATCTGCTTTTGTCAACTACTATACGTGCATGTAGCATAAACTTCATCTTCCTGGCAGCAAGTCATCTAATTTCCAGAGCAGGAAAATTACTGACTGATTACGAGCTACCAGTGTGACTGCAGTGAAAAAGCTTTAGGATGCTTTAGACCAGTTATTTTTAGTAAAGACAAAGTTAAACAATAAATATAATAATGTCTGGGAAAGGAGGAACCAGACAAAGCTGCAATTCAACTGGCTTCCTAAAGAGGAAGGTGCCTACTGTGAGAAACCATCACACATAAACAGACATTGTAAGCACCTGGAAGACAATGAGGAAGACACGTCTAACAACCAACACACACTTATCAAAGAAAATCCCCAACAAAACCCAAAACCCTTTTGACACCGGGTAGCATGTTGTGACTAGGGGTGAAAAGCAGTGTGTGTCACACTATTGACTTGATTCAGGCTTTTTGTACCCTGAAGCACGTGACATTTTCTTTTAAAAACAATCAGGGAAACAGAATGTAATGGAAGATACCTAGAATGAATACAAAACCAGTTAGTCAACAGCAGCGAGAGAGCAGTTATCAACAGCTTCCTGACAAGCTAGAAGGACCCCATAAGGACCTCTCCTGGATGTTTGCCACTCAAGAATTTCAGTAGTGAGAGGCAACAGAGCAGAACCTGTATGCCTATTACATTTGCAGATGGTACCAAGCAGAAGAGGGCTACAAGTGGAAGAGATTGGCTCAGAAAAAGTAGGATGCTACTCATCAATTGCACGTGTGTTCTATGTATATAGAAGCAAATGAACTACACAAATCCAGCATAAGAGCCGTGAGGGGTCACAAAAGCAAAAGCTGCTCTGGGATGGAGAAGAAAGGCTACCACCTGCAAAATACTGAACTAATTCCCTTGCTTTCTCGTATTTATTAGCTTTATCAGCTGAAATAAATGTTCTCACGTATCATGCTTCAAGGTGGATTCATTTCAGGGGCCCCAGAATAGAAGGATAAGAATTATTTTCATGGAAAGTTTGAAATAACTAGGGTTGTTCAGTCTAAAGAGGAGGGGAGAAGGGTAGAGGGAGACAGAGAGGGAAACAGAGGGAGAGAGGAAAGAAAACAGCTGGAAGGATGTGGTAAGTGTTCACAACTTAAGTTTGCTACAAAGTGAAGGGAATAATCTGTTTTCTTCAATCGTTGGGGTTGACAGAATAGGAATAGACTGTATATAGATGTCATGAACTCTTCATTACAGGCGATTTTAAAGAACATGTTAGTCAGATATTTGACATGAATGGAGTAAGGTACAGGTAAAACTAAACAATTTCTTATGATTTCTTTAAGTCTTTTTATTCTATATTGATAGAAAAATGTAGGTAATGCTTAACTTACATGTTCTCAAATATCCAAAGCTTAAGTCAGGTACAGAACCCTAATAAAGGGGGGAAGGAGAAGTGGAGATCCTTCAGAGCTGTTCTGAAGTCTATTTTTTGTCCTAGTAACAGAATTATCACTGCAGCTAATGAGGGAGGACTCACACTCTGAAAGCACTGTTCTACCCAGGTCAGCCTTTGGTTCCTTCAGCTGAGAAAAGCCTCAAAGAAATACTAAATAAGAACAAGATTTTTAACTTTGAATTCACCTGTTTCTTGTTAGGATTTTCTTTCAATTTGCAACGTAGAAGTCACAAACGAAAACACTTGTCCTTCTAGAATAAGTCTTGTCACCCACTTTTAAATTGGGATAGAAAATGCAACGTGCTTTGTTGTCCCTGAAAACGTGAAGTCAAATAAAAAAGGGGCAGCAAACAAACCTTCACGTGGCTGCAATCCCAGCAGGCCTGGGAACAGAAGATGTTGGAATATGCTTGTTATCCAAAGTAAAGGTAGTTTTGGCCCTTGCTTCAACTATGAGAACATGAAGAAGCGCCCCTGAAGTGCTCCACAATATCCCTCAGTTATGGGTCAACAAAAGAAAAGAAACCAGGTAAGTAAATCCATGTGGCCACAACATACACCTGGAGAAGTGACACAACCGCCTTAGTTGTGAAGCACAACTGAGAGACATCCATTTGAGGGCCAGAAAGCACATCTGCCACTACTGTGTTTGACAAAAATGTGGAGCCAATAGGAATTAACTGTTCTACTTGCTTGTGCCAGACACTGCTTCCAAAGTCAACATTTCATGAGAAACGATGTCAGCCATGACTGATAGACCTGGGCACGAGGACTCTGAGCATGAAGACGTGGGCCATACTCATGTTCGTACAGGTTCAGCAGGCCACACTTTCTCACCTTTTTTTCTTATATGGAGTGCTTTATGAGACAGTTACGGTCCTGATTTTGCTTCTGAGATGTTACCTTTTATGGCTTTATTAAGAACAAATAAAGAAGCAAAGATTAAGACTTTCCAGTGACATGTCCCTCTAATTCCACTAGAAGCACCTCATGGCAAACTAAAGAGAGTTTACACAAAGGCACACTGTATCTGCTAATACTACACATTTTAGGATCATACAATCATTTAGGTTGGAAGAGACCCTTGGGATCATCAAGTCCAACCAACAGTCCTACTCTACAAAGCAGAAGATTTTAGTAGGAAATCAGCAGACAAAGGATTTGCACCATGAATTATTCCTTCAGCTCTGACAGTTTTCCAGTGGAAAAAGTTCAGTTTACAGTAAAATCCAGGACATTTGGGCTGTTTCTCCATCTATCTCTCCCCAAGGCAGAACATGTCTTTTTTCTAAAAGCACCTGATGCTGACTCACAGACCAATCTGGATGCTGCAAAGTCATGACAGCAGATTAGACAAGGCTGCCTAATTTTTAATTTGCAGTAACTAAGTGGAGACGAATCCAAGTTCTAGTGGGATGTTCTTGGCGCTTTTTTACCACTTTAATAAACTCATCAGTGTTATGTAAACAGTTTTACAAACTTCATCTAGCAGATGGCAATTCTTGGACCCATACCATTTCAAGTGTTTACAATAATGTTATAAAGTGTAATTTGCACAGGCACCAACTGAGGAAAAAAATATTATGGTTTCAGAATTTTACTTGTGATCCAGTAAGTAACTACAGCAATAGCTTTACATTAGTGCAACAACCATGAGTCAACAGAATTATGCTTACATTGGGCAAGTTATTAAGTCTGTGAACCAGGCAATACGTAGCAGCTGCATGGGCATTCAGTCTACCAATGACTTTACTAAAGATTAATTTTATTATTTTCCACTAGCTACTGGCATACAATATAGTCTAAGAACTGCACTATTATACACGTTCCATCCAAACTACACTAACAGTTGAAGGTAAAAAATACAAGTATGGGTAAAAAGTAAAAGAAATTAAAGGTTTATGAAATTAGGTAATTGCATGACTGTGCAGATTCATGGTACATTTTAAATATATACTCACAGAACAGAAGTTTTTAAATAACTAAAAATAAATTGATCTCCATGGCACTTGTGAAAATAGATGATTAGAACTGTGATCAACCAAGAGCTGACGTTTTCCAAAAAAAATGTGAAGAAGCCCCGTTTTGAAACGATGTGTTTCAGTCTACAATACTGAGAATAAGGAAAGGATTCATGGCAAGGATTAGGATGCTACAAATCATATGGAACATATGAATAGGAGTCTGTTTCCATGTATCAATAGGGGTTTAATTTCTGAATGAGAAGCTTAAGCAAGGGCACATTCTTTTGTAAAACATCCCACGGGTTTCCTAGAGTACACAGACTTAGTAACATCCTCAGTTCTAACTTTACTCAATAGGTTCTTATAAATCTGCTATCAACATTTTATTTAACACTTAAAACAGTAGAAGATTGTAACTGATTTTTGCGTAGAGTAAACAAAACAGAAATAAAGTTCATGATAAGTAGAAACTGAAATTTTTAAAAGAACTATTTATCAAGAACTGTTTGTAACTTCTCAAAGTTTGCCTCTCTGGCTGCTATCTGAAACCAAGATTTCCCAGGGTAAAAAGAAATAATCCTCAAACAGCTGGAACCCATCCTAGAGATACAAAATAAATCACTTGCGAGTAAATTCCACACTCAAAAGCCTTAATCAGTACTCTATACAAGCAACAAAACAAACAAAAACCCAGAAGGAACATTAACATCCCTGGTAACTGGTGTCTACTAATTGCCCAGCACCAGGACAGCTTCAATAGGAAAGCAGAGAGTGAATAGGATTGTCTGATAAATCTACTACCCTCAAACACTCCACACAGTATTCTTGACCCTCCAGGTCACAACCTTTTGCTCCCAAGTCACTCATGCAAAGGGGGATAAAGAGGTTTAGCCCATTCGATTAAATCCTTGTAATTATTTGTTACAGATTTAAGTCATCTAGCATTATATACACAGTGATTGGGTGAATCACGCATGATCTTTTCAAATGAAAATATAATAGATAAAACGAATGCAACTTAAAATCCCTTAAGACAGCCCAAAAGTTCATAAGCCAAATTACTTTTATATTTAGCTGAGGAGAATTTTCTGTAATGGACAAATTGTAGTAGATAAATTAGATTTAACAGCCTCCAATTAAGCCCAGACCAAACAAATGTGAATTATTCCACAATGGAAGGACATAAAAAAATTATCTAAAATTTAAATCTACAACAAAGATGGAAAAAAAAACCCTAACCACAACCGGGTATGAAAAACAGGGAACCATCAGAGAGCAGCACAGTCATAAATAAATCTTTGGATAGTCAGCTTTCATTCTCAAATTTCACATCACAAAATTTTGCTGTCAAATATAATATTTCTTTTATGTTGTAATTTGGCTTACATCTGCCAAAGGCACTGTATAAAATGATTACTTCACCTTATGAATCATTTTTCATCCCCAGACTTTTAAATACAGCTGTGAAAGTTTTGTTTTAGAGAAAAACAACAATTTTATATTGTTGTGATGGGGCAAAGGGTGGAGTCTGGGGATCTGTGATGTTCTCTTTTTTGTATTTATTAACTTGTTCAGAATTGTAAGTATAGACATTTATTTTATAAATACATTTCTAAATACATAAAAATATGTGCATTTTTATCTTGCAAAATTTTATCTTGATCTTTTATCCAATATTATATGGCAATCAGAGATGAGATGAACATGTTTCATGATGTGCTTGGAAAAAAATGACCTGTGGAATGCAGCCAAGTGATTTTTTTGGGGAAAAGCCCCACCTCCAGTCTAAAATATCAGAGTTCTGGACTTCATTAGGGAGCACATTTTAGCTGTATTTCTAATCCTGCTACTAATGGTGAGGTCTAAACCCCCTAGAGACATGTCCTCTTCAAGGACCATGTCTTGCAGCCCAGGCAGAAATATCTAAACTTAGTTCGAAAGGACAAAATAACCAATGTCCGTCATACTCATGCCAAATCCTACTAGAGTATTCCATTAATTCTTTCCTCATTTTAAGATTCATGCCCCATCCCTATGGGCCAGAAGAAAGTATGTGCAAGAAAGTTGAGCATATAAAGAGCAGAGGAAAGTTCGTTGTAAGCACACTGCACCATGAATAGATTCAGTGCTCTATGAGCTGTTTCAGAAAATGTTCCCATAGGGTCAGGGCTTTTTGGTGTTTATAATGTGGACAAAATTACACTTCTTACAAGTGTAATTTTTTTTTTTTTAATTTGAAGGGAGTTCAAAGTGAATCCTCCAAAATGCTGTGTATTCCTGTTCTCAGTGCAAATATTCCCATGTTAAGAGGCTCTCTGACACACATAATCAACGCTGATGTCTAGGAACACTGTAGGAACAACCTTGCAGTCCAAGAACCCTGTAGGTACAACCTTGAGAGAGCAGCACACACCTTGAAACTTCAAAGCATTTGTGTGGTCAAGTCACAGAGGCTACACAGTCATACACGTTTTAGCTCTCTCTTGCTCAAACTGTATGTGTCCTTTTACCCAGAATGTGCCCCAGGCCTTCCTATGCCTTCCAAATGGGTAACATAGATTGCAGAACACCTTTCCTCATGTGGAATGCACATCAAGATACAAGAGGCTCGGTAGTGTCGGTGCCAAATGAAGCCTGAGTAACCCTGTACCTCTTCATTAAACCTACTGGTTTCCAGGGCCAGTTTCCATGTGCAAAAACGTGAGGATAAGTGTGTGTCTGCACTCTGGAGTTGCTGCCATTTTGTACAATGAAGCTATAGAGATGGAATTGCAGAATCACAGAATGATAAGGGGTTGGAAGGGACTTCTGGAGATCATCGAGTCCAAACCCCCTGCCAAAGCACATCTACCTAGAGCAGGTTGCTCAGGAACGTGTCCAGGCGACATTTGAATGTCTCCAGATACTGAAGTTACACCATCTCTCTGGGCAGCCTGTTCCAGTGCTCTGGCACCCTCGAAGGGAAGAACTTCCTCCTCATCTTTAGATGGAATTTCTTATGTACAAGTTTGTGCCCATTTCCTCTTGTCCTCTCACTGGGTACCACTGAAAAAAGACTGGCCCCTTCCGCTTGACACCCACCCTTTAACTATTTACAGGTGTTCATCAGATTTCCCCCTCAGCCCTCTCTTCTCCAGACTAAAAAGACCCAAGTCCCTCAGTGTTTCCTTGTAAGAGAGATGCTCCAGGCCCCAGGTGCTCTGCTGTACCCTCTCCAGCAGTTCCTTGTCCTTCCTGAAAGGTGTCCAGAACTGGACACGGTATTCCAGATGGGGCCCCACCAGGGCAGAGCAGAGCAGAGCAGAGCAGAGCAGAGCAGAGCGGGAGGATAACTTCCCTCGACCTGCTGGTCACACTTTTCTTGATGCACCCCAGGATGCCACTGGCCTTCTTGGCCACCCTGTTGTCCACCAGGACTCTCAGGTCCTTTTCCTTAGAGCTGCTCTCCAGCAGGGCAGCCCCCAACCTGTACTGGTGCAGGGAGTTATCCTTCCCCAGGTACAGGACCCCACGCTTGTCCGTGCTAAATTTAATCAGATTCCTCTCTGCCCAACTCTCCAGCCTGTCTAGGTCTCGACTGTATTCTGGTTCTGCCAACTCCTTCTTTTAGAGCCCCCTGATGAGAGAGAGGGTTTAAGAGGTAAAGAGGACCTTAGATGGGCTTTCAGCATTGGGTTAAATCTCAGAGAAAGAATTTTTTTAATCATCAATGAAATGAAAAATAGTATAGCATTTTCCATATGCTTTTAATTGAGTTGAATTATTTTTATAAGAGAGTGGGTCAATTCTTGAATTGATTTGGCACCCTGAGCCAGCTGTACATTTCCATGTCATGTGCAACTTACATTTTGAGTATCTGCATCCAGGTAGCATTTCACTGCTCATTACCTAACCTGCCAGCACATGATACTGCATCGTGGTTAAATTCTCTTCTCCTACAAGTTTGGTTTTGTTAATAAAGGAATTTTTCTTCTTTTTCCACTGATATTTGGTAGGTTAATTTTTTAAAATGTAACCTATACTGAGAAGGATGCACATAAACAGTTAGGCCATTTTAGAGACAGGAAAAATACCAAGAGTTCTAAATGCCATTCATTATTAACCATATGAGTTTTAAGGCATTTTAATCATCCACATTCCACCTCTCTAGCTATGAGTAAACAACAGGAGAGCAGCACAGTTATTTAAAAACTCTTAGGTTAAGTAAGTTTTCTTTTTTTCATTAACAGTTAAACCAACAAGTTCTTCCAGGAGCAAACAAACACACCGAGCCTCATTTCTTTTTAATTTGCATAGCAAGCATATTCCACGGGTGTAACACCCACATCTACTCTCTGGGGTCTCCAAAGGACAGGGTTCACCCAGCAGCCTGCAGTCATGGGTGTATCTCCCTTGTCTGCTTAAGTTTCATTAAAAAAAAAACTCAGAATTTTCTGTATCTTGGGGACCTTTATGCTCTTGCAAATATGACCAAAACCAGCCCTCAGGGTGAAAGGTTCCCAGGACTGGCGGAAACACAAGACAGTGCTGTTGGAAACATCCCTCCTCCTTCAGAAACCAGGCGAAACACGGCTGCGGGGTCAGGATTTCACTTGACAAATATACATGAGGTTTTGCAGTTATCTCCCCCAACAGAAATTATGTCTGTTAAAAGGCTAACGTGAAAAAGATACACTTAAGAAAAACAAACTCTCCCTGCATCTTATCTTTTTCACATCTCGTCATCTGCTTTTGTGGGAAGTTTCTATTAACATATGTTCACAATATGATTTTCAGAAGTTACATATTAAATTCAATCCATTATATTTTGAAATTGAGACTCTCATAAATCATTTTTAACCCCCTTTTTGCTTCACATTGCCTCACTCTGTAGGCCCAAAGCAGCTTAACCTTAAATCCAGTGAAGTTGAAAACCACGCTATTTGTTGCTTTAAAAATTCATTAAATGAGATGTCTTAAAACTTACTCGAGATGTTTTTCTAACCAGACACACCACAACTATAGTGTTCTGTCATAACAAGGTGTCTCCTCTTTTGCAAAACATTGCAAACACTCCAGAATGATACAAAGCAATATAAAACTGCAATAGTTTGTCTGCTACAAATTTTCTTCATCAACTCTTTAAGAGAGTTAAGTTAATAATTTGAGCTTACCAAACCTTACCAAAAAACCCACACCCTCTAACACATCTTGGCAAAACACTAACTGTGGATGTGTACATATACATTACAAGCTAAATATAATCTACATTATAAGTTACTTACCCTTCTCAGTTCCCAGTATTTAAAAATTAAAGCATTACACCAGCTTGCGCATCGATGTCTATAGGTATAAATTCATACATATCTGTATGTAGACAGAATTAGTCACTTTACTGGCAAAACCCTACTTATTTCCCCAAGATGGGTCCCAATAATATTTCAGAGACTATGACAGAACAGAAAATTTGCTGTCTGATGCCGTTTCTTGCTTGGAAACAGTTTTTCTCAAGGTTAGGTTAGCTGAGGGTGTCAGTTACTGCAGTAATGACCACGCAATCTCAACAGGAAAGCAAACGTTATAAAGAACATTTTGTATTTGCAATAAATGCAGAATAAAACGGGAAATTAGATGAAACAGTAACACTTTAAGATTTGGGATATCCGCCTTTTCCTCACCTTTCCATGAGGTTCTCAGTATGAGAGAACCCTACCCTATTTTCCTGCTGATGTTTTATGAAATGGAGAATACATGGTCCATTCTACCTTCCAACACGGCACGCCACAAAGGTGCAGGGTTTTACTGAACTTTGCCAAACTCCTTTGTGTATCACAGTCACCCATGATACACATATGTGTGTGTGTGTGTGTGTGTGTGTGTGTATACACACATGCAAACTTTTTTGTAGAGGTACCTATCCGCAGGGGTAAAATTAGATGCCATACCCAGTCCGCGGCAACACAGAGACATGACTGGAAAGAGGTTGGGTTGCAGGATCACACCCATTTTTCTGCTGGAGGCATTAAATGTCATTATCCCAGATGTAAGTAAATCCAATTCTCATCAAGGAACACGACACTTCTGATACACAAATCTTCTGCTATGACGTTATTCCAGAAACTCATGAGGTTACTCGCTGTAAAGCCTTTCACTAAGGAAGACACAAATAGGGAAATTACAAGGTAGATTTCCCTTTTCTGTCTGTGCAGCATTCTGTCTGAGTCAGGCAGGTCAAGGCTTGGCTGAATCTATTTCGATTTAAGAGACGTAAAAGACGACTTCAGATCTGGGTGGTCTGTGTGATGTCCAGGAATATATGAATTGGCTCTTATTCAAAATAATATTTCTCTGATTTCTTTTCCTCAACTAATAAATTAAATCCGCTTTTGCAATAAAATCACAGGGTAGTGTCTGGAAATACTCTTCCTCTATATATACTGCTGAGTGTATCCCTGACATCCACGTGTCTCTTCAAGTCAGAACAGTGGGATCACTTTAGTGGAACTGTTATGACAATTAGAAGGGAAGATAAAAAGTTGTTTTTATACAACGTTATAAACAGTTTTAAAACCTAAGTTTAACCATGCCCTAAGAAAAGTAAGTTCTCCATTTGTAAAATTAGCTCTCTGTGAGGTGTAGATCACATTTTTTAACCAGAAATCTGTTGAAGCCAGAAGAAATCTGACAAGACACAAAACAGGTGTAAAACTGAGTCCTGCCAGAAATTGCTGAAGAAATCAATGTATTAGGCTACCATCTTCTGTAAGAGTTTTTATGTGACAAAATCCCCCCCCACCTGTACAGCACATCTTCACAGCACCTTGACCTTAAACAGTTCATAAATTTTTAACTGGAACATAAAATTAACATTCCATTGAATCCAATCTTGGCAAATCATACACACCTCTGTATCTCATAAAAGTATTGAGTAGTTTGAATTTTTATTTTATATCTCCTAGTTCCACATTCTATCTGATTTTTACACAAGAACCAATTGTTAAATAAGTATTAAGAGAATATTTCATTTTCCTACTACCAGTGAGAATATGAGGTATGTCAATACTAAATGCCCTAACTATAGTATTTAATTTTATGAGACTAAAATCCACAGTGTGTCAGTTTTAACTTTGCAGTAAGCACCCATCCTAATCCATCCAAAGACCATACCATCAGACACACAGTTGCCAAACATTGTGTTTAAAGAAACACTCTCAGAGTCACGTGGTTTGAAAAAAATAAAAGAAAATTGGTGGAGAATTGGGAGAGAATTAATCGAAAAGCTGATTTATTCTGCAAGTCTGGCATCAACACACAGGTTACTTGTGCTGTATCTTTCCACCATCAGACATTCATTAACAGGTTATCTTACCCCAAAATTTTCAAGCTGCTTTTAAATCCTAACAACTTCAATTCAAGCAAACCAGATTGTGACTTGCTAATGTGCCTGGTCTCTATCAACCAACATCCAGTAATAGTACTTCTAGATATCCACCAAAACACCTCATTGCCAGAGACCACAGCAGCAAATGAGCTGTTACAAGGAGGACTCCCATTGAGCCTAACAGATGACTCTCCCTGGCCACCACGACCTGAACCCAGATCATCGCCCACCACCAACATTCATTTCTTCAATACCAAAGAGTTTCCCCAACACTGAAAATGCCAGGCTAACACAGCAGATCCCCAGCTTAGAATCATAGAATGGTTCCACATCACTTTCTTTGTATTTCCTCAACCTACAACAGCCAGGCTTTCAAGCATGTTATTCATATTTTCTTCAAATTGCTTCCAAGATGGCAAAGGAAATTCCCTCTCTTCTACCCCTGATATAGGATTCTCAACCCGTTCACCATGAACGACCCGACAACCTGCTCCCCATCACATTTTAACAGGTGCTACATCAAACTGAAGATTCCTTATAGCTTTTCAAGAGGAGAGTGTCACACATGCATCTCCTTCTACATTCACAACCAACCACACATCCAACCATATGTAGATTTGTTTAAGTATTACGAGGCCTCACTGCAGGCAGACTTGGCTACACACACAAAGACTGTTCTTATTTCTTGCAGCAACGGCAGGCCTATGGGGTTTGGTTGGCACCTTCACAAGACACACTGCACCCTGCAAGCTCAGTGCTTGTCCATTCTGAGGTCCCAACTTTAGCATGTTCCTCCAAGGAAAGGGGAACTGTTCATTAGTTGGCAGAACAGAAATACAGAAAGACCTTATTTAACAAAAAAAATGGGTGCACTTTAAAAAAACCTGTAGTTTACAGTGTAGTTTGACAGAAGTTCTTCCCTTTCCTCCAACTATACAATCTACCATTCTTCCATCTTACATCAGATATCTGCTCTTCTGGGACTTTGCAGAGGTATGAGAATGGGGAGCTACCTTCTCTACTCTGGGGGGGTGGGGGGAGCAGGACAAAAGACCTGCAGTGCAGACCTGGCTCTGTTGGACACTCCTGGCCACATCCCATTTCGCAAACACGGAGCAAATGCCCACAAGCAGTGGCCTCCCTGTGCCAAGCACAACCCAGATTACCTCTCCATTGTGGATTTTTCTGAAAATACCGTTAAGGACTGAGACTTTTTAAGTCAATGAAGGAACAGGGTCTCCTGTGGGGGAGTTAGATGGAGGTGGAGAGAGGTCAGTCACCCATGACTTGTGCTCCCTTGCCAGGTCTCCAGCTGGGTTAAGCATTGCGTGACAGACTTGAAATGCCGATCGAGTCCTTGATTTACTTTTTGGCATGCTTCACCAGCGCTTCTCAGCAGGACTAGATGAATCATTGATCTGTTCCAGTACAATAATTTCTATGTATGTTCATAACCTTGGAAGAATATATATAAAACTTGAACACACATTTTGTTTGCCCAGTGCTCAGCTGGACGAATTTCAGCCTTTAAACACTGAATTTTATTCAAAATTGTGCACTTGCATTGGTGTGGTGTATTTATTTGCAGGTTTAAAACAAAATATATTTTAAAAAATAATAATCTCCTAAGTCTTAAATTGAACTCTTTATGAGATAAACAGTTAATTTATAAACTGTACCAGGCAACATTACTTTTAAAAATCCTTTATCCCAGAAAAGTTTGATTGAACTACTGTTCAAAATAAAGGCAGCAAAACCAGCCCTTGAGCAGATTTTCCTGAACTCTGCCTCAACCAAGCTCATGCAGGTCAGATGCAAACAGAAAGAAAACTCCTATACAAATGGAAGTAACTGCAGCTGCCAACCCTTGGAGAGCTCAAATAACTCTCTACCATCGCACAGTCAGGAGGTCACTGACATCAGAGCTTAAAACAATGGAAAAAAAATTGTAAAAAAAATTATAATGAGCTAAAGAAATGTCCTGTTACTCTGCACAAGAGAAACCTCCCACCCCATGTCATAGAATCATAGAATGTTTTAGGTTAGAAGGGACCTTGAAGATCATCTGCTTCCAATCCCCCTGGCCATGGTAGGGACACCTGCTGCTCAAAGCCCCATCCAGACTGGCTTTGGACACCTCCAGGGATGAGGCATCCACAGCTTCTCTGGGCAACCTGTTCCAGTGTCTCAACATCTTCACAGTGAATTTTTTCTTCTAAATGTCCAAATAAAATTCTTCTATGTAAATGTCCTTCACATATGGCAGAGATAATCATCACTGCAGACTCAGAACTAACTGAATCTCTCCTTAATGAGCTTTGCAGACAGTTTTCTGAAGCTGTAACTTGCAAGCCCTTCAGACTTCCACCAGCCCTCAGAAGATATTTTAGCTATCAATTTACTACTATTTTCACTAAAGGACAATTAAAATAGTCCTTATTTTTCCTCCTTTTTTATTGCTATCATAACCAATATCAGAAGCAAAAAGTTTTTTAAAAAATTAAGAAATATCATTGTAGAACTACTACACCTGGCACTTGAGAATGAATACCAAATTCCTCATTTGAAAAATAACAACCCTAAATCAACCTTAATGGCAATGCCTTCTAAAGTACCAACAATGCAGATTTATTAAACTTTCTTCTCTTTGATGTGTCTTTTAAGCTGCAATCCTTATTTAGCGTGAAATAGAACACATTTTCAAGGGCACGTTTTACAGTAAGAGTACTTGACAACTCTTAGGTGAAGAGGAGATTTCTGGAAAACTTTTGTCAATGTGAAAATGCAGACAAGCTCCATCTATCTTTCGCCTGCTGAGATAAGAAGCAAAGCAAGGTAACTGCACCAAATTAGACCTGACATCAGAGCTAAAAAACAAAGCACAGGGGAAGCAGAACAGGGAAGGTGTTGGGTTCCTGAGATGAATGCCGAGTGTGCCAGGTAACCTTCTCAAGTTAAGTGGGGGACGATGGGGGGCAGGGGAGAGAAAAAAGAAAAAAGGAAAGGTATTATCAAGCAGATGGCTACCACAAGAGTCAATCTCCAAAAGCTCACTCCATGCAGTTGTAGAGTAGGAGGTACATCCAAATATCATGCTAAGGGTTAGTAGCACTCTAATGGTAAGTAGCACTAAAGGTACAACTTGCACAAGTGAAATATTTTTTTCTTCATTTCCTGCTTTTGCTAATAGAATGAAATGCCAGAAAAAGTACCAGTCTAGCAGATCACATCTCATTTGTGGAAAGGAATCCTTCAGGAGTGATCTAACAGGAAGGTCAGGATAATTTGGGCAGAAGTGAGGTTTAAATATTTCCAGTTCCCTGAGAAAAAAAAAAAGACCCTTTAACTAGATGACTTCTTTAGGAGAGTGGGAAAGACTGGAAAAAAACGAGACCTCAAACTTAGGTATTTCATAGAATCATAGAATAGTCCAGGCTTGAAGGGACCTCTAGGGTCATCTAGTCCGATCTCCACACGGTCAGCAGGGACACCCCCAACTAGACCAGGTTGCCCAGGGCCTCGTTAAGCCTCACCTTGAATCTCCAGGGAAGGGGCCTCAACCACCTCCCTGGGCAACCTGGCCCAGTGGTCCACCACCCTCATGGTAAACAACCTATTCCTAATATCCAATCTAAATCTGCTCTTCTCCAGCTTAAGAACCTTATTTGCAAATCTAATAATGATGCTATAACAATTTAAAGCACCATATCTTTTCTAATATGGATTCTTAAGTTATTTCAAGTAATAGAAGGTGTCTGTACAGATAGATAGATAGATAGATAGATATGTATATACACAATGTGGTATTTACATACAAAATATTTTTGCTCAAACTCAAAGAATAGCTTGAGCTAAAGTTGTTCTTCAGGAGGAAGAAAAGAGGGGCATCAATTAGAGGGCAAATAACAGAAACATATATTCTTTATACAACTAAGGGGAAGATAGACAACGAAATTGTTCCTGGAACCCAAAATGTACCATCATAGCTTTGGTTGTTTTCCAAAGTCTTATTTATTTTATATTAAATTAACACAGTAGTGTACATTAAATCCTTAAAATGCATTTGTAGATCTAATGACAGATGAGGTTTTAAAAATTTGCACTGAAAAGGATCTCAAAGATCAGACGTTTTCACCTTCAAGTACATTACTTAATGAGACTGCACTTAAGAATACTCAAAAGAAAATTAATTTATATTCGTTTCTTCCTTCCTGAGAAACGCTGCATTGTTCTGTAATGCCTTTCACAGGAACCTAGGTAACTGCTTTTCAACGGGTGCACGTGTGCAAATATGCCTATCGGTCACAGTGTTACCTATAATTCTGAGTACAGTGGCACGTTCAGCACTAATCGCTGCTACACTTTTTGATTGCAAGGGCACCTTAAGAAGAAGCAAATGCATGGGATTATGCATTTGAGATCTGGAGGTGCTGGAGCGAGTGCAGAGGAGGGCAACAAAACTGGTGAAGGGCCTGGAGCATAAATCTTATGAGGAGTGATTGAGGGAGCTGGGACTGTTTAGTTTGAGGAAGAGGAGTCTGAGGGGAGAGCTCATCGCTCTGTACAACTGCTTGAAAGGACATTGTAGAGAGGTTGGTGCTGGTCTCCTCTCACAGGTAATTAGCGATGGAACAGAGGGAATGGCTTCAAGCTACAACAAGGTAGGTTTAAGCTTGACACTAGGGAAAAAATTCTTCCCAGAAAGAGTGGTCAGTCAGTGGAATGGGCTGCCCGGGAAGGTGGTGGAGGCACCATCCCTGACTGTGTTCAAGAGTAGATTAGATGTGGTATTGAGGGATATGGTGTAGAGGAGAATTTTGTAGAGTGGGGCTGATGGTTGGACTTGATGATCCCAAGGGTCTCTTCCAAACAAAATCGTTCTATGATACTATGTATTTTAATGTGATTTTTAAAATTAGTATTTTATAATTTTTAATTAACATTAGCTGTCTATGAATGAAATGTGTCTGAAATAAGGATGTCCTGAGAGACTAAGAGTGAAAGTGCGGCAAGACATCCCCATCACCAGCCTGCTTCAGCAAGTCACAATAATATCTTCAGGGTAACTCACTAGATGCTCCATAAAGAAAACTGACAGCATATACACTGACAGAATACCCACTGCACATGATCACATCTTCAACTTCAAACATGTAATTTAAGCAAATATTTCTTTTACACCCAAAGAGAAAAGCATGGATATTGGTTAAGAAACCCCAGTAAATTATTCCTGCACTTTCTCTTTACATTCATCACTTATTAAAACAAACTCAAGCACTTAGTAACACACACTAAAAATTTTTGCTAACTGTTGATAGAAATCAATGAATTTACAGTAGGAAGGTAGCCTATATTATTTTAATAGAAATATTATTACTCATGAGGGTAGTCCTGTTGGGGGGGAGGAGGGAGGATGGGACAACACGACTGATTTAACTCGAACTGACACTGCCTTGTCACCAACTCACAGCATGTACACTAGTGAAAACTGTCAGACTTTTAGCAGAAGCCACAAATAAAGCTCCAAACATCCTAAAAAGATTTGAAAGTTTGGCTTTCAGTATAATTCTTACCCTTTGCTTGTGTCCATGAGAAGAGGTGTATCAGCAAGAAATTATCAGTAATCCATCAGTCTGTATTACGGCGTGACCACAGAGGAAGAGTTAAATTCCCATTTCATGAAGCCAGCTTTGGAAGGTGACAAATGCATAAAACCTACCAGCGAATCCCTTTAGCTGCAACTCAGATTTAACATTCCAAAACAAAAGGGACTAATCAAGTCACTTTTTTTGCCTTGTTTTACAAACAATTCTTTGCAAAACTAAAAGAATAAACATGAAACAGAACTCCAGAAAGCTTTTCCATTTATTTCTACATTCTGGTTCCAAGCATGTTATTAATTGAGCTTTTCCTCAAGTGCTATAGGCTGTTATCTATTTATTTAGTCCTTCATGCAGCAGCAGCAGAGATTAATTTCCTAAACCAGGAAATGAATAATTGGAAAAACCTTAAGCTACCTGCTATTTTCATCATACAACTAATGAGATTTCAACATTGACAAGTTTTCAAACAGCCTTCTACAGCAGCTGTTAAATAAAGGCCTGGGCTACAATCATACATTTTTTTCTTTCTTTCTACAGGAGACCTTGCACTCCTACCATAAATGCATACAAGCACGTACCAGAGACCTAGCATATGATAACTACCGTGCATGTTTTTATTGCATTAAATCATACAGATGTTCCAGATAGTCCTCAGCATGTCTTCTCCCTCTTAGAACCCATCTCTGTTGCTTCAGTGACATGGTATTTATCTTGCTAGCAGTCCTTCCTCATAAATTCTACCCCAAAATACCATTTACTGTTCTCTGGCATCTAGGTGACACACCCAAAACATAACATTTCCAATGGATTCTCTTTAAGGGGGATGCAGGAACAATTCCTGCAGGCAACGGAAATTTGATTCTTTTAAAAAAGGTATTACAAATACTGAAATTTACATTTTAGTTCAATGCCACCTATTTCCTCCACTTAACAATGCTCATCCACTGCAGCAGTCCCCCCGAGCTCAGAACCAACACGCAGCATCAGTGAGAGAATTAAAATACACTTCCACTTACATCAAAAGTTATATAGGTAATCACATAAAATTACAGAGATCAGAGCAGAAGAAATTTCATGTCGTGTATTCTCCATCAAAACCAAGGACTGCAGCTCTACCATTCGCGTCTTCCATAGCAGATGACACAAGGATGGAACTCCTTGCCTTTGAACAAACTATCCCACTGTTTATTGAGTCCTTAATATTAGAAAGTTTCTCCAAGACAATTATTTCCAACCTGCATCTACCTTGCTTCAATTTTAGTCTATTATTTCTTTTACTTTTCACCCAAGAGAGAATTCTTTATGCAATTGGTTTTTTTCCACATCCACTTTGACTCGTGTTCAGGTTCTAATCTAACTCCTAGGCCCCACTATGAAGAGCTGTGACCTAGGAAGCAGTTCCAAATTCTGCCATCTGTACAGTTAATTCTTTCTTCCAAAGTGCAGAACTCATCAAATTGCATCCTATACTTTGGGAATATTTCTCCAGTTTGCCAGACTGTTTAAACGACATATTTATTAAATGGATTATTCCATTTAATAAATTAAATCCATTAAGTGGATAAAAGCAGACATCTTGAATGGCTAGATCTTATTGCTCAACAAATTTATTAATGACTAGAGTGATGACTTAGAGATTAAATCTGTGCATGGAACCAACTATCTCTGGACAACACTTCCACTCTGACAGTAAACTCAGTACTCGTTTTTTTCAGCCAGTTTTAAGAGGGTTTTTTGTTTGTTTTTTTTTTCTCCAGGGTACTTTGAGGCCTTTCCTATGAGAATGTCACATGAGAGTCTGCCTAAAGACTTACTGAATATAACGATATCCTCTATTACTTCTGAATCATCGAAGCCTCTTATCTTCACAGAAGGAAGCCAGATTGACTTGACACAATTAATTCTTGACCAATAACTGTGCATGCTGTTATTCAACTCCTTGTTTCGTCTAAGTGTCTTCAAGGAGTGTATTTGAAGAATTATCCCAGAATTGTTTGGCATCTGTGTGATGCTGGGCTAAACACTAACGTTTCATAAATATGCTTTCATTCAAATTTATACGGAAAAAATATTGAATTGCTCACAGTATCCAGACATAACAGAAAATTACTATTTAAAACACTTAAGGTATTCTTCCTACTTTAAAAAACTATAATCTTAACCTAAAATGCATTAATTCTTACCATTTAGAGCAAAATCTGAACTACGAATATGACTGTTTTAACTTAATGTTTCTGCAGGTTTTTTCTCAGTTAGTATTACACAATTCTCTAATTCACACCATAAGTGAACTTAAACTTTCTTCAAAATCTATTGAAATTTGCATAGAATCTTCGAAGCACAGTTTCACCAGATGATTAGACCCATGGTTCGATGTTAATGTTAGCAAGAGGAGAGTCAGATTCTCAATTACTGCTCTACTATTAACCAGATCTGCTCTGGGGCAAGGATTATTTAGGCTAAAACTACAAGACTACAAACCTTTCCTCGGTATGGTTTCTAGCCCAGATATCAAACATACGAAAGAGAATAAAAAATGTCTCATTCTTCTGAATATTTGAAATGGCCCATAAAGTCTTGGTTTCACAGAAGAAGCTGGTTTTCCACAGCAGTTCCTTTTTCTGTGAAACTGAGACTTTATGAACTGAAGCATGTCTGTGAAAATCATCTATGACATAATTTATACTCTTCTAACCAAATAATTTATAAGCAGAAGGTAGAATGAAGAAGAATGATGTAGTTCAATGTTTATAAAGTAGCAGACATTTGACAGGCTTCAAATTATGTCCAGGATACACTGATTGATACCATTATCCGTTAGAGTGTTTTCCCCGACATTTTATCTTAAGGCCAAAAGCCAAAAGAAAGACCACAAGCATCTAACCACAAAGTAGCTCTTATTTTCCTATTCTAGTCAGCAATTAGCTCACAGGAACAGAATTCCAAGTATTTCCAATGCCTGTAGTTAAAAATATGCTTGTTTCTAAAATAAAATATAAATGTCCTATGTTACAAGCCGTATTTGGGACTACAGACTGCAAATATATATTCAAGTTGTATAGTAGTTACATGTAAAATATTTGTGTGCAACCCTTACATAAACAGAAAGGCTATTTATTTTAAAATTACACACTGAACCATGTAGATTCTAGTGTAATGTAATTGCCTTCTGCTTTTCATGAAATGGAGATTTTCTGCCCTGACTGCTGTCAAATCAGCAACACGCGATGACTGTGAGTTACCAGTTTAGGACATGAATTTCATGACCACGATGGTGTCTGCAAGAGCCACAGCTCAGTTTCTCCTACAAAGGATTGGAGCAATCAAATGAACACAGGTAACATTCAAATGACAAGCAGGGATTTCTGAAATCCTATGCAACCTCTAAGAATTATGAATAACTTCTTGGTGGCAGGAACTCCTTTCCTAGATGCATTTTGTAAATAAACAGATTGTTTTAAAACTTTCAGAACTGCTGCTCAAAGGGATCTCTTCTTTCTTTCTTTCTCTACCATCAGGAGGATTTTGTTTTTCTAAATTAAATAAGCAACGACACAGACATATCCCTCAGCTCAGCAAAACTAGATAACTATTTTTAATAGAGCAGCAGCGAAAACAGGAAGAACTGACAGGAAACAGTTGGGAAAAAGAAATTAAGCCAAGGAGCTGGGAGAGTAAAGAAAACAAGAGAAATAAGAGCACAAAAGCATGAAATCAACTTCACTTTCACTGTATTACAAAAATACATCTCTCAAATCCTAATTGACATGTAAGGTTCCCCAGGAAAACATTGCATAAGGCGATGATGAAAAGTTAAAAATAAGTCTTTACATTTGCACAATCTGTTTGTTGTTCAGCTCCTTTTCTTCCCTATTCTCTTGAAATTTGCTTAAAAAGACAAGAGAGTATTAGGAAACTGAAATTCATGTTCCCACTCTCGCAGAAAGACAAAACATAATAAAAGTATCTGACTCTGCTGAAAAAGGAAACGAAGAATACAACTACTGAGTTAGTGTTTATTTAGCTTAAAATTCTACCTTGTTATCCAGCTGCTTATATAATTCTTCCTACCTTAACTTTATGACAGCATTTCTGTGCCATGCCCCACTTTTGAAAGTTAAATTATGTCCAGTAGCAGGAATGCAGGAGGGATAGTCCCGTGATTTAAGAATTGGACTGGAACTCTGTAGCTCAAAGGCCTCTCTACTAGAAATTGTGTAGCTGACCTTCTGCAGGCTCCTTAAATCTTCTCCCTTAGCTCTCCCTCTGTAAAATGTAAAGTGCCTCGAACATATGTGAAAGGGCAAGTCAATTCCCCGCCAAATCTTTACTCTAGAACATACACAGAAGAAAAATCAGGCAGAAAAGTAATTTAAAACACAGAAGGAAAAAACTAACTTTTCATAATGCTTAGTGATAAACATAAGCAAAACATATCTAACCTTTTTGAGATCCTGCAAAAATAAAATGCAATCCCTACACCCCGTGAATGGATCTTTTTAGCACCAGGATTAAAGCAGCCGGAAATCTTGACTGCGCTGTGCTTCCACTCGCAGACCTTGACACTTTTATGCCAGGATCAAAGAGTGAAATGGAATCTGTGAAGCTCAATTGCTTTCTCATCATCTGACTTGTAATATCAGCCTTGTTCTGACCACTGCCTCGGGAGCTGGGAGCCACACGGGTGAGGCGGGGCGCTGCCAGCCATTGCATCCCCGGAGAAGGCATTCAAGGGCAGCCAGGGCACCCAGGTCCCCGGCAGCCACAAACAGCTTCTTCTCAGAGCCTGAGAACCAGAAGCTATTTCCCCTCTTTTATTTTGCATTTAAAGATGACAGGAAGGTGATAACCAGCCAAAGCCCAGACACATCGATATGCTGGCAGGACAAAAGCCCTTTGTGATGGCCCGAAACCTAAAGAAGGGGAGGAGACCCCCTTTTTCTTCCTTTGGGGATGGCCTCGGACAGAGACGCCTGAAAGTTTAGCCCTCAAAAGCTTCTCCTGTTACCAACAGATCCCCTTGCAGGTAAACACCTTCCCGGTTCATTGAGTCACCGCTACGTATCTGAAAAAGAATCTCCCCTGAAAAGTGATAATGGTGGAAAAATACTCCCTATTGTACAGCCATAATTCTAGCACCCCTTGTCTGTAGGTAACGCATTTCCTCTCTCGAGGAGGCTGTGCAACTGGATCCAACCCCATGTAAAGCAATCTGTTAAAACGAGGACAAGATTTATTGTTGGAAGGAACAGGTTTAAATAAATTCCAGGAGCCTACTTACCATATGTCTAAAAGTGACCACACATTGAAAATTACATCTCATCTCTTCGTGTTATATTCAAAAGGTGATATTTTCTATCCAAGAATAAACTTACTGATTTAACAAATGTATGAACGATTTGCAATAACTGGTGTTCATTTTAACTCCTAAAGAAACTAATTCTTTCTATAGACTATTTAGTTACATTTTTAATAGCGTATACACAGTACTGAAACCCCCATTTAGCTGTTTTGTAGCATGCAAAGTGGCAATGGAAAACATACTATACTTTTATTGAAGTGTATTCCTTTCTTCCCATAGAGTCGTAAAATCATTGGTACTGCTTAACCCACAAGAACCACTGAAGCAAGCCACCTCAGTTGAGTCTAAAAGTGGGTTTGCTTCTGCTTGAAAGTGGTGTAGTCAAACGAAAGAGCAGTCACTCACTTTAAACGTCTCTTCTTGGCTTCTCATGTTCTTACTAAAGAACTGACATATCAGCATATCTCAATATGAAACGCTGCAACCCCAAAATAGCTCGGAGAAATGAGAATTAGACAGAACAGCCTTTTCTTCACTCACTGACAGCCGAGAAAGCCTACCCTGCAGCCGTTCTGCATACTGCAGGATCAGGGGCAGCATGATTTAACCAGGGGAAAATAAAAAGCCAGCCTGACTTCAACCCACACAGTTAATCTGCCTCATTTGGATCTAATCTAACCATGACTTATATCTTCAAGAACAGAGCTAGTTTGAAGACCAGACAATAACACAGTAATAAAATGCACGCCTACTTATTTCAATCCACTATGGCTTTTTCAAGCTGAAAGACAAAGTGAAAGACAGCATGAACTTTTCGGAAAAGCCAAAAGGACAATAACCACCTTTATTCTAGGGTATCATTTGAGCATAATAAAGGTTTAGGTAATGCTTAGGTATACAAAAACAGAGTCAAAGACCGGGAGTGCTGCACAAATATATAATGTTTCTCTATTAGATCAAGAGGCAGGAAAAAAGAAAGGATGGGAAAATGACCTGGTGACTTATAAATCAGGTGCTTGGGATGATCCAGTACTCTTTTAAATAAGTACTCTCTGAAAAGCTCTAGTAAAATCAGACACAAAACTGCACTACAGCCTCAATAATGCAAACATCTGTGTTCTCCCACTCTCCCTGCTACAGAAGGTTCATGGCTGGGGGAAACCCTGTCCTGGGTGGGCTCTTTCTCCTTCACCATGGACACCATCCTGTCTCCCCTCCGTGCTTTTCTTTCTTCTCTGGTCAAGCGGCGCATCTGATAACAAGAGCAGGTAAAGGGGAAGCAGCCACTTAGGCACGCAGTGAGCCCATCAGTCATCCTCAAGTGTTTGCAGAGGTGAAGGAGCGAGAGGGACTTGAAGAAGGAAACGTTTTGAAAAGAGAGGAGCATCCCTTTCCCCATCGCACCCAGTGCCTCCTCCCAGTGGCTCCCACCACCACTGCCAACAGCTGGCATGGAGAAAGGGACACAAATCACTCGTCTCCGCGTGATATAACGCTGCTGCTGTTAAAGACTCGGTCTCACCTTTCCTGTTCCCTCACCTGCTTTTCAGGAGAGACTGTGGAGCTGCCGGCTGGAATGGGGCAGGCAGAGCCTGGCACTGGGCACCGGCACAGCTCCGCACCGGGATCGCACCAGTGATCACACCTCTTCCTAAAACTTACTATCAAAAGGAGTGTTTAAGATATTGTAAAGATATTAATGCTTATCCCTTTGAACACCTCAATCTTACGATACAGATCACAGAATCACAGAATATCAGGGATTGGAAGGGACCTTGCAAGATCATGCTGAGGTTTGTTTCTGTTCCCTGCAATGCACACAGACGCGCGCTCCGTAACCTCTTACCGAAGACACGCGGGGGCTTCTCGACGCTGCCTGGCTTGGTGTGACGGCAAAATTATTTGGTGCAAGGAATAGAAACCCACGTGGCACGTATTTCTTCAGAGGAATTTGTAAATACAATAGGCATCGAATGATTAACTATCATCATCAAAATGTCAAGCGTTTTCTCCAGGGATATTTTCAGGTAAGTAGTCCAGTAACTCCTGGTACCTTAAGACTAACTAAGTATGTTCTCAGAACATTTCAGTATCACAAACATATGGATTCAGAAGGTAAACCTGAATATTAAATGTTGCATTCTAATTGCTAAACTTCTTATATTGTTATCACATACTTTCTCAATAAATTTTAAACAGCACCAAGAAAAAAAGCTCGTGAAACTGAACGTTCTTTGGCAGGTGCCTAATTTAAAGGAATACTTTAAATGCTACTCCCAAATTGAGAAAAAGGGAAAAAAAAAAAAGCAGCAGACGTCAGGTGAACATTACCAAAAATTTGTGTGGAATTCAGTAACGAGACAATGATAACACAGGTGTGCATTTTTTGAGAGACAAAAATAAAAGAAAAGCAAATTTAAGTTGCCTTCACAATTCATGAGATGCATCTCCAGGAGGCATCAGAAGTAGAAATGATTTCTCTTTTTACTCTTGACAAGGATCTAGAAAAATTACAAAGTTCACAATAGCTTTGTCCTTTATTTTCTTGTACAAATTAAAATAATTTTATTTTTAATTGAGAAAGAGGCTTTCAAGTATTTGACATAGTTTTTCCATGTAGGAAAGCATTAATTCTATGATGTCTTTTTCCCATTGTTCCCATCCAACGGCTTTGGTGATAACCCAGAAAAATCAATACTTAAATATACACTTATATACATTTATACATTATTTATATATATTTGAAGGTTGGACTACAAGATCTTAAAGGTCCCTTCCAACCTAGACAATTCTATGATCCTATGTATGTCTTATGCCTTTTTTATTCCTATTCAGAGAACACAAGTTTGGGGTTTTTTTTTATATCAAAGCCAAAAAATGGGTTAATGAAATAGAAGGATAATACAAGCCATGTAATCAGAATAATTTAGAAAAAAAATATGGAAAAACCACAGAAGCATGACCTTTCAGCATGTCATGAATTCTTAACATCTCCTCCCAGAACTGCTGTAATATACCTTCTACGTAACTTTAAGGAAATACATTAACCTATATTTATGCAAGTAATTTTGGTGCACAATCATCAGCCAGAGAGAGGCAGCTCTGCAACAAAATTAAGCCCACACAAGATGGCAATTGCTCTCCCAATTTGCTCATTTTTTCCTCATATTTCTTAACTTAANGGGGGAGGGGGAGGGGGAAGAGGTACTTCATAAAAATAAAGAAGTAAAAATACATTTTCACCCTTTATTCCATTCGTACGTAGACAGATTATGTCACCTTTCTACCTATGTATTTGCATCTAAACTGGGCGCACGCGGCTCTAAGCACAGTGCTCTGCCAGAGAGGTGGCAGCGTGAACCTGTAAGGTTATCTCCTCATCCACAGCCCCCTCCTGCGACACCAGGTTTCACTTCTGCTCACACTAAATAACACCAACCGATATTTATAGCACGTTTTTAGGAGACTGAGTGTTTTCATCTACTCACCCGGTCAACCAAAACACCTAAGAAATCAAGTATCCTGGCAGTTACCAAAACAATGCATTGAACCACTAACTTTGAGATGTTTACATAAGGACAGCAAAAACCATATATAAGCACGGAAAAAAAATCTCAGCTGTTTTTTTCTTCTGATTTATTACCTAATAATTCAATAGCAGAGGACTCTGAATGTACTCCCCAACTCTTCAGCAAATGTAACAGTTAAAAATAATCTAAGACAAGAGATGAGTATTTGATATTAAGTCCATAATATGGATACTTAATATATATAATAGCAACTCTGACTTTTAATCATCTCCCTCATGCTACAGTAAAAAAAAAAAAAAAAAAGAGAAGAATTAAAAGGCAAAAATACTTTCAAGAAGTTGCTTCTGAACAANTTTGAGAGACAAAAATAAAAGAAAAGCAAATTTAAGTTGCCTTCACAATTCATGAGATGCATCTCCAGGAGGCATCAGAAGTAGAAATGATTTCTCTTTTTACTCTTGACAAGGATCTAGAAAAATTACAAAGTTCACAATAGCTTTGTCCTTTATTTTCTTGTACAAATTAAAATAATTTTATTTTTAATTGAGAAAGAGGCTTTCAAGTATTTGACATAGTTTTTCCATGTAGGAAAGCATTAATTCTATGATGTCTTTTTCCCATCGTTCCCATCCAACGGCTTTGGTGATAACCCAGAAAAATCAATACTTAAATATACACTTATATACATTTATACATTATTTATATATATTTGAAGGTTGGACTACAAGATCTTAAAGGTCCCTTCCAACCTAGACAATTCTATGATCCTATGTATGTCTTATGCCTTTTTTATTCCTATTCAGAGAACACAAGTTTGGGGTTTTTTTTTATATCAAAGCCAAAAAATGGGTTAATGAAATAGAAGGATAATACAAGCCATGTAATCAGAATAATTTAGAAAAAAAATATGGAAAAACCACAGAAGCATGACCTTTCAGCATGTCATGAATTCTTAACATCTCCTCCCAGAACTGTTGTAATATACCTTCTACGTAACTTTAAGGAAATACATTAACCTATATTTATGCAAGTAATTTTGGTGCACAATCATCAGCCAGAGAGAGGCAGCTCTGCAACAAAATTAAGCCCACACAAGATGGCAATTGCTCTCCCAATTTGCTCATTTTTTCCTCATATTTCTTAACTTAAATATATGAAACAGGTGCCTAAAATTGAAGATGAAATTTGAAAACCTATCTATTTACAACAGGAACCACGGCCACGCTAAAGATCTAGTTGGTGTAAGGTTATCTCCAATGCAGACTGGAAATCAGAATTGATGTCTTTTAATTTTATGACTACCACTATTGCCCCATTCCTCCCACACTACCCAAATGAGCAGGTGAGAAATAGTGATTTGTACACAAAAATATAAGGACACACATATAGAAAAAGTGGGATTTGCTCATGGACATCGTACAGCAGCTACAGCAGATGAAAAGAAGTACAAGACCATCATAAGGAGAGGCTCCTGATCCTACTAAAGATGCCCCCTGTGTCCTGACAGACACCACAATTTTGTGCCCTACCAAGCATTTTCTTTGCAATGCCTTTAAGTCTAGAAATTCTCACCTGTATGGAAAACATCCCCATTTCTTGCACTTAAAATATATGCCTAAGGCATATCTTTAACTCTGCTACACCCTCCTTGAGACAGAGGCGGATACACAGAGTGAGCTTGGGGAGATCAGTCTCCCTCCCTCATGAATGAAGAGAGCCAGGACCAGACCTCAGCAAAACGCTGCAGCAACTTCCCTTCAAACCGAAACCCAAAGGATACTCCAGGGCTTTGCAAGTTTTAAGGGACAAAAAAAAGAAAAAGTCAAGTCTGCTGGANGTGAACCTGTAAGGTTATCTCCTCATCCACAGCCCCCTCCTGCGACACCAGGTTTCACTTCTGCTCACACTAAATAACACCAACCGATATTTATAGCACGTTTTTAGGAGACTGAGTGTTTTCATCTACTCACCCGGTCAACCAAAACACCTAAGAAATCAAGTATCCTGGCAGTTACCAAAACAATGCATTGAACCACTAACTTTGAGATGTTTACATAAGGACAGCAAAAACCATATATAAGCACGGAAAAAAAATCTCAGCTGTTTTTTTCTTCTGATTTATTACCTAATAATTCAATAGCAGAGGACTCTGAATGTACGCCCCAACTCTTCAGCAAATGTAACAGTTAAAAATAATCTAAGACAGGAGACGAGTATTTGATATTAAGTCCATAATATGGATACTTAATATATATAATAGCAACTCTGACTTTTAATCATCTCCCTCATGCTACAGTAAAAAAAAAAAAAAAAAGAGTAGAATTAAAAGGCAAAAATACCTTCAAGAAGTTGCTTCTGTACAAAAGGGAGATAGGTGATTAAACAAGAGACTGATAGGGCACCGGTAGCACCCGTATTTAAAAGAAGATAAAGGCACTTTGAAATATCATGTCGAAAATACTGAATAAATTACAGGATATGTGTTTCACGGGGAAAGACCAGTAAATAGCTGTAATTTGGGAGGCTAGAATTTCATTAATGATATAAGGGGCTCTGCAAACAAAAGGACCTTTCTTAAAGGTTTTCAGTGACTTTACACAAGTTTCAATACTCCATCTTAATGGCAGTATGTAACAGCAAATGTTCTTTTTATTATATTTTTCATTATCCCTTTTCAATCAATAGATCACATGTAAAGGACACCAAAAGGCCAGGAGCTTTCTGTGGTGAGCTATGCAAACCCCAAGTTATGACAAACACCGTATTCGTTCAGCTTTGCAAAACCACAGCAGTAACTTCTGATCGTCTGAAATCATTGTTTCAGAAACATTTCTTAACATTTATCTCTATGGAAGACAGACTTCATCTTCAACTTATGATCAGTCAATCATCAGAAACATCCAGCCTCCAATAATAGCTGGTTTCAGCTGGTACACGGGGGTTTCCTTTCTAGGGTTCAGAGCAGATGAATTACTATATGCCTATTATAAACCGGTAGTACACAGCCCAAGGATTAGCTACTATAGCAACCAGGGCTGTAGCCTGCCAACACCCAAATTGCTGGATTTTCTAAGTTTATGTGGATAGGATTTATACGTAGGTGTTCATTTATTGTGCAGAGATTGCAAGTTTTCTATTATGTGGATTTCTTCAAATATGTATAAAAGCACAGCCACGGCATCACCCTTCCAAAAAAAACCCAGCATAATATTCAACATAAAACTGCTACTAAAATAACATTAATTAAATTGTATTTTACAATTATTTATTTTATGCATTATGAGATTCCTCCTGCTTGACCATTTTACTCCATACAGATGCTCTAAACCAGTATTCCAGACAAAGTACCATGAAATATTTGAACAGAAATAAGATGACATGAAGTCATGGTATAACCAAAACCTTTCCACCTATAATCTTAATTCCCTGCAAACTGTAAATTAAAAGTACTAAAGAGAAGTGCTTTTGTACCATGTCATAGGACATCACAAATGCCTTTTTTTTTTTGAGTAAGCAATGAGTATGAAGCTCCCAGTGGAGCCCAATGTCACCCGAAAATGAATTCCTAAAGATGATGGGAATGTTCCTCTCCCCAGACACACTTCTGTATGTATGTTGGGTTTTTTTCCGGGGGGCGGGGGGGGAAATGGGTGGAAAGGGACAGAATCCTGTTTTCAGCTGTGGTTATCTACATGTGTGCATTAAACAGACATTATGGGAGATCACACTATATAAATTACTGTATGCTACAGCTATTCACAAATGAGCTATGCATAATTTCATCAGTTTCAGTCGAGCTGAGAGGGTTGTAAGACAAAACAGGGGCATAAGTTTGCAGAAAAGTACCAGAAAAAGAGGATGGAAGAGAAAAAAAAGACAAAAAAATATGCTTCCTGCGTGTGTAAATATAACATTGTTGCTTGTAAACCTATCATCTCCATTGCAGCTGCTATTTTCTTAGTATATTCTTCTATTTTTCATCCTATCTGCTGACATGATCTTAATTTTCTCTCATTCTCTCAAGTCATCCTCTCTTACTGTCTTCCTTTCTCTACTGCTCTTCTGAACTTACCTTTCATTCTGACTCCCTTCTTCTCGTTTTACCTATCCTGGAGTAAGTATTCATGTTTTTTCTTCTACCAGTTCAGTTCTGTAGCCTCCCCTCCTGACTCTTGAGATTTAGCACCTTCTTCCTGTTGTCCCATAGACACTATACCATCTGAAAAGTCCAGCAGAATTTTGGGGAAGCCCCAGTGATAAATACCAAGGCGGCCTAGTTATGTTTTCAACCAGTGCGAAACACCTGCCCTAGGGATGGGCTGGCAGCATCAGGGGAAGCAAGTCAATGTGGTGTGAGGACAAAGCCTTCCAACAGAGTACAAGGAGATCCTTGTACAGACGGAGAAACCTTTTCCATACCAAAGGACAAGAAGATCATCTGAATACTTCTGAGTTTTTTACTAATGATCTCCTCAGATCCATTATGCAGGCTTTTGAGCCCATCTGCTGCTTTGGAGGCAGAGATCAGATGCCTGGCTTGATTGGGTTGGCAGTCAGAGAGAAACATCAGTGAATCAGAACTGCCTGGCCCAACGACCATTACAGAACTTGTTTCAAAAGTAATTCAGGAGAGACATTACAATGAGACAGTGAGAAAATTCTTCACATGAGAAAAGGAAATACGCAAACCAAGAAGAACGTGCCTATACTTCCATAAACCAAGATTCATACACTTTTTACAGCAGTATTTCCTAATGGTGTGGGTAGGAAAACACCCACAGCAAGGGAGAGGTATGATCACACTACAGTTTATGTGCCATATTGATTTTGTTCTCTTTTAGTGGATGACCACCAACCACAGCGTTTGCCTTCCAGAAGCAACACCAAGCAAGCTCAACTTAACAGCCTGTGAACAACATGGCAACCTGGGAGACATCCTGAAAGTTGTGTGATTTACAGAATACACCTTAATTCCTCCACAAAGACAACAGTTTTGAACTTTCCAACCCAAATTACTTTTCATCGCCGGGGTCCAGCCAAGATCACCTGAAGCAATGCAGGCAGGCAGCCCATGTGAATGCCAAGGAACATCTCTGCTTCCCACACTTATCCCAATCACTATCCCAACACCAGTGAGCGTGCATCGCAGTAAGAGCTGTGCGAGGAAAATGATCCAGCTCTCAGTTACTCAGAGCAAAACCAGTGGCTAAATTCAGTTAACCCTGGAGCCGCCAGAAATGCTAGTGCCAACCAGAGTGACTGACTGGGGACATTAATCACAGTAAATTCAGAAAACTTGATGACAGCCTCAGATAAGGCAATTTATATGAGAACTCAGAAAATAAAGCCTACTTTGGTTTTATTCCTTTTGTCATTTGACCCTCAAGCATCAGTCGCATTCTGGTAGCTATGCTGACGTTGTCTCTTTTCAGAAAGGTTATAAGCTTCAGACTACACCGTTTAGATATTAGGATTTTATCTTTAATGACACAAAGGATTACATATCATCTTGGTGACCAACAGTGCTACTGCTTTCATCGTCTTTTTGGGTATTTTGGGGAGGTGAAGGGGACAAAAAGTCACCTTTGAGAGTGTAAATAAATGCTTGTTGTTAGTAGTGAACAGTATTTTATAGTCAATGGGAAAATATTCTACAAGCCAAGCAGATCTGACTTCGAATAAGGTGTTTTTCTGAAGGTGCTGTAATTCTAATATGATTTTGTCAGTTTGATCTGCTTACCATTAGGAAAAGGCTGAAGTGATTTTGAGTCCTTAAACAGAGGAAATGCAGTTTAACGACTCTCCTCGTTCTTTTCTATTTTAGATAGCAACAGAGAAGGTTGCCTCTCCCAGGGCTCTGGATGGATCCATAGAGGATTCCTCCGAGGGTTGTCCAAAATCTTACCGAAGGGAATCACCACTGAATTAACATATGGGATAAGACAATGACCAACTCACAGTCCCAATCCAATCGAACTCGACTAAAACTTCAAGGACTGACTGAGTGAATTCTCTGTCATCTGTCTTCTCCCTGAGCAGTTGTTCCTCTAGTAGTGTATTTCCACGATTAGATATTCCGAAAGAACACTTTAATTCAGAGTGGAAGAAGAGTCACATTTCTCCCCCTGCACCGCTGACATGTTCCCTGTTCCTACTCTATGTTTTACAAGACGCAGTGATTTCTACAGCACAGAGCTGTGATTTGGAATATTTTCTAGGTATACCCTGCAAGTTGCATTCACCAAAGCACAGCAAGGTTATCCCCCTCCAAAGACTTCACTGGCCACTGTCTTTGACAGCTCATTACATGTTATATTTCACAACATGACAGCCATTGATGTGCACCACAAAGTGGAAGAGACTGAGGAAGTCAAATATCCCTTTCCCTAAGTGGTAATACCTGTATTATCCAAAATACATTCTATGGATCTGAACAGACAGACAATCTGTAGCCTCACTAGGGAATCTTCTCACTGCTTCTTTCTTAAGATTTCCTTCCTCTCTATTCTAAGTGAATTCATCCATACTGCAATTTATTGCTGTAAGAAGAACTGCCTTACTGTTTGCTTCCTCCAAAATCAGCATTTTAGTGTTTTGGGTTGGTTTAACCAGCACTCATAGACAGGTGTCTAACTTCAACCTCACAAGTCAAATTCTCCAAAGTTGTTATACCATGACTCTCAGAAGTAGAAGAAAATAAAAGAAGATGACTACCAATACGAGAGTCTTAATGGATGGTAGATGAAAACATAAGTGTTTCTTTGAATCCTTTAAATTAATAGCTCTCCCTTATCCAGAGACTGTTCTTGGCCAATATCCCTAAGTAATTTGTTACTAATGGAATTACAAAAAAACAAGCTGAAGCTTCCAGAGTTTTGCAATTACCAGGGGATCATGCAGCTCGAAGAACCGTAGATGGCTACATGCCACAGAAAATTCTAAGTCAAAGGGCTGGAGTCAAAGGTCACTTTAGCAAGCAGCTTTCCAGTTTGAGATATAATAAAGAAAATTTGAGAGGTTTGGTATTTAAAGGGAAACAATGACAAGGCAAACCAAGAGAGAGAAAAGTTATTAAAATGAGTTTCTCATCCGACCTCGCTACTGGATATTTTAAAAAAGGATTACAGTACAAGTGGTAACTTGTGAAAACACGTGTGAAACTAGTTTAGAATTAAAAGGAAACTGCACCTGCATGCACATCAAATATTTGATAGTATTTAAGACTGTAAAGTTTTATTTTCCTGTTCTCCTCTATTTTCACCAGAAGAAAAAATTGTTATCTTCCCTGCTGTAAGCTATTTAAGAACTTACATGAAAAACAGTATTTCAGCTGCTTTCATACTATGTAATATTGGCTCTCCAGGGTCTTAATTATGAGATGAGAGGAGACTCCTTAAGTAATCAGTATAATCTTCAAAAGATTTAAAGCATTTAACTCAGCATTTCCTTTTTTAGCCTAATTACATTCACTGGGTTTTAATGCCATGGAAGCACTCTGCTCAATTCAGAAAGCTCAAATATATAAGTGTTCAGATTAATACCAAAAATCCAGTAAGCTCTTAAAAACACTGTTTAAAACAATCTTTACAAACACAAATAGATATACTAGTAACATACCTGAAAAAGAACATGAACAGAGCAGCTGTGATGCAGAACAAAAGGACCTACAAGAAGGAGAAAGAGGGTTATTACATTAAACATCACTCTACTACTGCATGTTCTGTTCTGGATCATGAAGATTTTACAACTGTTACTATAAAAGTTACACTTCTTTTTATATGCCTGATGAGCCAGAATGAAAGCTTCTCTGAATCCACCAAAAAGGATTCTCCTTTTTCTAGTGGACTTTGAGCTGTTCCTGTAGAAGTAAAAAGGACAAATGAAATGCAAACCAGGGTAGTCAGGCACCAAACACAGCAGATGATATCACAAATAGCCTGGAATTTAAAAATTAAATAATATAATTGTTATAAAAGAATAGAATGAAATAATCCAGTCTTGCTGTACATTATAAAAGAGCCAGTGAGAAAATTTAGCAGCTCCCCAACACAGAGAGGAACATCCTGCTTCTTCCCATCCTCTCTGCTGGGACTCAATGCTCTTATCTCCTCCTTTGCCACCTGCACAGTCACTCAAAAATGCTAAAGAAAATGAACTCAAGGAAGGAAAAAAAAGTTAATAAAAACTTTGGAGAGTTCTCTGCCAATATTGAGATAAGGAGGTGACTAGAAGGGTGTGAAAGCACCAGAGCAGGAACAAGCAGAAAGGACGGAGGGGAACCACAGTGCAAGGAGTGAAGAAGGGGAGAAATGATGAAGTCAACCTCCTTGAGTCAACAAGTCATTGCATCTTGACTGCTTGAAAGTACAGCTGGTTCAGGAACAGCCTACTGTGCTTTAAATTCATAACCTGCTGTAATCCATGCCATCTTTGCCAGATAAAGCTTGAGAATGAGAAAATACAGTTGTGTTCTAGATACACTGGGTCATACCATCACTCAGTGGGCAAAAACCTTACAAAAAAATCACGAGTGTTTTAGAAAACACCTGCACTTATTTTCAAGGGTTCAAGAAGTTTTAATCATACTAAGATACAGACAGCTTAAGTGACAAGAAATGGGAATGCTGGCAGCAGTGCGTATGTGAAGGTTATAAACACGTAGAGCAGTGGGCTGCTGCGTGTTGATAGAGATCAGGAGGTGTGATAAAAATTTGAATAGGAAAAGCTTACAATGGCTTTCACAATAAAAAAAAAAAAACCCTTACAATGAGACCATTTCCCTTTTCTAAGTCCTCTGGCATGTGACTTAAAATTATGTCACACAGAGATTGTAATGTTCACTGTGTAAACTACCCATTTTATTTTCCTTCATCAGTACTATTGTAATTTTAGTATTCTGCATCAAAAATGTGAACAACCGAAAGAATTTTGTATGAAATCATTAGGGTAAAGTGAGGACAATCATACATTTCAGTTCAAACTAGCAGCAAAGGCAGGCTTAAACTTAAACCTGAGTTCTACTTAAAAAGTTCTGCCCTAAACCTCCGAAGTTCATCTCTGGATGTCATTTCTAGGAAACAGAAAAGAGAAGAAGCTTTGACAGCCTGAACAAAGAACCAGTTCTTGGGTTGTTTGGGGGTGGGAGTTGGGAGGGGAAGGTGGAGGGTGAAGTATGACTTTGCATACGAGAAACGCTTCAGTAAATAATCTTGCCCTTTTTTTTCTTTTGTTCCTTTTTTACCTTTTTTTTTTCTTTAATAAGCTTGACAGCAACCTAACAAGTATTTATACATGTCATTAACATTCCCTCTGAGATGTATCTTCTCCAGGCTAAAGCACCCCAGCTCTGCTATCTCTGCCTCTCCTTGTATGGGAAATGCTCCAAGCCCTTAATCATCTTTATGGCCCTTCACTCCAGTATGTCCATGTCTGTCTCATACTGGGAAATCCAGCACTGGACACAACACTAAAGATGTGTCTCACCAGGGCCAAGCAGAGGGGAAGGATCACCTCACTCGACCTGCTGGCAATGCTTTTTCTAATGCAGCCCAAGGGGCTGGTGGCCTCCTTTGCTGGAAGGGCCTTTTGCTGGCTCATATTCAGCTTGGTATCCACCAGGATTCCCAAGTTCTTTTCTTCAAGGCTGCTTCCCAGACGCCCCCAGCATATACTGGTGCCTGGGGTTATTCCTTCCCAGAGGCAGGACTTCGCAATTCCCTTTGTTGAACTTCAGGAGGTTCCCATCGGCCCATTTCTCCAGCCTGTTGAGGTTCCACTGGATGGCAGCACAACTACCTGGTGCGGAAACAGCTCTACCCACTTCTGTATCATCTGCAAAAGCATTCTGAAGGTGCAGCCTCCCGTCCACTCATCCAGATCACTAGCAGAGATGACCATACTGACCCCAGTATGGACCCCTGGGGTAAAATCACTATTGACTGGCTTCCTGCTGGACTTTGTGCTGCTAATCAGAAACCTTCAAACCTGTTGGTTCAGCCCAACCAGTTTTCAGTCTATCTCAGCATCCATTGATCATCAATTTGTCTATAATCCATATTCTATGTGGCAAAATTTGGTCAACTTAAAGTACTTAAAGAACTTGCTCAATCGACCTCTATAGTTATCAGACATCTTCAGAACTTAAAAATACTCTTTGAAAAAAATAAGATGTGAAAAAGAGGAAACTGGTAACAATTTTTGTAAATGAGAATTTCTGAGAACACCAGACTGTCAACCAGGCTACTTCTATCATCTCCAACTATACTACAATAAATTATTTGAAACAGCCAGTTTATAAACACCTAGATAACAAGACCATAAGAAACAACAGACACAATACACAAGTAAATTAAAGCTATTGTAATTTTCTTCTTTGGCAGACGTTTTAAGGAAAGTAGGAGGTGTATTTTATCTGAACTTTAACGCATCTTTGTGGCAGTTGTACGTGCTGTCTATGTAAGTGGGCACAGAGCTGCTCAACAACACTACAGGAGAACATTCTAATAATTAGCAGTTCATTATTGAACTGAAAGGCATTTTAACTGAGGTCACCAAAGAGGTTATGCTTCCCTCTTCAGTAATGATTTGAATGATGGAACTGAGATTATGTCATAAATTCACAAAATCCTTTAGAAGCCAGGTCTTCACGCAGTGTGATTGAATTGCCCAAAGTCAACAAAATGAAATTCAATAAAAACAAATAGGAAGTAGTTGGCAGGAAGTCACGTACATAAAAACCACAGTAAGAAAGAGCTGTGGAGGTGGTACAAGTGTATAACAAGTTCCACAGATGACAAGTAAAAAGGCACCAGCAATGCAATGCTGCAGAAAGCACTGTAAAATATTACTGTCTCTTTTAGAAGCAGAGGAGGTAAAACATAGCAGCATATCAGACCAATGACCCAGTGCTAGCAACACCTCAAAATACATTGTTGGGCACTTCTAGAAAAGCATATTCCAAACAAGACAGTCACAGAATCACAGAATGGTGTGGGGCTGTGACTTCTGGAGATCGTCTTGTCCAGAAGACCGTGACGAAAATAGCAGGCATGCAGCATAGGGCTGCTGGGAAACTGCTTAAACTGAGAAAGAAGGTAGCCAGTGACAAACACAACAATACAACAACTATTTTCATCTAATTATCATATGCTGACAAATCTGTCTCATCCAGTACAGGAGGAGGAAGAAAGAGCTACATCTACAGGGAGGATGTAGGTTAGAGACTAGGAAGAGGTCTCTCTGTGGGGTAGCAACAAACTAGAAATAGTTGTCTGTGAGGCTGTGGAATCTCCTTTATCAGAGGTGTTTAAAGTCAGTAGAGGCAAACACCTCCTAGCAAAGCTCTGGGAGGGTTTGACATTCTCTCTCCCAATATTTACACAACCGAAGGATGTTGAGACCCACAGCTAAACCAGAACATTTCACATGAAATGCACAGTTCAGAGTGGAAAGCCCAGTGATTGTTGTCTTATCACAGCACCAAGAAACAGAAAGCAAATCTTTCAAAATTAAGCTACTTTCAAAATAAGCCTTTTTTTTCCAACATTTTCTCAGTCTGTAGAATTTTCTGTAGAATCCTCAGTACAATATACAATAACTATTTCAGATTTAAAAATGAATATACTAAAAAAGAAAAAATACCAAGGCCTTCAAAAACAGAATTCTAAATATTGAGTGAATTTAAGCTGTAAAATTTAGTGAGCCGGAAAAGTCTCATTTGGGATTATTCTTGCAGAGCCCATCACTTTTTGATTTATGATACAAGGTCAACAAATTGAGCTCTGCAACACACAGACCTTGAAACTTTCCAGCTGCAGGAACAGATACAACAAGCAGAAAACCTACATGTTTCTAGCAAGAAGGATACGTCCTAAATATTTAAACATTTTTAAAGAGCTGCTGCACACAGGTTACAGGGAAAAACCCCTATATTTGAGGACAAGTTAGTATATTGGGTGTGTAAATCAAGCGCTGTAATTTAAATTATTTCATTATACTGTACTATACTAAACCTTAATAAAGAGGAAAGCTGCTCATAAAACTTAGGATGTACTTTTTCAAGATCTCTGTTGGCTGACAAAGCTAGTATTTTAATTTTTTTTCAAGAAAGCTTAGCCCTTATATAAACAGCATCGTAAAGCAACATTCCCAGCAGCTCCAGAACCCCAGCAGCCCCAGCAACCTCTCACAGATTACTTGCCCTTGCAGCCAGGCAGAAATCTTGGACCATAGAAAGGAAAAATAACATTTACAAAACTACTAAAAGAAGTAAAACTACTTGTAAGTCTCCTGTATTCTGAATTTTCATGCCTAATCCAAAGGTTATGTGCATCCTCCTTAAGGACTTTCGCTATAGTCAGATTTTCTGGGGTAAAAAAAAGTCTCTGTTTGGAGGCTGCTGGTTCTCCCAAAGAGTCAGAGTAAAGAGTAGGGCTGAAGCCTGGGATAAAGTAACATAAACCTTGTAATTAAAAAGAAAAACAAGCACTGAAGAAACACATAACGTATGTAAATGAAGGCAGGAGGGGGGGCAAAGGGACAGATCGGTGGTATCAGCCGGCAGAAGCATTTAGTGTCAGAGCAACAGTTCAACACTGACGAGTGTCAGACCCAGCTCACAGAAGACCTCGGGCTGTTTTAACCCCTGGCACATCAACACTTCACTTCAAGGACATTTATGAAGCCAGAAAACCATCACCTTCTCAGTCAACCACTTTGCAATGCAGGCGAGAGATTTATCTGCACCGGATGATAAAAAAGCCAATGAAGTTCCTACTCCAGGTTCCCAAATGTCGTGTACTACAGAAGAAAGAACTGTCGCTTAAGGTCTGTCTGGGCAATCTTTGATTGGTAAAAATCTTGGAAAATTAAAAACCCAGTTAAAAGAAGTACCTCCAATAACTGTTACTCGAGCCAATTTCATCTAAAAGTTACAAAAAGGAGAAGGCAGACTTACCCTTATTCATTTTCAAATGAATCATGAATACATATTTCTACAGGTAACACCACAAAATTAATGATTTAATACCAATATGTGCTCGCTTTCTCAAATGACTACTTTTTAATACACATTTTCAGTTGTACAAGCATTTTGTGATCTATATACATAGAACTGGGAGCTTTGCGTAGTGGTCGCAATTTTTTGCTCTTAAAACACATGATCCAGAAAAAAAAAAAGTGAACTATTTCACCTTTTATTTTTAATCTTTAAAATAAGCCATTTATCCACAGAAGAGCTTTTTTTTATACTAGTTAAACATGACAGAAATCACAGAATCTTTCTGATCAATTTGAAAAGATAGCAGAAGTCACTTAAAAAGTTATAGGAAAACTGGTGCCAGGTTTCATTATGTTCAGCCCCTGAAAACCTTATCTAATGATCACTCTAAACTAATGTAAGCAGTTATTTTCTATTATTATTTAAAGCCCCAGGCAAGAAATTATGACACTAAACAGTTACCCGATGGAATGAGTCACCGTTAGCTGAGTCAACTCTTACACATGACAGTTACATCTTCACCTCTGTGACACTAACGGGCAGGACTCCAGCCCTAAACCCATGAGCTGGGAATAACATCAGCCACAGAGTCTGAGTTCGCTGTGATGAACAGCACCTCCACTCCGACACAGCGCTGAGGGAGGCTGTCGCAGATGAGGTACTACTACACTGTATCAGCAAATGGGCTCAATATATGCAACATGGAACAACAGAATCATCTAGGTTGGAAGGGACCTTTAAGATCATCTAGTCCAACCATCAACCTAACACTGACAAACCCATCACTAAACCATGTCCCCGAGCACCGTGATAACCTGTCATTTGAATACCTCCAGGGCTGGTGCCTCAACCACTTCTGTGGGCAGCCCATTCCAATGCCTGATAACCCTTTCCATGTAAAAATACTTCCTACTATCCAACACGAACCTCCCCTGGTGCAACTTGAGGCCATTTCCTCTTGTCCTTGTCACCTGTGACTTCAGAGAGGAGACCAACCCCCATCTCTACACCCTCCTTTCAGGGAGTTGTAGAGAGCAATAAGGTCACCCCTCAACCTCCTCTTCTCCAGGCTGAACACCCCCAGCTCCCTCAGCCTCTCCTGATAAGGCTTACTCTCCAGACCCCTCACCAGCTTTGTTGCCCCTCTCAGGACCCACTCCAGCACCTCAGTGTCTTTTTACATATATCTATACGTAACAGAAGAGGCAGCTACAAAGAGCAATATTATTTTTTTTTAAATGAGCACACTACATATAATAAAATATATTTATTTGTACACACTTCAGCAAAAGCTTCTGAATCTATATTTAAATTTCAGTATTGTATATACTTCAGATCTGTCAAATGGCCTATTAAGGCTGTAGTGAAAATATGGGAAAGGCTGAAGGGAAAATATGCTCCCAAATCCTGCAGCAGCTCTGGCACTATTGCAACCACCAGGCTTTCTCTGTCTCAGAGTCCCTTGGTCCCCTCCCTGTCTCACAGAGAGCACCCCAGAGGAACAAACAACCCCTTAGACAGGACCAGATTGTTTTGAAGGACTAACCTCTGTATTCAGCCTCAAATTTCTTATATTTCAATCCCCCATGGAGACAGAAGGAGCCAACGGGGAATGCAAAGCACTGATTTTCCTCAAGCATGTACAGGTCTGGAATGACCAATGCTCTGAGTATCTGAGACCAGACACAGATTAAAGAAAATGCATTCACTATAATCAACTATCACATTTGGCACTGTCTGGTTACTCTAACGTCATATACTGCCTCCCTTTTAGACATTAATTGAAATATTATCTACCTTTTTTTTTTCCCCCAGATACCTTTTAAGTAGTAATCTTTGTAATATCCCTTATTTCTCTATTAACAGAGCCTTTCAATTCCTAAGAACAACAGCAAGTAGCAAAAAGGAGCTATTTGATTCTCAGTGTTGCCATTGCTTACTGAAGAAGCCACATTGTTCCTCCACAGAAACATCATTAAAGTTTTTAAAACAAAGATATAAAGATATTTCACATTGAAAACAAGTAATCTGGTTTTGCACAAAAGGGTAACGACTTATGGAAAATGGTGGTTGTCTTTTACCAAGCTCAAATATCTTGTGATCCCAAAAGACATATGCCAATTGGTAATTCTAAATGGAAACATGTCCCTCTGAACATTTCAAGTTATGCAATGTTCTACCTTCTTTCTACAGTAAATCCTGTTAAATCAAAACCATTATATCACCTGGTGTCCTTCTCTATTTGAAATCCGCTGTATTTGGAGAGAATTTCATGAGCTACCAAAAGTACTGGGGAAAACTATTGTCGTAATCTTGGTCATCCTTGTAAGGATTATTTTTCTAGTTTCTATTAGGTAACTTCTGAAGCAATGCAACATTGCTGCTGCCTTTAAATTGACAGGCTTTATGAAAACATAGAAAACAATTTGTCAGATCCCTATCGGGCACTTGGCCAATTTAGCTACACCTACACCACTTCAGCTGTTAGTGGCTCTGATTTTTTTTCTGCCAGCCAGCCTCAAGCAATCTCTAGACTGATAAGATCAAAAGAAACACTAGTATGTGTTATTAAACAAGAGATTATATAGATTCATGTTAAAGCACTGTTGTTTGATCGCGATTAAACCATTGCAATTGGCAAACGTGGAAGGTAACTGAGCCAAGACAGGGAGCACCTGACACTCAGAAAAGAATGAAAGAACAAAAGAGAAAATTAAACCATTTGTTTTCTAGTTCACAACTTCCATATATACACATGTAAGTTAAGCACTTTAGCACCCTTCATTTGTTTTCTAAAAAACCCTCATCACATCTCTTCCCCTTTATTTCATTTTATCTTTATCATATATTATCATTATATATATCAATTATATAATTATATATTATCTTTATTAATATATTATCACAGCAAACACATCTAAAACATACTGTAATGGACCCAATGAAACAGCCTTTCTCAAAGCTCTTGACAAGAGCCCGCTGAATTCAAGGATGGACAACAATTGAGAGACTGAAGCATCAAAACAGTAATCAAACAGCAGCACCTTACTATTGTGCCTTCCTAAAAGAGCAAAGAGGAGCTATTTTACAGCATATCACATGGGAAGTGCTTGCCTGGGCTCACTTCTCAAACTGATCAACCCTTTGAAGCTCATCTAGCAGATGGCTCCGACACCGAGCAACGGGGACACACTTCCAATCCTACCCTGTACCTTCTGGTATTCTCAGGTCTCAAAGTCCCATCCCAGGCTGTAGAGGACAAACCCTCAATTTTTAGCTGTAAAAATGTCATTCTGTTAGGCTGCCACACAGCTGCCTTCTCCTTTCCAACAGTATCTAACTAGAAAAAAAAGCACACACACACACATATATATACATAGAAAGTAAGTACAGTCCCTCAGGGCTACAGAAACATCACATTATTTGGGAGAGTTGCTCTTTCCCGATTTAAAAAAAAACAAACTCACTTATCTAGCTTAGCAATATTAATTCCAAGAGGAAGAAAAGAGCAGGAGGAAACTCCAGCCAACATATCAACTTATCACACGAACAAGGAACTGCCTTCCTGAAACAAAATACTCTGAATGGATGACAACAAAACTTGTAAAGATAACGACTTTTTAAAAAACAAGTCTTTCCCCCCCACACAATAGGCACCTTAGAGGTGCCTTTCAATTGAGCAAAATTTTTCCCCACCCACACACCTCTGGTTGGATAACACTATGGACTCAATTGCTCTGTCCACAGACACGTAGGGTATCACATGCATAACCTACACATAAAGGGGATAAATCAAATTGAAAACCATGATGCTTCCTTAAAGACAGCTTGTTCTTAAGTTACAATTACTCAGCAGTAAAACTAAAATGAAATTCTCTGAAATTAACTGAAGTCAATGCCACATCTCCACTGACCACCAAGACACTGCAGCAGAATCAAAGAGAAGGGGGGTGTAAGCATCAATCTTTATATTCTGAAATTAACATCTAGATGGAACTCCTTCAACAAAAGACTTTTGTAGCAGCATTTTTTTTTCCTTATTTTGCCTCTACCAGAACAGGGGGGGAAAAAAAACGTATAAAAGCAAGAGGCTTGGTGTAATTTGTTAAGCAGGATGGTGCTTGGTGCTCCTGGAACATGTTCCCACCTGAACGCTGCTCACACAGAGCTCCAGTCTCCTAAAACTGCACCGTGACATACGTGGCATCAAACATGGGTAGAAACACCGTGAAATGCACTGCTGTTTGAAGGTTACACTTCGAATCCCCACCATTAAGGGAAAAGTTAGTAACTTCAGTGATTAGTCCCTACAAGAGAAGATTTTTGCCATGAGACATGGTAAATACTTGCTTTCACACCACAAGAAATGTATTAAATGTGACACTGCCCTATTTCCAATTCATGACCTATTCCCTGACATAGATCAGCTCCAAGCCCCCCAAACATGACTTTAATACTCAGACACCAGAGGTCTGGGGGCTTTTTTTGTTTTCCAGATTTTGTTTGTTTTTTGAGGCCCCTTGAGAAAATCAGCATGTCCTCTGCAGGGCAACTCTTGCTACATTAAGCTGACCTGGGTGGATGTGAACTTGATGACTTTTGAAACCTTGATTTTCATTATTGTGTTTTAAGAGAATAACTAACAGCCATTAGGCAGATTATAGAGTTCATTTTCAATTACCAGAGAATATTTCCAGTTATGTCAACTGTATTTTTCCAACAGTCACAAAGAAAATTTCTCTACAATTTTTTGAAAGTCAAGAATTTGACTAATGAAAAGTTTTCATGTGAAAAAAACCAAGCAGATCAAAGAGAAATCCTCTGTCTTGAAAAGCTTCCTGTTCTCCATAAAATACATCCAAAACATTTATCACTCACTAAAAGTCTACATCCAGCTCTGTTTGAATAACCAAGTTGTCTCTGTCTGAGGACCAGCAAGACAGACACACAGTAGGGCTGGACACAAGAACAACTCAATCCCTTCCCGCTGTGAGAGTGATTAGACACGAAGCGGAGTCACACGGTCGCTTGTAATCCTTCACGGTGCTCAGGCACTCGGAAACTGAAATAGTTCAAATTTCTCTGCCTTTCAGATATAAACAGTCCCTCACTCATACAAGGCTAATTGCAGTAAAGACTGCTGCAGGAACCTATGGCATTTGATTAAATTCTTCAGAGATCTCGTAACAAAATAAAACTCCTTCCCAACAAAGGGTGTTCTGAAACTACAGAACCAAGAAAAAATTAGGAGAGTATGTTCTTGACCAATACCCTCAACCAAAAAGTATTGTGTACAAAGGGAATTAATATAGTTAATGTTTTATTGGGCAATATCCTTGACAAGAACAGGCTTCATGAGACTGAAAATTCATATTTACATGTATATGGACGTCCCAGAGAGCATCCACCAAAGGACCACAAAGACAGGGCTTGAAGGAGAGACTGAGAGAACTGGGGTGGGTAGTCTGAAGAAGAGAAGACTGAGGACGGGGGGGAGATTTTAGCAACATATATAAATAAATTCATAGAATCATTTAGGTTGGAAGAGACCCTTGGGATCATCGAGCCCAACCATCATCCCTACTCTACAAAGTTCTCCCCTTCACCAGATCCCTCAACACCACATCTAAACGACTCTCAAACACATTCAGGAATGGTGACTCCATCACCTCCCTGGGCAGCCCATTCCAGTGTCTGACCACTCTTTCTGTGAAGAATTCTTTCCTAATGTCCAGCCTAACCCTACCCTGCTGCAGCTTGCAGCTATTCCCTCTCGTTCTATCACTAACATACATGGTTTATACCTGCAGTTTAGACTCGAAGAAAAAACAGACAAAATAAAATTACTTTATGTCAAATAATAACCTAAATAACAGGCATTGTTTCTGAATTCAACACCAAACCTACACACACACTCTCAATAAATTATAAGAAGAATACCCCTTAGCATTTCTTCCACATGTAATTCCAACTTCATCCTAAATTATGCCAGGAATAACTTTAACATGTATGATCTACAAGGAGTAAACTTTTCCACATTTCTTTAAATTCACCATGTTATGCCAAAGTAAAATACTTCTGAAATACATGAACCAGCCACATTTAATTGAATTTGGGCCCACAAAATGCTAAAATACAATACAGGGCTGCGTTCCTATTTTAAATACAGAATTCAGAATTATAAAGCACCTGCAGAATTACTATCATCTTAAATTTTCATATATTTCTACACATATATATGTAAAGAATTCTTTTTATAGTTAGCATACAGCATCCAGGATATTCACAGGCAACTTGGGCAAGTTAAATCTAGATTTAAATTCTACACTTTAAACCTCCATCTAAACTCTCAGATTGGGTGACCACGATACCTCTAGCTGACAAGTTCTTCATGCCTGCTGCGCAGCAGGTTTGCTCATCACTGGGTCATGGCTCAGTTCAGGCTAGAGCTTCATTAATTACTTTTAGACAATGCCAGTTTACATCCTCACCGCTCCTCCTTTCCAGTACCCTTTTTGCTGATTACTGCCATGTGTCTTCTGCTGGCACAGAGATGCACGGAAAAAGAAATCATAGACCTGATCCACCTGAGAGTAACTCTATTCCCCCTGCAAAGGGCTGAACCGGGGCAGGAGCAGGCTGCTGGGGTTCACACCCCCCTCAATCAGCTTAAGCCACAACAAGATCAAATCACAGCCTGTTACACACTGCAAACTCCCAACCTCGCAGTCAATCCAACCACTGTGATTTGAACCTCCCATCTTTATAACTCTGATGAATAGATGTGAAGTAGTTGTGAACTGTTCAGATTAGGATACACTGAAAATGCAGAATTAGAAATACACTTGAAGTTGAACATTGCAAAAAATGTTTTTGCAATTACCTCAAACCAGGACATTAACATCTGTAAATATTAAACCCATATGTAAGTTGAAATTTAAATCTGGTTACTTACCCTACAAGAGCATTACAAATGTAGTAAACACTAAAATAACAATAAATTTTCTCAGTAGTCTGTGCAGATGTCTCATATTAGACTTCTGAACACAACTCCTTAGCTCATGTTACAGATACCATCCAAGATTTCATCTCCACCATGAGGATTTCTGCCTGACTCTTTTTTTTTCTCCAGAGTTCATAATCACTGAAGAATTACCTTAGTATCCAGAAAGGAACTGTAAGAGGCATTTGTCTTTAAGAGTTTACAGGTGTTGACATAATTTGGTTTACTGCAAAGCACATACTCTAAAATAATATTCCAAGCATAATATTCTGCACCAGGCAGCATCACAAAAGCCACTGCATCCAGTATTCATTCACACTGGTGAAAATTATAAAAAGTATCAGGACACAATGAAATTCTTATAAGCACTAAGAACTAGTAAAGGGACCGGTTTAAAGGAGTAGAAATAAGTAACATATTTTCATAACTCAGAAAAAAATAACTGGGTTTTCCCACCATTGCAGCTGCCTAAGTATTACTTTAAGTAGTGTATTTGATAATTAGAATAAGTTAGATGGACAAATTTAAAAATTACTAGAACTTTTAGCATGCTCAGACTTACTATAATTTAGCTACAACAAACAAATATTAATTTTTCAATCTCAAAAATTTCTTGATGCACAGGCCTGAGCCCAAAGCTGTCCTCTCTGTTGTGGTGAAAGGGGCAGGCAGGAGCTGAGGAAGCCAATAGCACAGCCAAAGCAGTAAAGAATGTGTTCAGAAACTGTCAATTTCTTTTCTTTAAGATGATGTACAACTGACACCTACTACAAAAATTTTTATATACACACACAATGGCATTTTGGCACTTACTAACTGAAGAAAAAATCTAAAATTTATTGTAATTATTTATGGAATCATAGAATCACTTAGGTTGGAAAAGACCCTCGGGATCATCGAGTCCAACCATTCACCCTACTCTACAAAGTTCTCCCCTGCACCATAACCCTCAACACCACATTGAAATGACTCTGAAACACATTCAGGAATGGTGACTCCACCACCTCCCTGGGCAGCCCATTCCAGTGTCTGACCACTCTTTCTGTGAAGAATTTTTTCCTAATGTCCAGCTTATGTTTAAGCATGAGTCCTAGCACCTTGCATATGTCATTTAACATCAGTAATTCTGTCCCTCTGCACTGCTTTGGCAGAGGTTTCAATAACCCTGTGAACGACGTGTGTTTCTTTGCGAGTAAGAGCCCCCTTGGGAACACAAAGAGGGGGAATAGCACGGTAAGGTAAAATACCTCTCACATTGCTCAAGACCGGAGTCTCCACAAGGTACAGGTGATACTCGTCATCACAAGGTACAGTAAACTCCTTGGGGTAATGAGGACTCTTAACCATTAGCATTTTCTGTGAGCATGCTACCAAAGATATATATTCAGAATTGTTCGGAAGGGAACGAAAGCAGAGGTTATGTTGCCTCTTGAATGAAGTAGTTGATACTGCAATGGAAATATTTTCCAGTAAAGCCTCCTGAGAAGACACAGATACTTCTTTATCACAGGAAAGGACAGAGTTAGTGATTTGAAGATGTTCTCGTCACAGGTGTCTCAGAGATTATCTTTTCTTCAGCTTTGCCTCACAGCACTTGGCATCTGCTTCACCACAGCAAATGAGGTAAGGAAGTCTTGTGCTGCTGGTGGTAGCTGGGCAACAAAGGGCAACTCTTGGCTTCCCAAAGCCCCTTCATTTGGTCCTTTTAACTATCTCCTCCATGGAAACTGATTGGAACAAGGAGATATGAGAAGCTAATGGTTAGAGTTGGAAGGGACCTTAAAGATGATCGAGCTCCAAACCCCTGCCACGGGCAGGGACACCTCCCACTACAGCAGGATGCTCAAAGCCCCATCCAGCCTGGTCTTGAACACCTCCAGGAATGCAGTATTCACACCTTCTCTTCTCTGGGCAACCCATTCCAGTGTCTCACCACCCTCACAGTCAACAATTCCTTGCTAGTATCTAATCTAAATCTCCCCTCTTTCAGTTTGAAGCCATTACCCCTCACCCTATCACTACGCTCCCTGACAAAGGGTCCCCCCTCCAAGTGCATTTTTCTTCTATTACGAAACTTTATTACAACTTGATCAGGATAAACTGTTTACATTACATTATGCTTTGCTTTCTCCTGGCACTTTTAAAATTGTATCGTTTGCTTTACCAACTATCATTTAAACATTAGAGGATCTGTCACTCGCTTCATAACACATAAGTTACAGGTTCAGGAAAAAGCCTTGGCACTAGCAGAGAATACTACAGAGAAGGCAGATTAATTTTCATTCCTTCTGCTACTGTAACTACTACCACAATGCAGAAAAAAATAATATTAAAACAATAAAAGTAACATAAAACAAGGTTAATATAAGATTCTGCCTTCTGGTGATTGTTTAAATATTCTCTTAAATGTTTAAAAGCTGGTACAGATGTTTGCTCCTGCCCAGAGGGTTTGCTTTGTTGCTAGTACCAGAGCAAAATCAAACCTTACTGTACAAAATATGACATTTCAAAGTCGGTATGTAACAAATAATATCATCACAATTTCCTAAATACTATGTCATTGCCCTGTACCTTCTTGGTTGCTCTTCATCTCCCTCACTCCTCACCTTTCCCCAGGAGGGTGAGAGGGGTTATCTGCTCCCAGCTCCTCCTAGCTGGGAGCTGGTGAGAAGGGCATCACAAGAGTCCCAATGACACCTCTCATAGGGGTCAAGTCCCCAGTGGCAAGTTCCATCCATAGAGTGGGATGAAATAAGAGGGAAAAAGTGGAGAGGGGAGACAGGAGAAAGGACAGACTGTGGTACACCTGGACTACCAAATCTCACCAATCTGTTTGTGGAGAACTCCAAAAGTATGGTGCTACTTGATGATATTGTAATTTGTTTAAAAAATTTTAAATTCCAAACGAGGATAGATTCAAATAGTATCACTTACAGCTGTACTCAGAAAAAAAACTGCAACCTCGTTAAACAACGTTAATGAAAGCTCTCCAAAGGCATATAGCTACAAGTTGGTTACCAAGATTTAAAACAATTCATGTGGAAAGGTCATTTTTATTTAGGAAAATTGTTACTGTGGAAATTAATTAAAAGCTGATTTTCAAAAGCAGCAGTGTAATCCATTGATATAGCTGCAGACAGCACCCACTCCCAACAGCGTGGTGTTGCACCGCACAAATTATCTACTGGGAACATGAAAAAGTTATTACGGGGGGATTAACTGCATTTATAACTGCCCATGCAATCAATCATGCAGCTAAATTTAATGAGCTCTTGACGTTACTGCAGTGTCTCAACAGCCAGAACGCAGTTGTTTCAAATCTCTTTCAGGACACATTTCAGGAACCCACCCCCAAATTTCAAGTTTCTTCTAGCACTTCCTCACAGATAGTTCCCAAGCTCTTCCAAAAATAATTATTCTATTACTATTTTATTTTGTGTGTGTGTGTGTATGGATCTTAATTTGATCATTTAAAACCAGCAGAACTGGGCAAAACATAGCTGTGCCTCTGAAGTCTTAATAAAATCACTGGTTTTGTCAGAAAGTAGTAACTGATGTAACAAAAGGATTTAATCTTTACTTTGGTTAATAACAACCACAACCACCTGCCAATGCCCAGTTCCACAGCCACTTGGGCTCACCTTTGCACTGGCACAGGGCTGTCAGTGGGGCCTTACTTCCCATCAGCCAAGAGAAGTTCTTCATCAGAAGTCTATAAACTCACAATTTAGAATCAGCTTATTAAAATATGGAGGAAAAAAAAGAGAGAGTTTTGTTACTGCTGCTCTTTTTACTTTCTCTTCAGAATATCTTGCCTGCCTTACTGCCCTACATCACTCTTACAAGTATTATTACAATCCCTGTTAGCATCAGGTAATGGAGACGGAAATCCTTTGAGCTTACAATTACCCATTTCTACACATCATTTACTACTTTGCCAAAGGTATTTCTAGCCTAGATTCACCTCTTATTTTTGGAACCCAGAAGAAAATATTAGGTCTTCCCTCCAAGAGCTCTCAAAGTCATTAATAACTAAAATTGTTCCTTAGCTGGACCAATTTCCTTTTCACACTACTTAAACTCAGGTGGTGGTTAAACAGAAACAGCTTTGCTAACTGGTACTCATTAGTAGAAGTATAATAAAATAGTGCAAAACATGAAAAATACAAAATCTGAGAGAGAATATCCCCAAACACACTCCTTTTCCAGCAAGTGTTTAAGCAACAGAAAACCAAAGGAAGTGAGGAGAGGGAGAATATTCAGGGATTCAAATCTGAACCTAAAACCAACCCAACCTATGTGCAGCATCCTTGCAGGCTGCCCACAAATCACTGGCCTCTAAATTAAATACAGGAAACACCCTGTGACACACACACCCACCCATATTTGTCATTATTTGCACTATTGTCACTATCTGCAAGGTACGGTTGACCTCACATGGACCTTAATGTTCATGGACCGCAGGGAATCGTTGCAGAAGTGAAAACATGGGAGACAAAAGCAGAGGCCCCAGAATCCCTAAAATTCAGACAGATCAGGTTACACATAATGAAGCCAGTATAGACTAGCAAAAACAACAGAGTGATAGTTTCAGCTATCAAATTTCAGATAAAGCCTCCTAGAAATACAAGGCCAATATTCATAAAGTTTTAACCTGGACAATAGTTTAATACATCCGCCACGTTACAGATATTTGGCTGAAAGTTGGGAAATCAATATAACAGTTTTGATGAACAACAAAGAACTATTATGATCACTAAAGTCTCTTTCTAATAAACATGTTGCAAATAATACTTTATTCATGCAGTCAAAATGACCCTGTCACATAATAACAGATAAAATCCATTTGTATTAGATGCATTAATGTTTTTAACACTTCACTTTACTTACTTGGTATCAATTACAGCCCCTTTTTAGAACAAATGAAATACTGAATGAAACCCTGCATACTGTTAAGAGGAGCACATAAGACTTGGTTCTGTTCTCTTTGGTGAAAAGATACCATTGGGAGGAAGGCAAAGGACTGATGCTGAGAGGAGGAACCAAGTAAAGTAAAAGTACCAGCCATAAACTTCCAGTGGGGAGGTGAGAAAACAACTTCATTCCCAGCACTGGGAAGTATCCAACTTTACTGACCAGTATATTCAATTTCTGCAGTGACTAGGGCTTGAATATTTCAAAGAAAAATGTCTAGTCTTTACTGTTACAAAGATGTTTTAAGTGTAAACCAAGGGGAAAAAAACACACCACTGTTTCAGTTCCTAAGCTGGTGTCTTTCAGATGTTCTCTCCTGCCGTACTGGAAGTGCACCCACGTACAGTATTAGGTTGCTGGGGGTATTTCTGAAGATCAGAACACCACATCTTTGAGCAAATTGATATCTTCAGACCAACCTCTGTAATTTTCCCTTTGAATTGCAGTAATGACAGAGCTTTCAAGCAGGAGACAGCCTGTTTTCACAGGGTCTGGAGCACCAGGTGAGTTGAGAGGACACTAGCAGTTGTCCCTTTGCACGGCTTTACTGTTTTTGCTGCACCCAGTCATCACCAGCTTGTTTCTGTGTAATTCAGTCCCTTCTGCATAAAGGACAATGCAAACAGGACAAAAGTCTGTTCACCACGAGCCAAGATCATAAAGACTCAGTACAATACATAAACTATTCTAATCCACACAGCAATCCACTTTGCTCTCCCACTGCATAAGGTTTTTTTCTACATTTACTCATCCAGAACATTTTTATAGACAGATGATAATATATATACATTTTATCACCTCCTCACTTTTCTGTGCCCTACTTCCTTATCACTTCCCATAAATCAAATGCTATTGCAGCATTACACTGTTCAACCCCCTGCCAAAAGTGAAATTGATAATCAATGTCTTTCCACATTCCTGCAGAAATAACTGAGCAAAGCAGTGCACAACCAAAAACTATTCATCAGAATAGAAGGATCACACAGGAGAAGGGTAACACCAGCATAGCCCTTGTAAGATACAGAATACTGAAGGAGGCAACAGCAAAAGTTTGACATAGAGGCAGAAAAGGAGTTCAATTATTCTAGAAAATAGGAGAGAGGGTGGGTTTGGTAGGGTTTAGTCTATGTATAAATTGGCTACTGCCTAGCCAGAGAGCAACATGAAAGATGCATTTCCTGAAGCAAAAGGGAAAAAGGAAATCATTACAATGACATTGATGGAGACAATATGGAAAAGTTCAATGTGCTGAGTTATTTTAAGTTAAGAAAAAATGCCAGGAATTCATGAAATAAAAAAAATATTACAAGCAGCAGACAATTTTAGTTTAATTATTTAAATGTGTTCAAAAGAAGGTTAAGGGTGCAACTTTAAGGGGAAATACTGCACTCAGTAAAACTGACTTAAACCCTCTAAATTGCAGCCAGGATGATCACAAAGGAACCCAAACAAAGACTCGTTAGATCCAAAGAAAATGCCTGAATGACTTATTTATAATTAAGTAAAATACAGGTTACCTGAGGAAGAATAATTCACTAGGATGTTTTACAGAAAAATGAAACAAAATGGCAAGAACAGTTTTACCACTGTCCCATCATCAGTGGGGCTGGTCAACTCTGGGCTAGTCATCAGCTTACTCCCTGATATTTAGGAATAATTAAACCTGTCAGGACACGGAAGAGGAATAAATTAGTACACCATTAAAAGCCCTTTTCAACCCTAATTACAAGCTGCCTTGCTTTTATGAAAAAAAAAACCCAAAAACAAACATGTTAAGGGTTTTGTGTTGCTTCCTTTGTGTTGAAGAGCTCAGTTTAAATTGCAAAAAGGAGAAACTAAAGTGAGCCTCATACAAGCTCCTTACCTTGGTATCCATGTACAAATAACAGAGCATCAAAGCAATTCTCAGATTGCTTCCAGAACTTCTGGCAGCGTTTCACACTATCTGAAGAACACCTACTTCACTACTGGGGCAATGAAATGCTTCTTCTAACGCTGCCCAATATTAGGGCACATTACTAAAGGAGGAGCACAGATAAACACAGATTTTCCTGTGTGACCTGCTCTAGGTGTTCCTGCTCCGGCAGGGGGATTGGACTAGATGGAGCTTTCAAGGTCCCTTCCAATCCCTGATATTCTGTGATAAAAATATTGGTTTGTGGAGGGCAGGAGGGGGGGGAATAATCACAGGACATTATTACAATTTGGTTTCTAAAAACAAAAATTGAACTCACAACACAGACATACCATAGTAAAACAGAACGAGGGCTTAATACCAACAGATTTAATATAAGAATCCAATACAAATCTGTTCTGAAGTCCCTACACTTTTAAGCAGAAATAAATCAAAGATAAAACCACTCAAGACTAAGCAACTTAAAAAAAAAATATGAAATATCTCAGGATCTAATTCTCTTATCTTCTCATTTGTTTTGAAAATGTTTCTTCTAGTGGACAACTTTAAAATCAAAATTAGGAGCCTTCTCAAGTCTTACCTATAAGTAAGTATCTTTGCTTCTAAAGATATCTTTTTTTTCCTTCCAATTAAAAAATACTTGCACTAGAAAGGTGTCCATCTATAAAATAACAGTCTTACACACCGAATATAAGTTATTGGATATTCTGAAAGGCTGTAACTTTGCTAATTCTATACAGAAAAAAAAAGAAAAAACCCTATAAATGGATATATAAATTAAAACTCCTAAATCTTCTTTTTCTCTTCCCCAAATATAGCACTGTTTTTATCTGCTTGTGCAGTCACCTGAGCAGAAACTACTTCAGAATTATGGAAAACAGGACAAATCAGCTCTTATCTTCAAAGGTGGTGGTGGGAAAACCCAAAGGAATTTCAAACCCCTGAGATATCAACAAAAAATTTAATTATGAAGTGATTTACTACAGTATTTGATACTATAATCTGCCAGCAATACCAGGATAGGTCAAAGAAAAATCCAAGCAACCCAGGTTCATTAGTATATCTTCAAATGGTTAATACATATATTTTCAAATGTTTAATGTAATACCAGATAAGAACATCCAAAATAGAAACAATTCTTAGTTTAAGAGATTTTGAATAAAACTCCTTAAGACACCCTGAGGGAATTAATATAGACAAATTTGAACTCTCATCTGTACTGGGGAAATGACTGAATTAGGTATTCCAGCAACACGAGCAGCTTTGTCTAATTTTAGCTCTCCTAAAATCCCTACTTAGGGAAACTTTCAGTGCTGTGGGACTGGAGACGTCTTAATAGCACAGAAATTACATTTAACTTACAGACAACCTTTCCCACAGTGTTCCCCTGGTCAGATGGTTAGATTAGTCCAAAGACTCTCCCTTGAACAGCCTGGCCCAGTCTTCCCAGCACCACTCCAGCAAGGTTTAGGTTCTTTGAACACATTTCTCTGAATTTGGTGCTCACTTTGGGGATAATGCAATAAAAGAACAAAACTGGTGGGCTCTTTCTACTCATTGTAAGAAAAGACTCTGAAAGAGCAGAGATTTAAGTTAGATATCAGGAAGAAATTCTTTACTGTGAGGGTGGTGAGGGTACTGTGAGGGTGGAACGGGTTGCCCAGAGAAGCTGTGGATGCCCCAACCCTGGAGGAGTACAAGTCCACATCAGATAGAGCTTTGAGCAACCTGCTCTAGTGGGAGATGTCCCTGCCAGGGACAGCAATAGCATGGCCACAAGTCTCTGCCTGGCCACCGTACAGACACACGGCAGGGCTTCTTTACACCAAGAGGTACAAGCCCACATCTTTGCACAACCACTTGAAACAACAAAAAAACACCCTAAGGCAAAACTTAAAAAACGTCTTCTATTATGGCCCATAATGAAAAGTAACATGGGATCTCAGCCATGTGCTGGCTCAGTATGAGCAGTGAGCTCCGTGTCCAAGAAGATAGTAAGCCTTCTTAGAACTATACCAAATTAGGGGACACATCAGGTGCCAGGTAGCTGCAGGATCCTCCTTACCCCAGGAGCGGGGATGTGTGCCCACCCCAAAGCAGCCCACAGCCACCCTCTGGAGAGGACAGCAGAGAGGAGAGCACTCCCTGCTCTTTGGTCACCCCTAGTCATGACATGCAACGTTCTACCAGCACGGCCAGCAAATTGAGAGCGAATCAAGTGACAGCCCATCAATTCTCAACACTTTTATCCAGCTTCCCTAAAATTCTCCATAACTTAAATGCACAAACTGTTTTCTCTGCTTCAAATATAAACACAGATTTGAAACACTAAGCAGCTGTCACTTCTCATTCCAGTATCAGTAACGTCACCTCGAATTATAATCCTGTTTGCATAAAAATGCCTTGAGGTAAGTGACTGAGCAAGGAACCTTTTTTTTAGCCAGTTCTGTGTCACTGTGTCCACTGCTGAGCAACCCTTTAATAGCTGCTGCAGTAAAGTCTTGTACTCATATTTTAATATATGCTTGGGCAAAACTTACCTCAAAACATCTATTAGAATCAATAAAAATAAATCACTTTAGGATAAGCTACCTTTTTTTCTGCATTAACTGATCAATTGACATATAAACCATCTATGCAATGCTAGCAAAGTACTAATAAGTGATATTTTACAGTCTCATAGTTAATTTGAAATAAGACTGCATTTAATACAGTTCTACCAAGCTGATAAATATAATCACCATAATTGTGTATTTCTGTCTTTTGTGTACACAGCTCCATTACTTATAACGGTATTTCCCATATTACTGGCACATTAAAATAATCAAAATATTTTGTGAACCTCAGTGCTGAATGCTATTTCTTGAAATTGCATATACTTGAACTGAAATAGTTTATATTGGGAGGTTAAGTTATAAAAGAATACTAATTAAAGGCAGTTTCACAAGTACAGTTAACACGCTTTGTAAAATCAAATATTTAATGTCTGTCACTGAAATTATTTCCTGATAACCGTTGCCTCTATCAGGCCATCTTGTTTATCAGATGCTGCTTTTAAATGGCTTTTTTCTATTTGAGATGAAACTCATGCACATGGAAACAGATATCAATCAATCTTTCCTTTACACATCATCGCTACCATTCAAGTAAAAAGTGAAGGACACTTAAATCTGATAAACAGTCCCAGGGTCAGATGTGATTACACAAGAATTTCTGAGTTTCAGCAACTTAAGAGCTTTTTCTTTAGAAAACAAGTTTTATTAAACCTATGTGCACACTTCCAAATGTCTGGAATTCCAAGCGCTTTTCTCATGACTGGAAAATTGTACCCACTCGCAGTCCTTGCAAAGTAAAACTGAGTTCAAGGACAGGCAGATGACACACGGAAATTTTATTTGTCTACATTCTTCTCTGCAATTTACACAAAGTCCAAGGAGCTGTAATGAACGCCACAGGGAAGGAGCACATTGTGTACAAAACGCAGTTACTGAAGTGAAGTATTTCCACATCTGCCTCAGCTCCATTCCATGCTGCACAGACCGTAAAATGGCACAGCTCAGAGCAGAGAAAATTCAGAGAAGTGAACGAAAAATGACTGTTGCACACCCTTCTTACAGACAAGCTAACAGAGACTTAAATCTGACACACACACAGGAGTCAAAGTACCCATCTCAGAAGATTATAAAACCCGAGAGGAACTTTGGAAAGAACACAGTTCACCTCCACTTCAGCAATGTATGAAAGGGGCAGCAATGCCGTACACGTTACCCCAGTAAAACACCAGCCTTTTCCTTCCAACCTGCAGTGAAATTCAAGAAATAGGCAAAGCAATACGATACATCTAACATCCCAACAACATTATTAGTCACTAAATTTGTATAATGACACTTACAGAGTGGCCTGAGCATTTACCCTATCGCTGGATAAGAACAGAGATGGGCTAAGCCACCGGGACCCATCTCCACTGGAACCTGCAGGAGACCACTTGGGTTACCAAGACCAGTGCTCTTTCACTGCAGGTAACCCTCTTAAGGAGCAGAAATAAGTATAGCCATTGCACAACCTCTCTCAAAATTATTTTGCCCTTCTATCTGAAGGGATAACAAGTTTACTTTTCACTTTTACTTGTATGACTCCAAGTCAGTCACTTGCCTATCCAAGCTTCATGTGGAGATGTCAACACTACATTTTTTTCCCTTATATAAGCTCATGTGGTTCTTGACACACGTTGCTGGTGCAACTGTAGCTCAGGTCTCTGAGTGCACTTGTCTTTCATTGCCTCATAACATGGTGGGTTTCGGAAAAGATCTCCTCCTCCTTCACAAAAGGAGGTGACTCAAGATTGCACAGCAAAGGCATCTATTTGAGGGGCACCAGCCTCATTTGTTTCAGGAAATTTCCACATGAGCAGTTCAAAGCAAAGCAAGGATATGTAACTGAGAATAGGCTTAGAAAGGGACAGACTCTACTGACTAAAAACGCTACAAAACAGATTACTGAAAAGTATTATGCATTTAAGGAGAAACCTCAGCATCGTTTTTAAAATGGCTGTTTACCACCCAAAAAAACCCCTCATCCTCTTCATTATAATGATAAATCCCCCAGATACAGCAAAGATGGCAATTATAAACAAGGGGTGGTAAGTATTCCAGAGATGGTAAATATAAGGCTATGTCAGCACTCAGTGCTCATTCCAATGAGTCTGTCAGTGCCCTGGTTTAAAAAATAAATAAATAAAAAATTAAGTACATGCATAAACTATTACTTCTCCTCTCACAAAAAGTTTAAGTCACCTACTTGGTTAAATACTGTTGAAATCAAGGGGACATATACACATACTTAAATTCGTTCCCTACTGAGTAAAGCACTAGAGCAGGTGCTAAAAGTGCCTTTGGGAATTAGTGTCTCACACTCCACCCCTTGCAAATGTTTAGGCACATGCTTAGTTTTGTTACCATGAATATTCCCATTGATAAACACATCCATAGCTGTGAGCAGGAACAAGACCTCAAGCACTATTGAAAAGGCAATTGTATTGAACGAATCAACGAACTGCAACTGCAATTTTACTTCTCTTTGTCACTGAAAATGACACAGAGGGGACTGAGAGATTTATCTATAGGAGGAGGGAGGTAAGAGTAAGGGAGTCAAAATCTTTAAGGAGAAAAATATACTACAAAAGTAAAGCAAATCATTGTCACCGCTAACAGAAAAGTCAATTTTCTTTACTCAACTTTCACATTTTTTTTCCAAACTCACTCTACTTTAACAGGGTATATACGTTGTCAATAATACAATATATGTATTTTTAATTCTGCATAATTAATGAACAGGTTTCCCTTCTACTGAACTCCTATATAGCAAAATATAAGCCAATTGATGCCATATGTCTCTGTGAATTGTTATTCCAGATGTATTCCTCGGAGTCACAGAATTGAAGTTCCTGTTTCCTTTAAATAACACATTCCTGAAAACTCAAATGAAACAATTTTTGCATCCAGTTTGTTAATATTATCAATTTATTTTTTTTTAATATTCAGTTCTTTCATAATTTTTTCCTACAACCTGAGCACAAAATCAAGAAACAATTTGCCAATGACATATTAAAATGCCAAGAAGCACACGTGCACTCAGCTTTAGCTTTTAGCCCGAGATTTCTCTGGCCAGAATGGTGACCTTACGCTTCCACAGGCATAAGAGAGCTTGTTTCTAAGTTTTAATTTCCATTAGCACAGAAGAATTTCCCCCATGCAGAGAGGCGGTTAGATTTGATCAGAACACTTGTTTTAAAGAAACTACAGAGTTTCATTATCTTTCCATTTGCCTTTAGCCTGTCACAAAGAAAGAATTAACCTGATGCACAGTTTTTGTGGGAATATTTGGTTAATTGAAGGTTAACAGTGCTAAGTACCGCCAACAGAAATGGGGAAGGGAGTTTTAGCGAGAGCTTTCCCACATTGCCCTGCCAACCACCTCAACCTTATTGGGCCATTTTCTCTAAGGGCTAGAAGTAATTAAGTTTCATTGCTAAATCAGTCTTGAGCCTGTCTTGAGCAGAAAAATCACTTATGCCTAATTGTATGTGGTGAGCAGTCTATTAGGCGGACTGCAGATACCAGCTTACTGTTTTTGCAGCTCCACAGGATACTTAAGAATGAAAGGTCATTATTTTATACAGGCAGCCACTTGGATAATACATATTTCTTAAAGAAAACAGTGCTACTTCAAAAAAAAGAGCTCATTCTTTACGTTACAATATTTATACTAAATATTTTTGAGGGTTGCTGAGTTTATAAACATGAGTTCTGAAACTTCAAAACAATGAAACAGAATAGTTTGCCTACTACAATAAACATATTTCGTAATTAATATTATAGTTTCATAAATTATAGTACAAATATTTTTTAAAAAGTATCTAGAGAAAGAAAAAATGCAATTGCTCATCATTTTTAATATAGGAAGGTGCAGATATATGTATGGCATTATACACGCACAACTGAATGCACACACATGTCCAAAGGAATGCTCTCCATGACCTTAAGAAACTTTGCATACTGTTTGCTAATCAGAACCACATACTTTTCACCTGATTCCATCAACAGAGAATTAGTTTCCATAAAATTGTAACCGACAGGAACAGATTGGTTTCATGGTTCACTGTGGGAGAACTGTTCCAAGAGTTCATTCATGTTAACATTCCTGCTCCTGGCAGACCACATCTTCGCCCATCTAAACCATATCACACTAAGGTATGTGTCAAGAAAAACAATCTACATCTTTCTGAGAAGACAGCAATTTAATATGGTAAAAATATGACAATGCAGGCCGTTTCTCTGGAACTTTAACAATATTCAATTCAACTAATGCCCATTATTACTGATTCTGGAAGCAACTACAATGCTCACACTTGAGGTTGAGCAATGACTTTTGACCTTTTCCATAACAAAGACTTGCTCTGTATTTGAAGAGGTATGAAAATGTCTAAGCCCAGACTGTGCTCCTAAACAAGCTCTTATCTAGGTACAGGGCTGGCCTCCCAGCGCAAACTCATAAAAGTTATTTAAAAGAAGGAAGAAAATAAATTCTTTTTAAGAATAACTGATTCAGAGCACTGGAGTGTGGTACCAGGCTTATGGTGTCCATAAAAGCCAGCTTTCTCACCCAGTGAGGATCACAATCTGTCTTATGATGGAGATGCTTCACAGTCTCTTCCTTCCCACACCACCAATTAACATTACAGCAGAGACACTTCACCCTGTTTTGGGTATCAGTTCCCAATTCTAGTTATTCTCCCTAAAAACCTGAGAAAACAAACAGTATTTTCTCACATCTTCACTTTTTGGAAGTGAAAATCCAAAAACCTTCATAAACTGGAATTGCTTACCTTAGGTACTGCATTTTCATTTTTTTCTACAGCTTAAGAGAAGTTATAAAAGGCTTATTTAAATTTTGTGTAATGCTAATCAAATATATGTCCAGCAAAAGTGTCATTATCCTAGTTTTACACATAGGAAAATACATGGCAAAGTTTGAAAAGTTAGCTCTTTAAATACAAACAGAAGCCCACAGAATCACAGAACAACTGGGGCTGGAAGAGACCTCTGGAGGTCACCTGCTCCAGCCTCCCTGTTCTGGCAGGGCCACCTAGAGCCTAGCTGCTCTATGTCCGGATGGCTTCTGAATTCCTCCAAGGACAGAGACAACAGAACCTCTCTAGGCAGCCTGTGCCAGCGCTTGGTCACCCTCACAGGAAAAAAGTGTTTGCTGATGTTCAGAGAGAGCCTCCTGTGCTTCTGTTTCTGCACGTTGCCTCTGGTCCTGGCACTGGGCACCACTGAAGAAAGTCTGGCTCCATCTCTTTTGCATTTTCCATTCAGGTATTAATATACATTGACCAGAGGAAAAAGTCCAAAATTGACATCAGCTCCTCAGTGGTTGCAATCTACCTTGACATTTGTTTCTTGTCACACTGATTTGTCCCACCAACTGGGCTTTCAAGAATAGTCATGAACCACTCTTACATCTGCCGCAGAAATGAGAGGACATTATTGAAATAACTGAATTCACTGGTAATTCTAAAAAGCAAGGAGGAAACCTTGACAATCCCTGTAACATGATTTGTTACATTCACATTGTTTTACTAAAGGATTATTAAATTTCATTTGCCGGAAATCATTGAATGTAAATAACATTTATGCCTAAGTTAAACTATCCTTTCCTTTCCTCAAAGTGCCTCTACATACAGTATAAGCAATGAGGTAGTTGAAATGTATATATTTCTATTGAAAAGTGTTAGGGAAAACATCAACATGTTCATGGGTTGGCAAGACGGTTACTCCAACAACTGGAGTCAAACAACCTGCACAGACACAAAAGATCAGTTGAACATACGCTTTAATTTAATCTTTAGCACGCATCTAGCATTCTTAAGTGCATACAGGCATGTGGACAAATCCTCAGCTTTATCAGTTTAAGCAGCTCCTTACAGTTGCCTATTTCTTCAGCTTCATGAATGCATTACCATAACATTTCCATCAAGACCACCGAAGTCAGAAAGAAGCATTACTGGAGTTCCAGCCCCTGTAACGAAGGAGCTCTGCCTTTCCTCGTGGACGAAGTAAAACTCTCCCTGCAGGTTAACCTGGCTCCGGCAGCACAATGGAGTTGCCACCCCCTGTCTTTGGGGACAGGTTTTAAATATAAAGGAAGATGACAGTTTCATTCCAAGGCCACAACACACAGAGCACAATTTGAATAGTTATTCAACAAATGCTGCCAGGTTCTAGAAAAGAAATACCTGTCCTCGAAATGACAATCACTAACTACATTTTTATAATCAGAAATTAAGAACAATAATTATCTTAAGAAAATAATATCATGTATTTCCCAGTACCACTTTTCTGGACAACCCAAAGTCACGTTAAACCAAAAACTAGATTGGGAAGTAAATATTTCCTTCATATTTAGGTTTGTTGCCATAATTTTACATTGTCTGCATTTGCCATGCACTAACTGTTTTGATGATGAAAAAGAAATCTGAAATATACAAGTAAGGTATTACAAAGAAAAGTAGTCTTCAAAATAGGTAATTCCCTCCTTACTTCACGCCTTGTCAAAAACTCCTTGGTGGAAGATACCTACTGAATACTTCTGAGCATAATTCAATTTACTTTTTAGACCTGTGTTTCACTTCACAAAGGGTAAGTTATGATTATCCTAAAATTAAAACATCCCATCAGCCTGCATTAAAAACAATAAAAATAAAAATAATAAAAAGTGTAGCATGATACGTCAAACACTGAAGTAACTAAATCCCATTGTTCCACTCTATGAAAAACAGACCATACATTAAACCCAAACAAAACAAAACAAAAAAAACAACCACCAACCCAAAACCAAAGCATGAGTCACACAGGTAACTTTCAAACCAGAAACAAAGTCCTAAATTCTCCTAAGTTTCCAAACTTGTGTTTTACCTTTCTTCACTGGTTACTCTCCACATTCTGGAACACGTAGCCACTCTCCTATTTTCATATATTTCTACGTTAAATATACACCACACATGACTTCTGCAGTGTATTCATTTTCCATGTTCCCTAACCCATGAATCCCATGACTCCACTTGAAAGTTATTTGGAGTAGGTCAATATGTTTTTTCATGATGATTTTTAATAAGAAACTAAATATCCTCAGGCAAACATTATTAAAAGAGCAGAAAAGTTCTTCATATTCAACTTAGGTTTTGGCACAAATTTATTTTCCTCTTTGGGATTAAAAATGAATTAAAATCCTATAAACAACATAAAATGAATAATACAGGGCAAGGTAAAAGAGTACCAGCTTCAGGCAACTTAATACAGGGTGAAAACATCACTCAAGCGCTGTACCTGGAACACCTTAAAGGTAATCTGGTGGTTTTCCTCCCCAGGTCTCCAGGGACCGATGGTATTACCTCGCTCCCTCTCTCTCCAATCAAGCTTTAGTTTTCACCACACTTAATCAGAAGAATTATTTACTTTTGGCTTACTTCCAGATAATACAGATAAGGTATGCCAGTCTTCAGCAATTCAATTACCTTTGAACTGTTACCCATTCTGACCTGCCAGAAGGATTTCCCAGATACCAGCACTATTTTTAAATGCTTCTGACACATACCCCAAACCCAAACCTTGAGCAGGCAGACTATAAAACAGTTCTATTCTTACAGATACATTTTACCATTTGCTGCTCCTTTATGAGCGTTTATTGAAAGGCTGAATCCTACCTCCAAAAAAGCCTTCACTAAACATAAGCTCTAACTATTTATGCCAATAATTTAAAGGGACTTTTTAATTGATGTTTCAGAACACTAATCTAGGATGGTTTCATTTTTTTTTAAAGATGTATCTTTTGAAAAAGCTAAAAAATCAAAAGTATAGATTATTGTCTTGGGGACAGAGACCTCCCTTTAGAGTGAAAGGGACTCAGACCTGCCTGGAAGCAACTCCTTCCTCTTAGTTTTGCAAATACCTTTAAAAAAACTATGAGGGTCACAATAAGAGAATTAATACTGAAAGCAACTGGCACTTTGGATTTTACATCACATATTCAGAAAATACGGTCGGGTTAAACTAACTTGATGCTGGTTTGCAACATATTTCAGTAAAAAAAGTATACATTTTTTTCTATGTTAGAGACCTTTAACCAGGAGGGAAAAAAATCACCTAATAACGTCCAAGAGACTGAGAATCCTGCTTTGAAGGTCAAAAAAGCCCATGAATGTTATGACATGGCCTTACAAAACTTTAAGTTTCATTGTACTTCACCGGATTTCTCCTGCAGCATCACACAGGGTTTGGTAGGAAGCACTATCATTTCAGTGAGAACAAACGGGGCTCATTTTCACCCACAGCACTGCTTCTGAACCTGCCTCTGGCTCAAGAGAGACTGCTGAAAAAGCAGAGAGCCTTCGGGGCCGTAACCACAGCGTCTCTACTGCCATAAGATTTATGTAAATACCAGAAAACATCTTTCCTCACAAATTAACCGGACAGTAACAATGTATTCAAGGAGGGGTGGGGAACGACAAGCATGGAAACCAGAGATGTTGGGGTAGTCTGCGAGAGCAGAACTTTTGAACCCCGGGTAATAAAGACATCTTTGTGGTGGGAAGGCACGAGGGCGAGGGGATCAGATGTCCGCTATCCCCTTGCCATTCCGCTTCTAATGGGCCTGCAAGTCATTAGGCCTGAGATGCCCCTGAGCTGAAATCACAAGAAACAGTGTGCCCACAGCAATTTGATTTAAATTAAAATTAATCTCTAGTGATTCGTGGTATTTCTTCAGAACCTAAAATGTTATCGTTCATGAAGTCTTCCTGTGCTCCATTTGTTACAAATGAAGCCGCCCAAAAAACACAAGCGGACACGTAATTGTGACAAACCCCCAAATTTTACAAAATCAAATGTAGAATTTGGTAATTTCTAGAATAAATCGCTTTATATGGAAAAAAGATCATTATTTAAATGAATACTTTGCCCCTGGCATATTTACAGTACACAACTAAATATGAAGACTGAGATGTCCTAAAATCTCTTTCCATTTCCTCCAATGGCAAGTAAAATCGGAAGGTCCCTTCTCATAATTAAGACAGTTACTGCCATTAGTGAAAAACATTCTTGTCTTCATGACTTAATTCCACACCCGAGTTTCCAGGGCTCTGCCCTGCACTCTATGACACCATGGGTGGGGAAGAAGAAAGAGGGTAAGAAACCTTGAGCTAGTAGTAACATCTCTTTAACATTGCCCTCTCCTTTCCTAGCTTGAAATTCTTTCTTTAAATAAACAGAAGATAAAATTTCACCATCAAAAAGAACCTGCAGATCTATATGTGTGCATGCCTATACATATACATAAAGATAGCTTCAAGAGACAACATTGTTTCAGAAACGTAATTCAGTGACTATCGAATTTTGTGATCTTCTATTTACGATTTAGTGCAACCCACAAATGCAACAAAACAATGTTTTCACAATTTCCTCAGCTTTTAATAACATTTTAAATTTATTATTTACTTTAACAGCATTATCCTAATATATATATCACCTCAGCAAAATAAAGTATCCTACAGTTTTGATTTCTAAAGAAAACCTACTCTGTTGAGCAAGAATTGTCAAAAAAAGCATTTTATCACAAAATTATAAGAATTGCTCATTTGAAAATAATGGCATTGAGGTTACTAAGCTTTCAGAGCAAAACAAACTGACGTTATCTGGAGAGTTGTTCCAGTGCTTCTTTAAAGCTGGAACCCGAGTCAACCAGGTGACACTTGGACCTTGTGTCTGACATCTGTCACAACTGCGAACACTGAAGCAGAGGATAAAGTCCATCAGGCAGCATTTCATAGATTGCTGTTTCCACTTTTATGTGTTTACGTGTAAAAGCATACAATAAAATGTGTTTTGAAGATCCTTACAAATCCCCTTGTTTAACTTTTAGGTAAAACTTTAATCACGTGCATCACGGGTATTTACTAGGAATATAAATTTCACAGAAATTACTTTTCATAGGTATCTGGGCTAAATTCCTAAAGCTTGGCATTTCACATTATTTACCTTACAGAAAACACAGACTGAAAATTTTATTTTTAAAACTATTAAACATAGCTTTAAACAACAGCAAAGTTGTCTCTTCTTACAACAAAGTACACTTTCAACCACAAGTATCTGCTGCCGTAGTATCATTACATGTATAACAGCATAATGCCATAACCCACTGAAGGCTGGGAAGTACAACAATTACTTGTATTTTCATATTTGTACATCAAGTGTGGTTGACAACAGCACTCATAGCTATGCTCCAGCCTCTTTATCTATGAGGGCACTGGTTTGACAACTGCCTTTAAGCCACCCCGCTGCTGTATGCCTGATGCAGAATCACAGAATGATGTGGGGCTGGGAGGGACATCTAGAGATCATCTAGTCCAGCCCCCCTGCCAAAGCAAGTCTACCCAGAGCAGGTTGCTCAGGAACATGTCCAGGCAGGTTTTGATTGTCTCCAGAGAGGGAGACACCTTCAATACCACCTCTCTGGGCAGACTGTTCCTGTGTTCTGTCACCCTCAAAGTAAAGGTCCTCCATCCTCCCATCCTCATGTTTGGATGGAACTTCCTATGTTCAAGTTTATGCCCATTACCTCTTGTCCTCTCACTGGGCACCGCTGAGAAAAGACTGGCCCTGTTGACACCCAACTTTTAAGTATTTATAGGCATTGATCAGATTCCCCCTAAGTCTTTCCTTTTCTGGACTAAAAAGACCCAAGTCCCTCAGCCTTTCCTCATAAGACAGATGTTCTAGTTCCCTAATCGTTTTTGTAGCCCTAAGACACATGCAAAAGACACATGTACATGGGTGGGCATTCATTGAACTTCACCCATTCTTCCATATGGAAAATATAACTGGAAATTCTCAAAGGAACCAGGAGTCAGCACCAGGAAATTGACATAAGCTTCACTTGGAGGTTGATCACTAACTCACCTTGAAATGAACTGAATTGGCTGAGAATGAGAGACCTGACACCATTCAGCCTCTGCTTCATTTTTATAGTGTAATATTCATGGGATCCTTAGACCTTTTTGGACAGGTATCTCTTCAGGCACCCAGGGAAATCCAACTGCTGTTGTGAACTCAACCTCTCAGAAACTTAAAGACACAGCCCAGAAATCCCTTTTTACACCGTGTTTCCCATGGCAATCATTGAACAAAGGCTTTTGTCTAACGGGAAAAGAAAAAAAACCCAACGAATATCCTAAATGAAAGGCATTCTATTGGAATGCTACAGACTGAAGACTGTTCCTTTATATGACACCTCTTCACTACATGAAGATTTTGAAACTTCCACAATACTGAAGGTTTCCCATATGCTTTAATACTTCAGACAGAAGAGCACAATCCACGGGCATGGCCCTTCTCCGCTTCTGAGGCAGCAAGGGTTTCTTCCTGTAGACTTTATAGACTCTAAATACACATGCCTGAATTATTCTACTTGGAAATCCCAGCATTTTTCAGATGAAAAGAGATTAAGACAGTTTACAGATTCATAAAGATGTTAGAGGAAATGAGTTAGTATCCAAAAGTCCAGGCATGGCTAATTCCAGGTCTCTGGGAATCACGCCTCTGCCATTGGATCTGTTGTCCATGTCAGTCTACTTATTTTATAGGTTCTTTTTCCGTTAACGGTTCCAACCTCTCCATTTATCCTCCCCCTCCTTCTCTGGATGGGCAATGTGTATTTGTTTCCAACCTCTACAGGGACTGTGAACATCAGTCCAGCAAGCTAACCGTCCTAGTCAGATCCTTCCTTCTCGTTCAGTATCTCCACAGGATGTACAAATCCTATGGGACACAGTCCTTGGTAGATCACTTGCTGCATGTGAATAAAATTGGTCACTTCCAATCAAAATTAGGGAAGTTTTCTCCCTCTGTACAGCCATCAAACATCATCTTACCCTGTGTCAAACATATTCTGTCCTCCTACCATGCACCCAGTGACTTCTTGCAGCCACTCTTGCAAACCTGACGCCTCCTGAGAGTCTACCCTGAGGGCTGAGCTCATGATCAACAAAATGCCAGGAGATGCAGAACTAGGAAGCATAAACAGTCAACTGGGAAGGACTGCCCTGCTCCTATTCCCCTCCTGATCCTCTCCAGCAGGCAGCCTGGAGTTGCTCTCGTCTCATCAATATCTATCATGGCTGCCACATCAGCCATCCCCATGAAGACAGTAGCTTTGTCTGGAAGAGGCTGGATGCTCTGAGGAACAGATCTTTGAGTCCTGCACAATGGCCAGAAGCAGAAGAAACAGCTGGAGAAGCTCTCTAGGTGGTGTCAGGTCCAGGCACGTTGAATGCCCAGCTCTCAGCTATGCCTGTTCGCCGACTCTCAACTTTGTGACACTACTGAAACGCACCCTGAGACTTCTGCACACAAACACAGCCACTGATCTGGTGTCACCACATCTGCTTACACAGATTTAGATCATTTGGGAATGAGCTAGAAGTTAGAAGTGGTAACAGAAATGAATAAACTCTACAAGGTTCTGCCTCACACTCCACCCCCAAAACAAAGCAACTAACAGAAATAATTAACACGAAAACCAACTTATTTAGTACTGAAAATGCCATTTTTCTGGATTTGATTCACTCCCATGGATGCTGCTACAATTCGATCATAGAATCATAGAATCATTTTGGTTGGAAGAGACCCTTGGGATCATCGAGTCCAACCATCTGCCCTACTCTACAAGTTCTCCCCTACACCAGATCCCTCAACACCACATCCAACCTACTCTGAAACACAATCAGGGATGGTGCCTCCACCACCTCCCTGGGCAGCCCATTCCAGTGCCTGACCACTCTTTCTGGGAAGAGTTTTTTTCCTAATGTCAAGTCTAACCCTACCCTGCTGCAGCTTGCAGCCATTCCCTCTTGTTCTATCACTAATCATCTGTGAGAAGAGACCAGCACCAACCTCTCTACAATGCCCTTTGAAGCAGTTGTAGAGAGTGATGAGGTCTCCCCTCAGCCACCTCGTCTGCAAACTAAACAGTCCAACCGGGAGCAAGGGAACTCCTAAGAAGATTCTTCAGGAAACTTTACGATCTATATCCCACCCCATCCAAATAATTTTTAGCACTATGGACCCAAATTTGATAACTACTTTTGGCAGCACACTTTCCTAAGCTCTCAATAGTAGTTTCACAAACAACATGCAAAAGTTAAAAAAAAAGAAGTAAAAAAAAAAAACAACAAAACAATCACAGTACAACCTCATTTTTTAACTTCTTCATGAATAAAAAAGGAAAAAATAAAACTTCTATATGCATAAAGGCTTGATGAGTCCCAATGAATGGGGAAAGGTTGGAAGGAGAAGAAAATGGATTTCCCCGTAGACACAAGTCTATTGAATGATAAATCCACCTGGTGATGACAGCTGGCTTGTAACCAATGGTTTTTCACACACACTGTTCTGCCTGTATAGAATAAGAGTTTGCATGCTAATCTGTTCATCAGTGCAGACAGAATATCACCAGGTTTTAAACTTATTAATTTAAAACAAGTTAAGTATTTACAGAACTTTTGCCTTCCAGTATTTAACACTTTTATTCCCTTTAAAACCTTAAACGCGGTTACATTTTTAAATAAAAAAAAAAAAAAAAAGCTGAACAGCACTTTTGCACATTTGGATTGCTGCCTCCATAGTTGGGAATTTCCAATAAACAAGTTGCTCAGCTTTGATTTTCACTGCCAAGTTCGCACTTCTCAAACAGAATACAGTCAACTTCAGTTCATATCCAATTTATTTTTTTTTCTGGCTCCCTTTCTACTTACTCTCTGCAAATATTCAGCTATTTCTTGGAAGAGCTAAAAAAAATTTAATATGACTCTTGATAATTATGTTTCTTCTGGAAAGATTAATTTCATTTGATTAATGTCATTCCTCATTTTCAGACTAAATAAATTATAATTCCCCCATGGAATTTAACGAAAAGAACTTCTTTGAGTAAAAACATTTTTTCCCCCTGCTTGTAGCCTGATAAATATCGAAGAGAGAATAAAAGGTATTTTTATTTCTCCCGTTGCCTTCTTACACAAAAAGCCAACTCTGGACAATTCTTACATGTGTTATCTATAAATTATCTGGCTTAGCATTAGCTGCATTTCCACCAAAGCCCAAGGAATACCTCAGAAATAGTGTCACAGGACACAGAACGCTAATGTAAAGTCCACCATCATCAAACAGAGGCCTTTTCACCCAGTTCCTCTCTTGCCGACCACGGTTACATCCTCTCACCAATTCTCTTGCTGCTTCTCATCTGGTTCTCTCTAGCCCTTCAGGGGGTTTTAATTGATAAAAGATCAGAGGGAATAGCTCCATTTATAATAAAAAAAAAAAAAAAACAAAAGAAACTTTTTCTACCACATCACTGAGCTGGACTGACTCAACGTACGATGCATCAGATACAGAATTACGAGTATCGTTCACAACAGAGACCATTGTGCCTGCAATCATCCCAGTATTCTGCTTTGCATGGTGCAATTAGTTACACTTTAAAAATATACATCATTTGATTTTGCCATAATCCACACCATTCGCTGGAGAACTACAACGATGGAGATTCCAACTCTCTGAGCAACATGGTCACTGAAACACAGAAAATTAAGTACCTCTCACTGAAAAAAAAAAAACCTTAACAGAGAATTTGGAAGAGAATTTGCACATATCCTATAATTAAGACTTCTGGAAATCACATTATATTCTTTTGTGGAGAATGAAGAGCTGTACATAAAAGTATAAAAGACCCATATTGAGAAAAGCTCAAACTACAGACTACAGCAGGAGAGAAAATCTCAGGTGCATCTTCACACACTGATGCACAGATTACTACTTATTTCAAAAGAGAAATTGAAGCAACTTCATCAGCATAAGGAACATTTTCTAGCACAGCTGGGATTCCAGGGTACATCTAGGCCTAGATTTCAGAGGGAATGCATGGCTACTATAAGGGTTTCTCACAAAGTTACCTAAGAATTTGATCAGAATGAGATTGCCATGAAAAAACACCAAGGTTTCTACATTTAAAACCCTATGTACGGTAGCATCCAGCTGTGGCAAAGCCCAGATCAGTTCTTATTTCCACTACCATGACCAACTATAGTAATATTTATTTTAAATGAAATTCAATCTAAGCATAAATTCCACCAGCAAATATTGGAGACATTCAATCAGCAATGTTCAGAACGTTTAACTGGCATAAAGCCACACAAAGAAGGAAATAATTGTTCACCATCAACAGAAGCACGTATGAGCAACACAATATCCAAATATATTTACCCTCTATAAAATAATTAATGTATTACTACTTCATATACTACCTGAAGTTACTAATTTCTTGAAAGGAACAAAGGATGAAGCAACGTCTCCACACAGCTGCCCCATAACAAAGACAAATCTCCTATCAATTTATCTAGTTTTGACAATTTTTTTATTCACAAAATCAAGTGAAAAATTACCTGATTCTTGTGACTCACTTCTACTATAAGGTGAAATTATGAGTCAGACAAAAAGAAAAATAGAATGTGTTTTGGGTTTTTTTTTAAATACTTCATCTGGGCAGGATTTCAATTCTTGTTCTCCCTTAAAAAAACTCTAACATAAGGTATGCAATATATATTCCATCCCTCCTCACTTACCTGAAAAACAATATGTCTCCCAGGAATTTATAAATTATTATATTAATAAAACATTATACCACATGTGCAAAAAGGAATAAAAGACATATTTATCCTTACTTCGCCATGTCTTAAAGGTGTAATAGCTCCTCTTGCTACTGCCATTCGGAACAACGTCTCTGTGGCCTGCATCAAGAAACACACAGACAAATTAGCAATTTAAAAACAGACAATTCTGCTTATGAAGATTTGTTTCAACTTTTGTAATACTTTTCAAAGTGTCAGCTACCATTAGCATCCATTATACAACGGCATCACTTCAGTAAGTTGTTTAGAACAGTCAGCACGGGTTAGCCAAAGGTTTATTGCAAGGCGAGAGATGTGTCACGGAGTTTGGTCTCAGCATAAGCAAACACCTAAAACACTGCGTGGTCCCTCCCGTGACACAGGACTCTTCATTCAGGTCAGGGATGCTCAGCCCCATACAATGGTCCTCCACAGGTTGTTGGGAAAAAGGTGGGACACTGAGATTAAAAATGTGGCATTTTTACAACTCATGAAATGAATTTATTTTAAAAATGGCTGCTTAATATTATACAGGTAAATTAACAAACAAATATCAAACCCAAGAGTGTGATGTAACTCTTCCTAAAAGCACCTGAGCCCCTCCTAACACTTTAATAACGGCGGTCTCACAAAACACAACGTTCACATGTGCAAATGACAGGGAACACAACTTTGGGGAAATCCTTAATTAGGTTAATCTTTAGTTAGGCTGCATACCTTTCTGTGTTAGAGTTCCCATCCTTTAATCCAGTGGGACAATTAGCACATATTTCTGACATAACCACAGATTACTGACTCTTAACTCAGGCTATAATACAAAAACAAGCATAGGTTCTGTAGCACATTTCTTTCTAGAAGCTGGCTGCAAAACGGCACGAAAAAAATTCACTGCTTACATAAAACCATGGGTTGGCACATCAGTGTGCACAAGCACAGATTTGTTTTAAAGCCTCGTTTCCATAACAAGGAGTGAAGCCAGTTTCAAGTTCAACTGCAGCGAAACACGTTTCTAATATCTGGTTCTAATAAAAAAAAAGATATTCTAACATTTAAGGATCTGCGCTGAACAGTGATAACCGGGCTGTTTGAAAAGCTCCTTTAGAAAGTTGATGAATAAAAGCAGTTGCAGAAGCTGCTTGTCTTTCTAAATAGTCGTTTAAAAAATAAGCAGCTCAGAACTTACATGACTGCACGACTTGCTGGATCCCTGCCACGCTACCTTAAGGCAGCTGTATCTCAACAAATGCAATGTCAAAGACATCTCTTGAGATTAATTCCTCAGTTTTCCAAGACACAGATTAAGCAGGGTTCAGCCTTTCCTAAATAATTGCCTGCAGATAAAAAAAATTTCTAAAATTTCATTACCTTATGTTTCCCCCCCCCAGTAACTGAGTGTGTGGGCTCCAGAACCCTGGACTGCTCAATGCCTTACTCCATTTACACCACAACGATGCAGGGCAATGCCCACGTGCAACTCTCCTTCTCAAACCTTTCTTCTTTCAGAGACGAAGCAAACCTCATACAACCTTTTGTATTTTCCCAAATTGGTTTCTTTCACCAACATTTTTAAGGATGTTTCAACCGAATTGAGCATCCTGTCAATACGGCTAAGCTGCTGTTGTTTCTTTTGAAAACCACTGGTGTGTGCAACTCTTTTGACATCTACTAGTAAAAGATCTCTCTTAATACACTTGTACTCACATGGTTAATGCCAGATGTCAAAACCGTTCAGAAACAAGGCAAAAATCACAGCAACTGCAAATCCAGCATCCTAGATGTCCTCCTATGGGCACCGTTCTTCAAGTGCTGAGTATCACTAAGAAGATTAGCCCTACAATCAGAGCATCCTACCAAACAGGCTGGGGGGCATGAGGCCACCTATTCCTGCACTGACAATGACAAAGCTGGAGAAAAAGTCCCTGGGGTTTGAGGTATGTAAAATGCAAGCGGATGTTTAAAGAAGCCCATCTTTCAAAACAGTTATCAATCCCAAGCTTACTGCTGGTTAAGGTAAACTGAAGGAGGTGGGCATTAGCAGCAAACATTCCCCTGGTTGGTATCCTTTGTACACAGAAAATGAAGTGTGAACAACATGGTGAGGTTCCCATAAGGCAATGTCTTACAGGGAAGAAGATGAAACCACTTAGAGATAATTCATTAAGACCTTCAAAAAACTGTAACATCTCACAGACTGATAAAAATCATCAGGCTAAGGAAAATTTGGTCAGTCTTAAAATCTGAATTTAACTGTAACACTTCTGTTTTGGACAAACTCCCACAGGGTCTTCAATTTCCATCATTTTCCTTTCTGCCCCACAAATGCAGGCACAACTAGAATCATCTAACAGAGACTGCCTGGGTCATCTGGTCCCGCTCAGGGCCCCTTGGAGCTGGTTGCCTAGAGTTTGTTCAGGCAGGTTTTCAGCATCTCCAAGGATGGAGGTCCAACCACCTCTCTGATCAGCCTGTTCCACTATTTCACAACAAGTTCTCAGTGACTGGATGGGGCCTTGAGCATCCTGCTTTAGTGGGAGGTGTGCCCACCCATGGCAGGGGGTTTGAAACTCAATGATCTTCAAGGTCCCTTCCAACTCTCACCATTCTATGATTCTATGTCCATGAAAAAAAATCAATTTACAGATGACCTGTACATTCCCTGTGTTTCCCAAAGAAGCGCAGCCCAATTCCCAAAATTCTCCATAACCAGTGGAAACACTTCATGCCAGTCAAGTAGAAGGCCATTCTGCTGCAGTTTCTAGCTGTGACAAGCCAAACCCCACAGAAATCCCACAACACAGAGCATCCTACTGGCATTCAAGCTGTATGGGTTGAGTAAGAAGGAATAAGCACAGGGGTGGAGAAATTTAAACATGAATTTACCAAAAGACTGTATTTCTATGGAAACGTTAAAGACAAACTCCATCCTACTTAATGCTCCATAAAGAACAGGGTGAAAAAAGCTGCATGAATGAAGAAAACCACAACAGTAACGAAAAATAGTAAGATACACACATTTTGAAATTCTGTATGTGATGTCTTGCTGATAGTAAACGGATCCCTACGAGACATAAAACTCACTTTGACTAAAAAATCCAGTTCATTGAACATAACTTGCCTGATATATCTTTGGGTTTTGATTTCAAATCTGCCAAAGTTATTAGTACAAAAGCAGCCAATATCCATTCTGCATATTCTCATACAACCTGTTTCTATATTAGAATCATAGAATCATTTTGGCTGGAAGAGACCCTTGGGAACATCGAGTCCAACCATCAGCCCTACTCCACAAAGTTCTCCCCTACACCAGACCCCTCAACACCACATCTAATCCACTCTGAAACACAGTCAGGGATGGCTACTCCCTGGGCAGCCGATTCCAGTGCCTGACCACTCTTTCTGTGGAGATTTTTTTTCCTAATGTCCAGCTTGATGTTTTAATGCATTGAACACATATGTCATCACTTTGATATTTTTTTTTTTTTATAAACAAGTTTTAAGTATACTGAAATAAGAAGTTAGTTTAACCAGATTAAATCTCATGGAAACATGCAGAGTACTGCTCTGTCACAAATTAATCTATATCTCAAAACAGGCTACCTAGTATAATAATTTCTCAGACTTTTTCAGGAATAGCTTTCTATTGGAAAAGTTCAGCAAACTTTTACACATCAGGTCAAAACTGCTCTTCTGTCCCCAAAAACAATCATCACAGCTCCTATGGTTCACAATTTACGTAACTCTGTGTGTCTCTACTGAAGGATACTGTGTAGTTTTGAATAAGTTTAATTACCTGGTTGCCACGTCAGCCCTTTTCAATACTTTAAACATCTTCTAAAATTCTTGCATGTATTGCATTTGTCCACTGAATGCCAAGATTTTACATACAATTAAATTTACTGCTTCTTAATTGAAAAATGCAGCATAAATTAAGTCAATTTTTAAATGCTGAAAATTTTAAAATAAACTTGCATTTCATTATTTTATTTCATTAAAATAAACCTGCATTTCAGGCGTAACTGTGACTGTGAAACTGATTGGAAATATTTATCACTCTGTCAGGACAACCAATTGAGAAGGCAAGACTGTCCATTTAAGAAATAGTAATGCTCTCAAAGAAACCACCGACTCGGAATTCAGATGATTTTTGACTGCTTCTGCCTCTGTTAGCATTAAATATTTCATTATAATCAGACTTTTTACGAAGCTGTAAAATTTCAGATTTATCTGCATTCAATTCACTGTGAATAAACCTTAAATAAGAATCATTACAGGCTTAGGCAAGGACTTTAGATACTTCCACTCAGAGATGCGAGCCAGAGGTTCGTAAGAAAGCAAATTATCAACAGATGGTTTTAGTGAACTCAGTGTGAAATAAATGTGTTGCCAAGCTGATAGTAACTGAATCCCAAAATTGTTCTTCACTGTAAGGAATGTACACGGTGTTACATTATATGGGAGGTGAAAAGGCAGCCTCCTGGATCTTACCACTCCACAACACTGTGCAAGCTCTAATGGCATCTCCAGACAGAAATGACCAACTGCTCCTCCTCCAAGAGAGCAGTTGCTTCTGTTCAAATTCCTTGCAAGTGGGTTAAAAACAAAACAAATCAAAACAAAAAACCCAACTGAAAATCCCCACACTTGTATGAACCAGAACTAAAGTGGAAAATAATTGCACATTATTGATGGAAATTGCAGGAAAAACAGCAAGAAAAACAGTACTGTAGATTCCAGATGTTTTAAATTTTCTAGGTATTCACAAAAATAAAATGGTCTTATAATACTTCATTGTAATACTTACTGTTTTACCAAAGTTAAAACTCCAAATGCAAGCAGTAGAGGGGACTTCTAATGCAAACTGATTAATTTAGAAATGCACACTTTTTAATCACCTGACAAATTCTGGCATCTACTTCTAAACATGCATTTAAAAAAAAAATTAAATTCTGTTTAAAGCTATGTACTGAAAGGCACTAATCTTTGGAAGTCACTCACAGCCATTTACAGATTTATTTAAAATGAAAATCGTGCAATTTGCCATACAAATAAAAATGGACAGAATACAACAAAAGACTTGTTTCACTCCTATGAAGTTTGCTGATCTTGGCTACAATCTGGCTGACAGCTCTGGCCTGTAAAATTTGTGTTTCTTCGTGAAAAGTAACTTACATTTTTAAAAGGTTCTTGACAGTCTATCTGAAATCAACGATAATATTTTTCACCTTTCTTAGATATTGCAAATGAGTTATTGCTATAGCCCTCATGAGTTAACCATCGCAGAGCTCTTGGAAACAAGCACGAGGGCTACGAAAGAGAGAGATTTGGTGAGATTCAGAAGCCAGAACGAATAGGAAACAATACAAGAGGTTTCTCAAATAAACATTTTTATTCCTAATTTCTGCCCACAAAATTTCAAGTGTAACGCAACCTTCTCCCTTCTAAACCTTACTCCAGACCACAGATTTAAAATAACAGATGAGCTTATTTATTGTCATAGCTTTTGATTAAATTACAGCAATACCAATACAGAATTTACTGCCATCTTCTCTCTTTCATTAAATTAAAATATATTCAATATACGTTAAAATACAATACAGAAGCTGAACTGATGCTTTTAAAGGGACGTGTATCTAAATTCTTATCTGGAAAACCATATTTCATTCATTCCATTTTACATTCACATGTACTTTTCCCTGTCTTTCCACAAATTCCATGTCTTTTAATTTTTCAAAGGCGTCCCAATGTTTCTGCCTTCGCTACTGAACCATTTGGACCTCACTTATACCAGGAGGAGACCCCTATATACTTGACATCTGTGAGACACAAACTCTTTCCATTCAGTCACCAGATCAAACCACTTCTTACCTTTGCCTTATATAAAAACAACATAAAGTCTATAATGACTAAACAATTTAAATCCCACCATAAAGCATATTTTACAGAGCTCATGATGGCCTTGCACCCGTTTTCTGAAACTTCTCTAATTTTTTTTTCCATTTTCAGCTTTCAGAATGTGAAGAGCCAGAGAAAATATTGCACCAAACACTAACCATAATATTTGATCTCTTTTTCCTCTGGTTACTTCTACAACATTTGTGCACCTCAAAAATTGTGCAGCTCCAAAATGAGAGGGTAGAAAGCAAATAAAGCTTATAGTTGCCCTTGTACCTTAGACAACAAAAGTACTAATTACAAAGGGTTCTCCTTTCTCAAATAACAAACATACATTGATTCCCTAACTAGATGTTTGGAAGGTTGTACAGCTCATCACTAATGCAGGATAAATAAACCAGTATTAAAAGTAACAATATTAAGAGCACAGGTAGCTCTTTTTGAGCGACATCCTGCTTCTTAGCAATTCTTAGCATATTTGCAGATTTGTCGTGCAAATATAGGTTCAAATTTACAAACAAATATTTGATCAGTTCAGTGCAATTTTTATTACACTAACAAATTCCATTTGCTCCCTGAAGTAAATCTGCACTTTCAAGGGTTAATGAAGTCTCTTATGAGCTAATTTACCTCTACCCTAAGACCTAACTAAACTACCCTGGATCTTCACAACACCCAAAAGATAATATACATCCTGAGGACGGATGTGTATTTCGCCTTCCTTGGGTAAGTCTCCGCTGCCAGAACACCCTCCTGCTGAGGACCAGCTCAGGAACCTCAGCCTCTCCTTAAAAGAGCTTTAAAACTCGCAGCTGCAGGACACACACTCAGCAAATGAACCACACACAAAAATAATCAAGCACTGTGCGCTGCCAAGACGATGAAATAAAAGCATTAGTATTTATTTATCTTAATCCGAACCCAGTAGTCTGCAGTTGTGGTATTTGCAACTTTTTCCAACATGATGATAAATTTTTCTTCTCCGAACTTCTTCTCTACCTGTTCTCCTCTTTCTCCTTCCTTCCACCCCCTCCCCCAAAAAATGCTTGGTATTTAACTGGGATTCCTGGTCCCAGCCTGTAACTGACTTTCACCTCTTGATAGTTCTCTCTGCAGAAAGGATTGAACAGCTCAACACTGCAATTAACTAAATATCAGGAAGCCAGGAAAAAAAAAATATAAATCTGGCAGGATAACGCTCATGAACTGAATTACCCACAAAGCAGGCCAGCAGCCAGCATGGGAAACTGGAGAAATAGGCTATTTAATCCCCTCTGCCTTGACAGAAATGCCAGGGAAAGGAGGTCCAGGCAAGGCTGCCTCACCACCAGCACCCATCAGAGGTTTCTGCTTCTGAAATGACCCACCTAAAACCTTCCTCCTTCCCAACCTTGCAGCAGAGGGACAGAAAACAGCTGCAGGCCTGCCTGCAGAAAGCACATGACAAAAATGGTTTTGATTAGTAGTGCTGCCAGACAGAATAAAAGATAAGAGCCGAAAGTCCACTCTGGCCCAGGAGTAGATGAGCACACTTGCACGTAGTCAGTGCTCCCCTGGGACTCAGGGGCAGTGAACTCTGAAGATTTCCAGCTCCAAAACGGTGAGGAGGAGCACATGCACCCATCCATCCATCCATCCATCCATCCATCCATCCATTCATCCATCCCACAGTGTCCCTGCAGCAGGGGCACTTCCCACCTCCCTCCATCCCATTTAAAACTGATCCATGGAGGATGTTTCTGCTGCCTGGCCAGGGGTCGCTGGAACAATAAGCAGAAACAACTGGTCTGCCCAGGCTTAAGGCAGCCACAAAGTGTCAGGATAACAGGGCAACCCTGAGCCCACAGCTACACTGAACTCCAGAACTAGGAGGCCAATCTCTTCCAATACCCCTGCAATAAGCAGGGACTTCAACTAGATCAGGGTGCTCAGACCCCCCTTCCAACCTCGCCTGGAATGTTTCCACCACCCCTCTGAGCAATCTGTTCCACTATTGTATCACCTTCATTGTAAAATAAAATTCTTATGTCCAATGTAAATCTACCTTCCTTCAGTTTAAAACCATTACCCTTTGTCCTGTCACTGCAGACCCTGCTAAAAAGTCTGTCCCCATTTTTTCTCATGAGTCCCCTTTTAAGCACTGGAAGGGTCTATAAGGTCTCCCTGGAGCTTTCACTTCTCTAGGCTGAAGAACTCCAACTCTCAGCCTGTCCTCAGAGCAGAGGTGCTCCAGCCCTCTGATCACCTTTGGTGGCCTCCTCTGAACTCACTCCAACAGGTCCATGTCCTCCTTATGTTGGGGGCCCCAGAGCTGATGCAGTACTGCAGGCGGGGTCTCTCCAGAGTGGAACAGAGAGACAGAATCCCCCTCATCACCCTGCTGGCCATGCTGTCGGGAGTGCAGCCCAAGATACAGTTGGCTTTCTGGGCTGTGAGCGCAAATTGTCAACTCACATCCAGGTTTTCATCCATCTGTATCTCCAAGTGCTGCTCTGCAGGGTTGCTTCTCAATCCCTTCATCCCTCAGCCTGTGCTGATACAGGGGGTTGCCCCAACCCAGGTGTAGGACCCGGCGGTTGGCCTACTTAACATCTCTGCCTGCCCAGCCACTGTGGTTCATTGCTGTGATTTTCCAGCACCTGGCACTGCTATGTCTGAAGGGCACTGGCGAGGATCACCATGAAAGAAAGCCAACAGATGAGGTGGTGTGTGATGTGGCAGCAAGCACCAGTACACTCCTGTAGAATTCACTCCCAAGCTTCCCAATAAGTGAAGTCAAACTCTTCTGTGATACAATATAAGCATACTGAGGTGAGCTTTCACACACAGCTCCTCGGTGAGTTATTGGGACAACTGCGAGCAAAATCCCAAAACCTTTGATTCCTATTCTCTGCTCTAACCCCTGGAAAATGGCAAAGATTTAAACAAGGGCCCCAGCAAGCTATTCCAGCAGCCTTGGGTCTTGTAACAGAGATTTTTAAGTTTCACTATGACCACTAAATTAATGAGAACTGCATATTTAGACAGCTTTATTTCATATTATCCAAGTCTGTGTTCTGGAATTCCAGACTAATTTAAATACAGTCACTTACAATTCCTTTATCTGCCTTCATTGACCAGAACTTCTTGTTAGCATGAACTCTGAGCGGGTTCAACTCGGTGCATTCCCTACAAGCTTTACAAGATTTATGTTTAATGTGTTTCACAACCATAGTCCCTTTTCTTTAGGGGATTACCTCATCTTTTACATTTCCCACTGGTAGCAATTCTAAGTAGTAGCTCTCGGTATTTGCAAATGGAACAAAAATGTCTTTGTCTTAACGGTTTGGTTTCCACGTATTGTAATTTACCCACAGAGCTGTGAGTTAAACTAATACAAAACTAATGTAAAAAACATTTTCAAACCAGTGATTTATCATCACCCTGCTGTAAACATCTACAAAAGTGTTACAGACTACATCTTCGTTGGAGGAGACACTCAGCTCACCAACTGCATTGTTTAAACGTGTGTTATGTCACACAATCTTTCTCAACTAATTAGAAACAGAAGAAACAGGTTAACACTATTTCATTTTTGGTGCAGTTTATAAAAATGCCTCCCTTGCCTGTACGGAAAAGTTCCCCTGATGTTGGACAACAGCAGAACTGTTTGCACTGAAGGGCATGTGTATTCTGGAGATGACCAAGGAAGAATGAATGGGTGTGATCTGTTTATCACATGCTGTTTTCTATAAAACAAACAAACAAACAAGACTCAAATGCTGATTGTAACAGATTAAAACCACTTAAAGTAATCAGCAAGAAATTTCAGAAAGTCAATTTTGGTACAGATTCTATGGAGAATTTTAAGTACCTACTAACATAACGCAGTATTCTGTATTATCTTAAACAGTTAACTTCTTTTCCTTTTAAAGGAGAGCTAAAAATTTCAGGGCTTAGAACGGTATTTTGAGAGCTGGCCGAAGCACTGGTCAACCTCTTCCTGTTCTTGAGAAAACCGTTCTCATTTTCTTCAAGAGTAACTAAGAGGAATCTTCACTTACAGGCTGCATAACCCTCAGTTATGCAAGTATAGCCATTTCAGATAAATTTCAGATAAACCAAACTTGCAAGATTTCTTCTTCCTGAGCATCCTCCTTCGCAATTGGCAGGACCGTGGTACCTCCAGGGTCTGGGAGCTGCCGGCTCTGCCAAGCAGCACGGGGCCCACAGCAAAGCACAAAACTGTTTGCTCTTTTCAAGAAAGGCAGGAAGCTTTTATCATGAGACCGATCTCGGGAGGAAGCCGCGCTTCTCCTTTCCATACGCTGTCAAAAGGGCCACGTCTATTCTGAACACTAAGACTGTTGACAGAGGCCGCAGCGCAATTGTACTCCAGCAGCCCTGCTTTTCAATAATCAAGGTTTTGACACAACACCTACCCACAATCATGAAAACTGCACGCAAACACACAACAGCAAAAGGCAGCAAAGGCTGGGTTTTATATATATGTGTGTGTATCTGCTCACACAAAAATTATGAGGACTCACCACCTCTAATTTTGCAGCTAAAGAATTCCCAACTTCAAAAAATGCAGAATTAGCCCACAGATAGTAACTAAGTTTAAAACACTTCACTTCCGCCTCTGTGTCACACCAGGAGCTGGAAACTCCTCCTTTCTGCTCGTGAATGTTTTCCACGAAGGGAAGCGAACAGAACCGACCCTCCCAACTGATTACTGACTGGAGCCAGCCCCGCAGCAGGCCTGGAGGACACAGACCAAACGTCACAGCCGAAGAAAGTGCATCTGGAAAGCTGAATTAGCAAAATACCCTTAAAAATCAAGGCATCGATCAGCCAGACTCAGATTCAAACCCCTTGAGACACAGTTAGCTACAACCTCCAGGTCCTGAAATACATTATATCCAAAGAGGGTTCCAGTCAGGTTTGACCCACAACATCGCAATCGCCAAAAATTACTGTCATGAACTGACTTCAACACAATAAAAAATCCTTGCCTGGTGTGTATCAACCCAGTACTTATTGCTGAACAGCTTTGTAACCCTAACAATAGCTGGGCATGTTTTTAAACAGGTGAAAGAAAAGTTTAGCTCACTCTAACGGAAAAAATATGAGACTTGATTTCTGTACCGCCTGTCAGTTGTCTCAAGGGAAATCAGCTTTTCACCCCAGTTTGGACAGTCGCTACAGACAAGGGTAAAAGAAGGAACTAAAGCTACGTGGTGATCAGCGCCAGCTCTGTCAAACCCCTGCTCCACTTTCGCTAAAATCTGGAAGGCAAATCGCAAGCAAAGCAGGAAGAACCACAATGAGATTATTGGTAAAACATGTAAAGCTCATGCAAAAGAGCTGGATTCTGGCTTTTGTTGTTCTCATCCGGTATCAGGCAACACAGCTGAAATACAGAGGATTTTTCCGTAAATAAGCACACTGTGGTCTCCTTTCCCAAGGGTGGGAAATAAAGAGGTCCTAAAAACCTACTCCTGATGGAACTAACATGAAAATTTCTCCTCCAAAAGAGGAATAACACTTTTCACTTACCTCCCAAAGTCATAAAGAATATTGAATTTGTCACTTCCAGCCATCGCCTTTAGAAGGTACAGACCAACTACAATTCCAATATGCTTAAAAAAAATATAAGGCAACACCTTTGGACAGAGCAACGGGCAATGTCTCAGCTTTCTACCACTGAATCACACTAAGTTATCAAATACTTTCCAAACTCCATCAGAATAAGAAATTCTAAGCAACTACTTCCCATGCCTAAAATGTTATTAGTCACTTTACATTTGATTGATGAGGATAAATTATAACTATCTGTGAAGCATTTACAGACTACAGCTGATGAGCATCGGAGAAACACCCACGGAGGAACTGATAACGTGTATTTTAAGGAAGTTTTGAACACACAGCAATGGTTGAGCAGGTTCTGATCCAGAGAAGATCTTCAATCTTTTATTGGGAACAAGCAAGGTTCCCAAGGAAAAGACATTATGTGATTGCACTGTTAAAGACCATTTTTATGCACTTGTACAGATTGAAGATCAACAAGTATCTCATTAATAATGCAAGAATTTATCAAACTCCCACAGGGGGACAGTCCTATCCCCATAGGACTGACAGCCTATGGATATTCTGTAAATAGAATTTAAACTTCATTATAATCTAGAAAAAAATGTGTTGTTCACTTTGGAGTGAAAACAATCCTTCTTTTTGTCTTTTTGTTTTTAAAAATAACCTTCCCACAAATATAAATGAACCATATGACTGTAATGTATTTTGCACTCCAAACTTACTTCTTCTCATGTTGACATGGACAACTTTATTTCTGAATAGCAATGCTGAATAATGCGTTATTCTGAATTATTACACTGAAAGCTATAGAACCTCAGTTCTGAAGCATCATGTTAGCACCAAAACCATGAAATCTGTATGAGTAATTACCCCTGAAGCTAGCTTTAGAAATCTAGAGAAAATCAGAACTGCAAAAAAAACTTAAAAGAATACAAATTAGTTAAAATACAGAAAAGCTGTGTTAAGCACAGGTCTCCTCTCCAGTGCCACCTCTCAAATCAGAGCCTAGACTTACACTACAAATGTGGTCATTAGAGTAACATTTAATATTGCATTCCCTCATAATTTTCAGTGATAATGATATCAAAGATGCAGTTTCCTCCAGTAAAAGACAACAAATCCAAAGAGCAAGAAGCACCAACATTCAAAAAAAGCCAAACACCACAACAAAAAAAATCAGCCAAAGTCTAAGTTTTTTTGCACATTAAAGTTAACAGAAATTTTTCAACATGCTAAAATAGAAAAAATGTTAGCCAAAAAAATGGCATTTTAAAAAAATCTCACACGTTTCATCCTAACTAGATTAATCTAGAGAAAAACATTTTTCTGGATTTAGTGTTTTAATCATGATGAATTTGTGCTGTTAATCTAAGTTTGCATTCACATTTCATTTTTGCAGCAGTAGACCAGAACTAATGGAATTGTTCCAAAAATGAGCAGATGAGTGTCTGGTGGCACATAACTGGAGGTTTGTGTGTTCTGCTGTACACAGTCCGCTCCGTTCATCAAATGTTTTGTTTATGAGAAGAGGAAATGTGCATGTCCCCATGCACAACGTATGACAGTCACAGAGAGCAAAGACAAAGCAAGAGATTTTTCAAGCCTGCAGTTGAGTTTGCATTTTCTTAGGATAACACAAGAAGCCTCATCTGTAAATCACCTGTTAAGATTTACCAAATCCAGAAACTGCAGCACAGTCCAAAGCTACTCCTGGTGATGTAGAGTTGTATCACAATATTGGGAAAGCAGCGAAAGCGAAGAGGAGATGGAATAAAATTCAATATAATTTAAACTGGAATTCTTGCTCCCCATCTTAGGGATCTGAATCCCATCACCAAGCCCCTTTATTCACCCACTCTTTGTATGTTAAACATACCAAGGAAGCTAAAAACGCTATACAGATTTTAAGATTCACAACAAACACTTTAACCAAGTATAAAATAACAAGAGGATTTCTGACCACAAAAAAAATGGACAGTTATTCCTGGCAAGGTTTAAAGGTAGCAAATCCATGTAGTGGGTCCATACACAAAGTGCACTGGATTGCATGGATAAGCATGTGCAGTTAAACATCCTGTACGGTACCACAGCCAAGTAATAGCTCATACCTCTGGGGGGAACAGTACATAAATCACTCTCACAGAAGAAGGAACTGCATAAGGAACATAGCAATACTAAAACCAATTATGGCAGACAATCAACTGAGCACAAAACATGCTGTGCTGCCCATCAAATGAGCAAATTAATCCTGATAAGCAAAGAAACATCAAATGGGCTTGGAAATCAGGCTGTTGTAACGTCTCATCTGAGCTTGTGGCTTTAGAAAGCTTTCATAACGTGGCTGAAAAAATGGTGCTGAAGCTACTAACAGTCGTGGGTTTCCTTGGCTTTTAAAGGTCTTACACAATCAAAACACCAGAAAAATTGTTAGCATGAATTGCCAATTGTAAGATGCTCCCCAGATGTAGCTGCCTTACAGGCTTTCCATTGACACAAGCACCTATGTGGGAGAGCTGTCTGACAGCAGGCACCTTCACCCAGTAAAAAGAGGGAAGGGATGAATTAACCTTTTACAAAAGCCTCCAGATAAAATAGCTCCAACTCGAGTAGCGAGGTGTGGTTTTGTCATTTCAAACACGGGGCTTATCAAAGGAAGCAGCAGATGCTCATCTCTGTTAACTCTTGGTTTAGAGGGCCAGTAGCTGTTAAAAAAAAATGGTATCAACCAGAAGTCTCCAAAAAAAGGCTAACAGGAAAGTTTTTTCATCAAGCTGGGAGAAGTCTGTCATCAAACTAGCCATTAAATTCTAACAGCTAGTACAAGCTGCAAGTAAATCCTACTCCAAAAAATAATATAGAGTTCTGACAAATGAAAAAGACCCTTCAGTCCTTCCCTCCCTGCCAGATCCCCAGAAAAAGGAGGGTCTTTCTCAACTTCTTCCCATGCACCAAGCTCTCACTTCCACAACGTGCTACAGAGGGGAGGCAGAGCGGCGCGGGATCATAAGGAGCCAGCCCCCATCCCAGCTTCCCAAAGGCGAGTGCCACGGAAACACGGAGCCGTGACTGGGGATCAGGCCTCAGAAGCAGCTGGAGTCTCTGTGGCTGCCACCCCCGGAGCCACCAGCGCAGCATGAATGGATCTCTCAGAGGTTCACAGCAATTAGGTACGTTTCTGAAAGCGGCGCTTCCATCGCTTCGCCTGCACTAATTGAGCACAATGCAAAGCACCCCTCTGAAATGCCAAACGCCAAGTTTAACAACCTTATAAAGGAGCCAGGAATACACATTCCTTTATTATTTTTTTTCCTCTCCTTATTAGAGAAAAAAATAAAGACTGGCCTGATGTGTCGCTACACAAAACAGAGAGCTGGAAAGCATCCAAAATTGCTCTGTAAGTGTTGTTTTATTAGCCCGAGACTGTTAATAAATATATTGTAAATGAACTTACACTTGCTGGGGTGGATGTAAAGAAACAATTGTCTCACTGTTCTTATAATGTTTACAACTTACTCCAGTTCTTCACTTTTTTTACCCTAGTTACACTGTTTCCATCACCAGTTTACCGTAGCAACTGACATTTATTTGGTCCATAAATTACTCTAATGCAGTATAGTGCTCTTTCATAAATTTTACAAACACAACACTTACAGAACATAGACTTGGACTAATTAAAGCCATGCCTACACAAATCTAGCATTTCCTTTAACGGTTTTACTTGCTGCTAATTCTGGAAAACATAGATAGACAAAGGCTTTCTCTTCCCTTTCACCAGGTGTGGTTTTAAAGTTTATATAAACATATAAATGTGTATTTTTTTGGCATGTATCTTATTACCAATGTGCCACAGCTGATAATACACAATCTTTTACAGGAAAAAGACTTTCTTGCTACAGACCAGATCCTTTCATTATGAGAAACTTAATTAATTTTAATTCTTAGCAATTTCCACTTATTACTTTACCATAGCAAGACTTTCATTACTTAATTTACTACTTCAAAATGACTTTAGCTATTTCTCTCAATGTTGGAAGCCTTTAAAGAGTAAAACTTGATATCCACAATAAAACTTCAGGAAAGTTGAAATGGGGATTGTTTCTTAGAGGAACAAAAAAGGTTTGAGGTACCTATTGGTAGACAGGTAAGGTAAATACTAAGGTAATCATTGTTTCATAATGTTTTTCATGCCAAGGTTTAGTTTTAAAATAGAAAAACAAAGCTGTTGCCATACAATAGTGGCGTGTGACTATTCAATTACTAGACTCAATGACTACTCAAGAAGAGCAACAGCAGAAAGGTTCACAAGAATGTAGGAAGATGTATATTACAACGCATGTAATGCATTTAAAATGCATTTATATATGTCAGATTAGTTACTGGTTGGATAGCTAGGATAACAAAAAACAAATACAGAGGTAACACACATCAAGACGTGTTGGGAAGCAGAGCGATGTGCTTCAGCAGGCTCCCCATACTTACCCTTATTTGCAAGTATTTTAAAATCTGCTGTACTTCCCGTGTTGTACCAGGTCACAGGAAGACCCTGAGGCGCTGCATACCCTGCCCTGCACCCTTCTGCCTCCCTCATAGGAAGCCCGGGGCTCTCAGCACACATAGCAGAAATAACCCATCACCAACCTGTGTCCCAGATCTCACTGAACACCTACAACCCCAAACCACAGAGGACGAAGCTCCAGGCTTGCTGTTTTATCCTGCTGTGGCCACTCACTGGCCGTGGCAGCGGGGACGGGTCTGCACGCCCACAGCCTCACAGACACACACGATCCCATCTCAGACAGCAGGAAACACTGCTCATGGGCAGAGATAAACCCTGTGCAGGCACTTAATCCAACATGACATCTTTGTGAAGAATTTAAGCTAACACAGCAGCACTTAGGCCACAGTAAAACCTTAGGACAGATAGGACAGATAACTCACAAGAGCGGTGCAGTCACCACCAGTGTTTGTTTTCTCAGGGGCCTTTATTAAACCAAATCACCAGGATTAAAGCTACTACAACAAAACCTGGAGACAGACGTGAGTGGGTTGACAACTTTTCTGTTTGCTTAAGCCAGCCTTACTGAGGAGGCTCAAGTTAAATATGACCAGAAATAAATTTGTCATAATACAATCTCAATTCTCAAATATCTGGAACCAATTAACTTTGGGAAAGTTTCAAAAGGGCCACCCAGTAATAAACACAAAATAATTTGTGTCTGCTGTCTTGTTTGTGATAATTTTTTTTATTGCTACCTCAGTTTCAGATGTCAGAGTAATGACTTCCACATTCCGATTAAAATGTGAATTGAATCCATATGGAAAAGATGCTCAAACCCATCAAAATCAAAAGAACTGCCTTATTTCTAACTTCTTGTACAGTGAAGTTTATGAAGTCTAACACTTCGACCTTTCTCAATTTAAATTAGGGAAATTTTTAAAACTATTACTGAAAGAGATATGTAATGGGAGGACATATCTATTACTTCAGGGAAATGTTAATGCAATCTATTTTAATAAAAGGTCTCCAGCAAAAATACCATTTAACCCTTTGAATGATGTAACAGTCATAATTGCCCAAGTGATTTCATTTCCTGTTAAAACTATTTAGGAAATGCACTTTATTATAACTAAATAACGTTCTACACTTGCAGATATTTACATTAGAGATTCCATATACAATATATTTATCTTTCTACTTAAAAGTATGCTGAGGAAGCTACCAAGACTCCCAAGCACTTGAAAAACAAGTTCTCTTTGCAATTTTGTAGTCACAAAGCCACCATCCTTTCCCTTCCTCCAGCATGAAAAAAGAAATACATCTCCAGAAAATTTGTATCTAACTAGATAACATTAAATAAACATAATGAGTACAGGCAGAACTGATAATGGGATTTACGGTTCTTTAATATTTTCCAATTTTGCCTCATATTTCTTTTTTAAAAAATATTACTTCTGCCTCTTTTTCTATGACAATTAACCAGGCCAAGTGGTTTTAAACCAGTGAAGAGAGAAGCGGAATAGACCTGCTTTGTCTGACAATGAGGTAAAACAAAACTACACTATAAGTGTTACGAAGGTCTTACTAATCACACTGCCAAACAGCTCCTATTTCCATCCACTGGCAGAGAGACTTCCATATTTGTCAGAGACAAACAATCTCAGCCAAAGAGAGCACTTTCCACTGTCTGTGCACAGAACGGGGGGTTTCGTAAGGTCAGCCACATCCCTCCCAGGCACACACCGTCTCTGCTAAGAGCACTGTGCAGCCAGAGGTGCCACCAAACATGTCCTGAAGTACCAAATGCCATCTGGCCTCCCCACACTTTCTCTCATTGCTTGCCACAAGATGCCTAGTTGTTTTACATAAGGTAAAAAAGAATTAATCATTGAGAAAATCCTGTTTATATATGTCAGATTAATTACTGGTTGGATAGCCAGGATAACAAAAAACAAATACAGAGGTAACACACATCAAGACGTGTTGGGAAGCAGAGCGATGTGCTTCAGCAGGCTCCCCATCATCATGCACGGGGCCCAGAGGGTCAATCAGCAAACTGCTGGGATCATTTCTCAACCTCACACACACCACAAAATGCTTTCCTGCTGCTCAACTAACCCAAGGTACAAGACAAGCAGGAGAAATATCTGTATTAAATCCAAAAACATAAAAATGGCCACACAAGAAGAGCTCCATGGCCCATCTAGTTCAACTCTTTGTCTCTAACAACCAACAGTGACAAATGCCTGAAAAATACCTCTCCAGCTATACACTTCAGCAAGCTACAGGGCAAAGCTGCCCGAACAAGATATAGGATTTTATCATTCAGTTGCCCTAATGAATTATATTCCCCTCCCTCTGTGATTTCTCTTCTCGTTGCCCACATGAAAGCTTTTGGCATTCACAGCTTTCTGCCTGCATCAGCTCCTCGGTGAGGCTCTGTATCTGCCTGCAGCAGTCGGTTCACAAGAGCCGACAATTTTCCTTGGCATCCCTTCGCTCTTCTATCACAGGTAAATAGTTCATCACCACTCCCCCTCTCCAAACATGATTTCACATACCTGTCCCCTACTCCTCCTTAGTCATCCTCCCTCAGGCTCAGGGTACTACTTCAGCTCCTCCACTTACACATGTTCTTCAACACCTTTGTATCTTTATTTTTCCACGAGGTACTTTCTCTACTTCTATTACGCTTTAAAGAGGACCAGAACTACAGACAGCAGTAAAACTGTCAGCACACCCACGATTTATACAGTGGCATGATAACGATTTTACTGTTTTATCCTCTATTCCTTTCCCAATCATCCTTAACATTAAATTGAGGGAGCTGAGGGGAGTGGGGGGTGTTTAAAAGCTACAGAGTGTTGAAGTGACATTTTCATCATAGTCCCAGCTTCCTGGCCCTCAAAGTAGCAATTCAGAGTCCAACGCTGTATATAACAAAGGGTTTTTCTTCCCACACGCATTGAGTTACTGCCACTTGGCCAACAGCACCGTACCATCAGTGCCTGCAAGTCTCCAGAACCAGCTCTCATTTTCACAATCCTAGACACATGATAAACAGCAAAACCTTGTCTTCTCAGTTGCCTCTTGTCCAGAGCATTTATGACAATGACACTCGGTGCTCTTCCCCATTACCTCTAGTATTTTGCCATGCTCGTGTGATCCTCAGTTTTGCAGTGCCAACCTGAAAGTCTGTGGCTGATTTTAGAGAACTGAAAATGGAGACAGTGAAGAGAGTTATGTGAAAACCAGCAATATGAAGGAAGAAAAAAAAATAAATAATCAGATTCTGTGCTTTTAAGCTCAGCATAAAGATGTGTAAACAATATCTCTGTATTTGTTTTCTACCCACAGAACAGGAATATTGTATCAATTCTTCAACCAACCAATGTTGGTATTCTCCTCGTGAACTACTGCTCTCCTTTTTTCTGACCAATCTATTTTTCCAGTTCTCTTGTTCATTATCTTCCTTCCAACCAAAGCAATTCTATGATTGTGAAGTTGACCAGTAAAATTCAACATAAATACACTTTGCAAACTTGTTTTCCTTAACAAAAAAAGATTGATAATCTGGGAAGGTTCCTGTATTAAAAGATTTCTCCTCTTTTTTCTAATCAACAGGCAAATACCAGTGAAGTAACAGATTAATGAATTCTCTGCATTTAAATTTACAATTGAAAATTTAAAGCAATGTTTTGAACACTGCTGGAAGATAAACAGTGTGCAACTGAGTACAAGACAACACTAACCACAGATTAATGTGGAATTATTAATTTTGCAAATATTTACTGCAGTGCACTGAGGCCAGCCAAGCAGACTTGGCAGGCAGAAGGGAGTGAAAGCAGCCATGCCTATGCTGCAGCCTGAAAAGGACACAGGGTCCTATGGCTGAACCCACATATGCCCATAGTATGGGACTCGTATGTACCGACTGCTGGTTCTGCACACAAGGTGACCCACAAACTGAAAAAGTGATGTTAAAAATGCAAAAATGAACATGAACAAACAGCTTTTGTTTCTCAGGGTATTGCAATACACCGCCTGATTTTCTTCATTTTAGTGCCTAACAGTCCCTTCAACCTGATGATTTCACTAAATCGCAACTAACTCATCAGCTACTTCTGCTACAGGTCACAACGCTCACCGACAGCCCTCCACTGGCCTTCCATCTTCACCCAGAATTCCTGTAACTGCAGTCTCCTGCTCCTGCTGGTAACACCCTTCTGTGTTCAGTACACAGCTACTTTAGAAAACTTTCACTGCAGAGGTTGAAGGTTTTATACTGCCTGGATCTGTGTTTGAGGCTTCCTTCCAAACCCCCTTACGCAGGAGGGGATGCTGGTTAAGGCAAATCAGTCTGACTCTGTCTTAAGCTGCTGCTCAAACTACAGATTGCAGGAACTCCACTCAGTCAAGTGCCAAAAAATAATCTTACCAGTTTGACACACATTCTTTGAGTCTCCACGTGCACAATATAGGACCTACATTACACACATGGAATTCAGAATTCATTAGTAAAGACTTTTTAACATATCAGTAAGAGGTCTTATTCCACAATTAATCAAAATACAAATATCTTCAACTTCTGATATATTTAGATTCACAAATGGGGCATAAGCAGGCAGTCATGCAGTTCAGTAAAAGTCCTATGTAGACTTTCTTTTGGGCTGGGGGGGTGGAGGGGAGCTTTGTTATTTATGACCACTGCAGAGTTCTCCAGCAAGGTTATTTACATCCCTGAATTCCCATTACCTCTTGCTTTGCCTAAGGCCACCGACTTCCTATGATTTGCAAGCATTAGCAAACAATGCCCATATTCAAGTTCAGTGTATCCATTTCCACACAAAAAGGTTGATATTGTGAGCCAGAGTCATGGCTCAGGACTCAAGGGGCCAGTTTGCACGGGCTTAACATGCTCAGGAACCGGGTTCAGTTCCCAGCAGCCTTAATTAGGCGAAGAATAAGAGACATAGTGAACATCCAAGATTTAAATGTAAAGCCAAAGTGTTATTCAAGAAGTCATTTCTTGGGCAGCAGAGAATTTCAGTGTGTTAAAAGAACCATTGTCACCAAAGATAACTGCATTTTTTTAATATGGGAGAATGACCATGATTTGTAAAGCTTCTGCTGGCTAAGAAAAACATCCCTAAAGAGAGAAAAATAGAGACAAAGACAGTATGTGTAGGCGTACACGTGTGTCTGTCAGGAAACAGGGAAGGGGTTTTGTTCTTTGAACACCACAACAACGACAAAAAAAATCCTATGCAAACATCTAAAATAAAGTTTTCAACTCTTCAAAGCAAATACAATTACTGATAAAGTATGTGTAAGCAGGTAGTGGGGCATGAGCTTACACATACACGGATTGGGTATTTCCAGTCCAACTGTACCGGCACTCTTGGAAAACGTTTGCAACGTGACGGGTATTTACAGACCCTTTAATCAACATCCTGATCTGCAAACCAGCACATAAATTATGTAAATGAAACGCTACAAACAGAATTTTGCCTCGGGACTTGTACCAGCAAACTTGAATGAGACTGAAGCCACCAGTTACTTTACCCAACGTGACTGACACAAATGGCTTTATCGCAAACAAAAGCCTAACTTTTCAAGATGAAGAAATTCACAATTGAAAAAGAGTATAATTATTAACATCTTAAAATATTCAAAGGTGACAGTTCATTAAGTTTGATTTTGGAGGTGGGTTAAACAAATTCAGGACATATTTAAATGAAGTTATTTAAAATTCATGGCAAGTCAATTTAACACATCTGACTGAAGCAGATGCTGACAGTTTTTGCAACCCCAGCTTATGGTGGATACCCCTAACAAAACTCAGACACGCCACGTATCTGCCAATTCACTGAAAAAACACGTTCTGTCACCGTAAATCAGGTATTAAAGTCAATAAATGTATAGTTTTAAACAGATGGCATTCAGTCCCTCTTCTCCATTCCCACTCCAGGTCATTTTTCTCCCTAGAAATATTGAAAGTGGAATTCCCATTTTCAGACTCATTTTAACAAAGTCTGTAAAAATCTCCTGCACGCCTCAAGACGTGAGGAGAGCAGCAGTGGTTGAAGCTCTCTGGTGCTTTTGGGCAGAGGGAGAGAGATCAGTGCACCATAAAGAAATTGTTCAAAGAAAAACACCCCTCAGTTACAAACCCCTTAGATTCACAAGGATCTGAAATAACCCTGTTTAACACAATATTATAGTTCAGATACAATAACTGATGCATAATTGAAAATTCCACAACACTGAGTCGTCTGATGTGCTGATCATTGCCCTACAGTGTGGGAAGAGCAGAAAAGATACAGGAGGAGATTCAGAAAAGATCTGGCTGCCACTCATCTCTGGATCTTCCTGTAAAAATGCTACTAAAGTCAGTTTGTCTTCTAAAGACAGAATAGTCTCTAAAACAGGACATTAAATGCAGTTTCACATGTGGACATGGTGCAAACTAGCATAAAAAACGGCCTTAGGAAAACCAGTCAGCTTTAGGTATAACTAAAATAAATCTTATTTTGTCTTGAACTTTTGCCACATTTACTAGATGTAGCTCGATACCTCAGAATTATTTCCTGCTGCTTTACCAGAAACAATCATAATCCCACATTTTCTGAAGCAAGTTTTCCTCCTAAGAGCTCAGTTTCAAGACAGGACCTTTTTTTTTTTCCTTTCACTTTTCCAACACCAATACTGTTTTCGAGCTGCCCTGTCTTCCATCCAGACTGACATTTACAAGCTGTGCTAGAAGTTGTCCTCCTCCGCTTTTCTAACCTTATTAGAGGAGCATAAGGAGCATATCACAGAGACAAGATTTCAAATTAACCACCTCCCCCTTGAATGCCAAACCAGTGACTGTTTCCACAATTAAAAACTTAGTCTCAGCGCTGTTGAAAAACCTGTGTCTCCTGTGACAGCATCAGGTAAAGAACTTGAAGGGCCCCGTGTCAACATTTGCCAGGTTACACAAGGTTATGGCTACACACCGGCACGTCCATTATATTTGACTATAAGTAAAAATTATTTACCCATTTACAGTAAGATTTTACACATAGCAATGAGACAATGAGACACTTTTAAACACAGAAAATACTTCTACATTTTTAAGAAGTGAAAGTAGAAATATAATGATTATTTCAGATTGTATGTGCCACAGTAGAGCTTTAGTTTTCCAGCATGTTTTCCAGAGAGCGTGAAAAAGGAGACGCTGTTTCCCAAAAACCCCTCACTTTTGTATGGATGAAGAAGTTTATCATTTTTAGACCAAACTTTTTTCCTCCAAAATTCTCTGTGGAACTGGTATTTGAGCACTGCAAGCACATGATTGACTTTTATTTTGACAGCATCTAGTTTTAAAAGGAGAAAATTATTTCTGGGCTGAAACTGCTGCCCTGTTTAATTATCATTATCCTATAAATGACGTCAAGAACAGTATCAGACTAGAACTGGCACTAATATACTAGGAGTGCAGAGATGTAATTAAAAGCATGAAGGATTGAATTTCAACTGAAACATTTGGAGCACAGAAAATAATAATTAAATGTAATATATGATTAATCAGAAACAATGCATGCTCATTCCACAAGCCATGATTAACATCATGTAAAAAAAATAACTGAACAAACTGGTAGGATGAACTTACACTTTGTAAACCGTATTCCTCGTAGAAATACTTTTACTTTGCACATTTTGAATGCAGAGTCGAAGCTTTTTTCTTCTAGAAAATGAAATCAGCACTCCAAGACATACTATTTTATCAACCCCAGAAACCATAGAGAAACAGCTTGACTATAACTATCATCAAGATAATAACTGCAAAAAGAAACCTCAAAGAGTAAAGATCGCAGAATTCTATACATTAAAATTTCCTGGGTTTATTAAAAGGCACTTGAGAGACTACATTAATAGTCACTGCCCCAAATACTGTCCTACCGTGCAGCCCTCCCACGGACAGCCTGACACCCACTCTGATTCTCAAGCTTCAGGAGAGGACTTCATGGTGAGGGAAGTGGTGAAGAGCCTGCAGCAGCGTTTTACCCGCGTCGCTGAAGACCCAGAGCATTGTTCTCCTGCTGGAAACACCTGGACCCTGAGCGCTGTTCTGAAGCAGAGGTAAAGATGCAAATGGCAAATATTGCTGGAAAAATTATAAAAAAAAACCAAACCCTCCCTTCCTAAGAAGTTTCCATTTCTACATGTACATTGCTTTTGTTTAAGGTCCTTCCTCAACTTCTACAGCCCTCGGATTGCACTTCCCCACACACTTCTCCCACAGCAGACCCATCTCCCCTTCTTCCCAAATCTCACAAACTCAGGAGGAAAGCAGGAACTGCCAGGTGACAGGGACTGCTGCTGTGAGCCGAGGAGAATACTGCGTTTCTCAACGGTTTGAGGAGGAAAACGTGCCTGCTGCGATTGTTGAGAAGGCAGAAGAGCAGGAGACCCTCGCTCTCACAAGCCTCCCCTAGAAGACCTCTGAAACCCTTTCCTTCCACCAGGAAAGCCTTTGAACTTTCAACAACTACTGTTTCAACTTTCTTGAAACACCACTGAGATTTCAGATGTTGGGAAGTCCCAAATTCACTCTTGAGCCATTGTTTTCAAATGCAGTCAAATCACTGCCTGCAGTAATTCTTGCAATCAGAAACACTACATGCACCAGAGATGGGTGTCTTCAGAACCTGAAGCGTTACTCAGTTACTAACTAGCAAAGAGTTAACTACAGAAGTCAGCCAGCTTTCTCTAGCACTTAGTATACTTCTGATACGAAATTCTGCATAAGCTCTAAGCCTTACCCAAGAGGTAAATTTCAAAATTGATTTGCAATATTGACATTTTTGCTAATTCTAGAAAGTCAAACAAGTAGCTATTCACTGTAAAAGATCATGTTAAAGGAGCATAAAAATAAGTATTACACCGAGCTTCTAAGGAGATAAGCTGGAAAGTTCAAAAATGCAGAGCAGCTTTGCATAGAAAGCAAGAGACAAAGTATTAAATGTTTCTCTGCCTCTTGCCAAACGTCCCGCTCTAGAGTGACGGATGAGGTTTCCTGAGGCTAAGATGCCAAAGCCAATTAGCCATGTCAATCCACAAGAACGCCAGCTGCCAGCATCTAACTTTATTACTGTATGACTTAAAAGTGAAGACATCAGCAATGTCTAAGTTCACATGACTCCTAATTTTAAAAACTGCCTTTTAAAGATTTGGGGTGGGGGTAGTGACAATGACCTTAAGTTTCAGCCTTTTAAAATCATCACAGAGTGCCATGAATTACCCATAATTTGATTAGGTAAAGTATTCTGTTAATCAAATTAGTCTACATTATGCTCTATTCAAAAGAAAGTAAGACTTCAGCTTATTTCCCTCCCCATATGAGTTTTATGGAATGTTTATATTTAAAAGTAGCAATTTATTTCAATATTGCCTGTTTCAGTTGCCAAACTGCCTATCCCACAGAACATGATACGTGTAAAGTATACAGCTTACCCATTTACGGCATCTAATTCTGAATTCCAAAATGAAATTTTTGGAAAGTGTCTTGAGCATTTATCGACTAGAATAAAGCATGCCCGAGTCTTTGATTATCTGAGAACATCTGCATTGAATTTCTAAGCAGGGAGTTTGGAACTGTTGATCATACAATACGCTTCCCTGCACAGTTACCACAATAAACTCAAGGATTCCGTGAACGGGTAGAGTTTTTCTTGTGCTTAGGTGCCTGAGGAATAGATCTGAACCTTACAGTCAGGGATGAAAAAGCCCTGTTTTCTTTCGAATAACTTCAGTTTTCCTCCAAAACTGAAAGATTTGCTCCTTTTCAAGTAGCCTATGTTAACTTTATTGTTGTCTTAATAAAAAGCATTTTGGCTTCTTGCTACTACTACATTTCCACTTCCTTTGCCACTCCAGTACGGAACTGGCACACAGCTCTTCTTGAGCTGCTCTGCACCCAGGGGATCCTGAGAGACAGGGACAAAAGCTTATGTACAACACGGTTGAGAACATTGGCAACTCTTCTCAGAGGAGAAAACAAGATTATTTTTTTTCCACACTCTTATTCAAAACTGGGTTTAGTACTTCTAAGCCGGAGCATTGTCATTTCTGCAAACATGGGCATTTACATACCTAGGTATTACAGCAAATAAAAAGCATTACAAAAGCTTGAAATTAATAAAAGCTAGTTCTCAGTTATTGCTTTTGCCTCTCAGAGTGCAAACCAAAGGAAAGAGAGACCAGAATGAGCAAGGAGTACATTTGAGTGATGCAGATCTCTGAATCTGTAAGTTGTCCTGGTTTGAGGTAAAACAAACCAATTTTCTGTTCAGTAGTTTTACTTTTTTAGCTGGGCCTCTTCTAACTGACTAAAGTCTGAAACTAACAGCACATTGTTCAGAGACTGTTTCGTCTCACAGTGATAAGACCTGATTATACCAAGGGATGGTGCAGAGAGGCCCTTGCTTGTACTTATTGCTAGAACAACCAAGGGCAGGTAATTTTGTCAGGTGACCCAAAACTGACCAACTGGGGTATTCCATCCCATCCCCATCATGCTCAGTATAAAAGCTGAGGGATCAAGGGGTTGTTAGTTTTTCTTCCTTCAATGGCCGACGTCTGAGGAGGACCCTGTCTGTTCGTCTGCCTTTGATCCTGATCCGGAATCCAGCTCCTGCTGGTCACCGAGTCCAGCCTGGGACGTTCACTGGTGCTGCTGGTGATGTGATCGTCATCCTGGGAGCCTGATACGGTTTTGTATAGACTGCATACTTTTTTTTTCTTTTTATTGTTTATTATATTATTGTTATTGATATTTCATTAAAGTAGTTTAGTTTTTATCTAAACTCCTGAATCTCTTGATCCTTTCCTCTCCTCTCTTTTCCTTAGGGGGGGCGAGGAGGGGTCATCATCTGTCCCATTGGTCAAAACCACGACAGTGAGTCTTCTTGGTTTGTTATGATTTTTTTGCCTTTGAGACGTTTCCAAAAAACAACTTCATATTTTGAGGCTTTATTTTGCAAAACAATCTAGGCCTGAGTATGCTATCTTTCATTACCACTTTAAAGTATTAAAGATTACCTACTGAAATGATACTAAAAAACCAAACCACATTTCTCACTCAAGCCAACTGTCTTCCAAGTCTAAACTAACGTGTGATTACCTTTCTTCTTTGATATTTAAAATCTGAAGGATAAAAACCTCTCAGTCATGGTTCTTTTTCCCCGAGTTTGTTAAAGCAGATGACATCCAAGTCCTCTGTCAGTGTCAAACAGTGCGCTTGTTGCCCGACTGCCTGTGCTGTGACACCAGCCACACTCCCAGTGTCACTGCGAGAATGAGAGGCCAAGTCTTTCTGACTTTAAAGCGTGAGACACGGTAAATGAGGTTGAGGTCAGAACAAATGTTGGATGAGCTCCACCAGAGCATGCCCTCTACGAAATGGAAAAGGTAAGACTTCTCTGTTTTCTACCTCATTTTTCTACTAAGATCCAGGCAGTCAAGAAGCAGAAGCTACAGAAGAGGCTCTCCTCCTAAATCCAGATGACAAAACAGCAGAAAATTACCATTCCACAACAAAAGGCAGGACTTATCAAGGAACATTGCACAAGCTGAGAGAAACAGAATCAAACAACCCTTCAGAAAATCCAGGACTCAGCTGAGCTTCAAACTGGAGATATGTTAAGAAAGAAGCATATATTAGAACTGTAGCCTCAGGGAAAACACTACTTAGTTGATATCAATGTCTAGATTGATACCAGAGAAGATTTATTTCTTGTTAGCACTAAAGTTAAAGGCTTAACTTGTGACAGAAGTTTAAAAATTATCAACTACCACCAGTAGGAAATCCTCACCTAAGGTGGTTTTGTCCTTGTGACAGCAGAAATTTTGGTGTAAGTTAGTACTGGAGACTTCTTTCCAGACAGTACTAAATTCTGTCCTTTTTCCTGTTCCCTTGCCCAGGCAGTGATAACAGATGCTTCCCTAGGGAGATTTGTACATCACTTCAGAACGCTGTCCCAACACTGGGCTTTGACCTCCATGAGGCAGGAATTCTTTCCAATCCTGAGTTCTAGCTCAGTGTGGATTTCAACAAGGAAAGCCTGAGAGCGTCAAACAGGAACATTTCCCCCTAAGTTACCCAGGGGTGAGAAGCAGAGTATCATAGAAATATTTAGTGGGAAAGACCCTTATGATCCACCAAGTTCAACCATTAACATAATATTGCAAAGTCCACCACTAAACCATGCCCCTATGTGCCATGTCTGCCCATCTTTTAAATACTTCCATGGATGGTGACTCCACCGCTTCCCTGGGCAGCCCGTTCCAATGGTTAACAACCCTTTCAGTGAATAATTTTTTCCTAAGATCCAATCTAAACCAAATATCAAAGCACTTGTGCTGTTCTAACACCACCACAAAACAGAGAAAATAGGAAGACTCACTATTCTAAGAACAAAGTAAACCTGCAAGAAGGAACCAAGCAATGGTTTTGCTTCAACTGACACTCCACAGGCTCAAAAGCTGACAATGCAAGGAACAAAAAGGGTATCCACCCCGGACACCGTTAGACAATAAATATACATGGTCCCTACCAGATGCTGCCATAATCAAAGTCACTGTCACCCCAGAAAAGGGGTGGAGACACAGTGACAAAGCAAGGAAGAGATGGTAGCAGGAGGACAGCTATCATCCTGGGAGACAGGCATCTCAAAGCCCATATCTGACACACTTTCAGTTACAGAGATTAGGATTCAGAAATCCTAGAAACCAAAGAAATTCCCCGTGTTCCTCTCTCAGCTAATACACTAAAAGAACAGGTAAGTGCTGCCCAATCCAAGGCAGTCCTTATACAGTTTTAGTACTAAGAACCTCATGAAAGCACATAATAAAATTTTAATTATCTAGAAAGGAAAAGGAGGAATCATCAAATCCATTTTGCTAGAACCCAGCACTTCTAAAAACTTTAAGTTATTGGGTAAAAGTAAATCCATCAGCCCCTTCTTCATTCTGGATTGCCTTCCCCTTTTGACTCAAAATGAATTGTTCCCAATGGAGAAGAAAAGGAGTCAGTGGTGCCTTGTTTACAAAATATCAGTTCAGTAAGTTTAAACAGAAAACATTTTCCTGTGTTACAATAAATAAACTGTGTAACCCATTATAATGGTTTGCCAAAACAAATGGGCCATGTTAAATACCTATTATTTCACAGAATTATCAATGAAGAAGTGACAATCATGATTTTTTTTTTAAATTTATTTTAAAGGATATTTCTGAAATGGTACACAATGTTTTATGGCATATAACAGCACTAGGTGGTAATTTCTCCGAGTTTCAAGGTATGGAAATGACAGAAACGTGATTTTACAAACAGCACATTACTAAAAAAACCCAGTTAAATCCACTTTCAGCCTGTGTCATTCATAGGATCCTCCCACATTTAATTGCAACCGGCACAAGGTGTTTCTTGCAATACCCAGAACAACTCAGACATGTTGGCAATTCTGTACAGAAAGCACTTGATAAACTGGGGAGAAAAATCCCTCAGGAACACTCAGTGTCAGAGGATTTCTTGTGTGCAATTACCTTCCTTAACAATATTACCCGTTTGCCTTCGACAAAAACTTCAAGCCACAGGATCAGCAAAGGCACAGCTTAAAAGTGCATTTCTGTTGTTGCTTTTTCTCTTGCCACAGCAAGTCTCCCTCTTCTTTCTTTCATTCCTCCACGAATCTCCTCCACAAAGCAGGAAACACTAACAAATTTAGTCTATATGGCAAGTGATATTGGAGTGCCCTTGGCCTCAAACATTCAAACCATGTTTTATAATGTGCCGTATCTCTGTCAAGCTTGGTATCTCCTTTGCTGCATGTGCCATGGATCTTGTATTAGGCTAATGGCCTTGTTTTCTTTTTAAATAGAATTAGTGGTATTTTGAATCACTATGACTTCCATCCTGTAAAAAAAACATTAAAATATCTGGAGTTAAATCTCACCAAAGAGCACTGGATACCGATTTCTGCATGAGATCCTGAGGGATTTCTTTTTCAGTGTGTGCTTCAGCATTTTTGCATGTTCCTAAACCAAATATTTCAAGCCCTAGGAGTACAAACTTACACACGGCCTTCACACTGACTAGTTGGAATAAACAAAGGTACAGTCAAAGTGAACCCACACATTTAGTCCATTTATGAACTGAAAAACAATTCAACTGTGAAACCGTTTGAACTAGTTAAAAAGTGCTCAGCTCTATTCCTTGTGCTCTATCACATATAGAAGCAGAGCATCACCCACTGGAATTCCTTTGATCAACTTGTTTGGTTCAGTATTCATTTAATGGGAACAGCATTTTTTAGTAGCTTTAACTATTTCTCAACTGAAATATAACAAAAAAGTATCTCTGAAATCGCAGCTATAGGGAAGGGAGAGTTGGTATGTCTGAAAGGAAGCACAAAGAGGTGAGCAGGCCCTTTAGCCAGCTTCATTAGGAGGCTGCTAAAGTGCAGATGGTCACAGCAGCTCTCGGAGGTTTCCCACAAAACATCACAAGCTTGAATGTAGAAAATTCTGAAGGTCTTCCTTTACTGCACACTTCTCACACTCTTGAATGTTCTTCTCAGCTCTTCTCTTATCACCGGTCTTTAATGTATGATCACTGTGCTGCACTGCATCTGGGAAGAAGTTGTGGATGACCCATCCCTGGAGGTGTTCAGAGCCAGGCTGGATGGGGCTTTGAGAAATCTGGTCTAGTGGGAGGTGTCCCTGCTCATGGTGATGAACTTCAAGGTTCCTTCGAACCAATCAACCAATTCTATGACTCTATGCACCCTTCCTCCCATATTTGCTGTCACAGCACAGATGATGAGCACAGCTATGTATTTCTCACTTTGAAACAGTATCTCTCCCTCTCTGTACAGACCTATGTACAATAATTCAGAAACTGCAAAGCAAAAATAAGATTGTCATATTTCTCTGCAAACTTTCATCAGATGCAATTGCTGACACCAATTTCTCCAACTCCCATAACCAGGACCTCAAAAATACCTTCCTCCCTCTGTCTCTCTTTCTGGCTGTTGCTATATTTCTCTTCATATTAATTGCAGCAAAATTTTTCCTTTCCTTTCCTTTCCCTGCAAACCTATAGTTGTCTTTATCATCTCCTCACTGCTTTAACTAGAATAGACTATGTTTTCTCCTTTCTCATCTTCCACTTCGTTATACCTGTAACACCCCCAACAAACCAATTCCCATTACATCAGCCCAGCTCCAGTCCCTTCATGTTCTTTTGTCACAAAAAATTCTCAGTTCTCATCTTTAAATTGTATTTTTCTGCCTCCTTTTCTTCCTATCTTTCTTATCTTATTTTTCAAATTTATACCTTTCCACTCCCTCGTGCTCTGTCTATGGTTGGGTCAGGTTCCTACACCTTCTCCTCCCAGTCCTCAACAGCATCACTCTGCCTTTTCCATCCAGCTGCATTATTTCATGCTTGAGTTTTACATCATTTAACCCATGACCCTCAAGACCAATTTGTTAAAATTAACATTTCCCATTGGATAAGTACAACACCATACATTTGAAGCCTTTGGCACGGGGATGCACATTTTGAAATTCAAAGATGGCCTGTAAAGAAAGTTCCATTTTCTGAGAAAGGAAAAAACCCCACATTTTGTAATTCAGCATCCACTAGCATCACTGCCTCTTTGGTGTAACATTTCCATTACAGCACATGACTTCTCCTAAATGTGTTTCTCAAAGGTTTTATATCAAATTGGCCTTATTCCAATTAGTTTCTTCCTGTCTTGCACACTGAAGGCAGCCTTTGCTTGTTTTGTTTGTAATACAAAAAAAAAAACCAAACCAACAAAAAAAAAACCAAACCAAACCCAAACCAAACCCAAAGACACGGTTTCTTTTTCTTTAATTTAAAAGCAACAACTCAGCTGTTGAGCCATTCACAGTAAGTGTGCCATAACTGTTTTGAAACATAAGAGCTACGTGTCTTACTCACGGGCAGTCATTAATATCATCTATTTCTCCAGATAAAAATAACTGAGGAGATTACATTTCACTTTCACATTTCACTTTCCTCCCTTTACTGGAATCTTGGGGTTCCTTTTGATCTCAAATTATCCAGGAAGGATCATCTTATACATGCACCACTAATGCATCTCTTATCATCCTAGAAATGTCTTGACTTTGAGATATGCAATCCAAAATATACCTTGAAAGGCTCCGTGCTCCCGTGTGTTCCACAGCACTGTCCACTGCTGCTCTGCTCCAGGCTCCTACGGAAATCTCAGCTCCCACACTGCAACCAGTGAGAAACTTCCAAACCCACTGGATCCCATGCTAACTTGCAGAACCAGTGCAGCTCAGAGCAAACAAAAAGTTAGCTGTGCAAAGTCATTTTGTGGAGAATCATGCCACTAACAGAAAATCTAAGGACAAACGACGAGATAGGAGAGGGCCAGTGCTAGCCTGCATGCTTCTGTTGTTTATTCTGTCTCCCTTCACTCTTCACCACCAAGTTTCACTTAGAGGTTAAAATTTAACATTGAGTTGGCTGTTTTGGGGTTCTTAAACATGAGGTCTCACTTGAACTGCTTTAGGCCATGGCATGTGACAGGAGTGTTGTGCTGCTGGGAGTTCTATATGCTTGAGCTCTATAATTCAGCAATTATAGAGCTCAAGCATATTAACTGACTTCGAAACACTTTGACTGACTTCCAGTGAGAAGCTCAGAAGTCAATTTCAGATCAAAATTAAAACTACAGATCCTTCACTACTATAATTATTTCTAGTTCTTACAACAAAACAAAAGAGAAAAAGAAAATCCAAGCCTCAACAGGCATTGCTGCATAGCTTCAATGTAGCAGAAAGCTAGTCTAAGCAAGCATTTTCACTTGGATTTTTCCATAGAGCATATATAACCTAAACAGCTTATATTTAATTTGTGTAAGCAGCAAGGAAGCGCAACTGGGGAGTTCAGTTTCACACAGATCTATAACCATTGACTCATTTAAAATTAGCCAGGACACTTATTCATATGTTTGTAGTAGCTCCCAATTAGAAATCCATAAAAATGCCACCTTCAGAACAACAGTCCTCAGACCCACTGCCTTTTACATTCTGCTGCACTTCACCCACTGAGCCAAGAAACAGCAGCCACGCACAAAAACTTCAACACACCTTTCCCCTTCTCATTAAGAAAATTCATCTCTTGAGGACAAACTGTCACACGTTGCCAACAGGACAACAGCAGTAAAATTTTCTGATTTAAAAGCCCTAATACGGATATATAAAAATTCACTGCAGTGATGATAATTGCTTGTAATAACCAATAAACCTAATTAGAATTACCTCCTGTCTGCCTAACCAGGCAAAGGCACACACGAAGAACCACACAAAAAGCCTCAATTATAATTGCTCAGGCTGCAAAACCTAGTTTAGCAAAAAACATGAAACAAAAGAAAGGAATACACTTAGTTCAATGAATACCTTAACAGGTCCTGACACCCGTTTTACAGAACGCAAGCAGCGCAGTGTATTTCCCAATCCGGCTGCCATCACTAATGATTACAATTTGCCAGCTTTTAGAACAGGGCATGCTGCAATCTCAAAAGATTGAAATCTCAAAATGACAGAAATAAATGTTTTAAAGGCTTAGTAAAAAATCTAAGGGAATCTTACCGAAGCATATAAAATTCTAAAGCAAAGACAAGCAAGCCAAATAGGGAAACACTGACCGCGGCTGCAGTTTGCTAACAAGGTACGTCACGATCAAGGGCAGTTTCCGAAGCAAACCCAGGTAATCCTGAGCTCACCAAAGACTCCTGACTGAAGTGAAAAATCATGCCAAAGAGAATATGCATTGCACCAAACGGCCTCCATGACACGGAACCGCATCCGTTGACTGTTCCCTTCTAACGCCACCCCACCCCACGTGACGCGTGTGGCACCGCAGCGCGAGAGCCGTGACCGCGACGACAGCTCTCTCAGAACTGGGATACTTGGAGGTGCTGCTATTTAGAATCATAGAATCATTCAGGTTGGAAGAGACCCTTGGGATCATCAAGTCCAACCATCAGCCCTACTCTACAAGTTCTCCCCTACACCAGATCCCTCAACACCACACACGATCTACTCTTAAACACAGTCAGGGAGGGTGACTCCACCACCTCCCTGGGCAGCTGATTCCACTGACTGACCACTCTCTCTGGGAAGAATTTTCTCCTAATGTCCAGCCTAACCCTACCCTGCTGCAGCTTGCAGCCATTCCCTCTTGTCCTGTCGCTAATTGCCCGTGAGAAGAGACCAGCACCTATCTCTCTACAATGCCCTTTCAAGCAGTTGTAGAGAATTATGAGGTCTCCCCTCAGCCTCCTCTTCCTCAAACTAAACAACCCCAACTCCCTCAATCGATCCTCATAAGACTTATTTAAGCACACCTATTTCACCTTTCTCTCAAAGACATGTCCCATTCATTACCACCATTTTTATAACCCATGTTTCCTGGATGAGGAGTTTTTACACTGTTGCTCTTTTGAATTCAAGGAAAACTTCAAACTTTTCAAGGTTAGCGGATCCTTGTAGGAATGACACCTTGCTCCCACATGTTATGGAGGGTCTCAACACCTAATTAATTACATTTCAAGAAAGGGATTTTTCATCTCTTCAAATTAGGAAATAAAGTTACAAAGAAAAGGAATCCTAAAGGATACTGCATGAACCATCAAGTCAAGCAGCTATAAAAGTTAAAGTGGTACTTGACAGTAATGAAATTAATGGAAAGAACTAATTTCTTCCCTTCTGAAGCAAGCTCCACTAATGAGACTGTCTGTAATGACAGGCAGAATCTGAATACAGAATAACCCAAGGAATAATTTCTGCCTAAAAGAAATTGTTAACCGCCAGAATTTGAGAGACAGGGGTCTGCAATGGGTTCAGCAAACATGTATTTTTTCTTTTCCAGAAGTCCCACCCTCCCAAAATCTTCATAATTACAGGAGTCAGTAGCAATGACCTTACAAGGATGGAAGAGAAGGTATGAATTTTATCACCCAAGTCTCTTCTGCAACACATCATCTTCGTCATGTTGCTTTTATTCATTAATCTTTTCATCTTTATCAGAGTTCTACACCTGCAAGACTCTGCTGAGGCCTCAGCATACTGTTGCAGAAGGCTGGAACACAACCCTTAGGTTGTTTCCTTTCTGTGGCTTCCATGATTCTTTACACAACTCAAACTTTATAAAAATCCCAGAAAATTCTTTTGGCATAGTAAAATCCATCCTAAAGGAGTATGATCATTTAACAGAAGTATTACATATTTAGAAAAAGTTAATGTTCAAACATAACCTAGATCAATTCACTCCTACTATGGACTTGAATGAAATTATAGGAAATAAGACACAAAAAAATTAAATCTATACAACCATGTGGTAAAAATATTTGCATGTGCAATTTCTGACATCAGTTTGAGAAACATTTAATTACAAAACCAAACTATACTGTGTTGAATTAATCAACTGCAAAATAACAAACATTAGAAGTACCAGATGCCATTCCAATATTGAAAGGATAAATAAAACTACCCATTTTCCTGGGGCTATGGTACAAGAAACGTTGAGCACAGCACAACAAAATACATTTCAGCCTCCATTTGATAACTACTTCCAAAAGACATATTGTCACAACTTTATCTTAAAATAATTTTGTTTACTTAACACATAATTCTTAAGGAAAACGAAAAATCTTGTCAGCATTAAACAGGCAATGAATCCCAGCATCAATTTCAAGAAAGATATATTTCCAGCAGATCTTACGTATCTTTATTCCTGAAATAAAGGACTACTTACTTGATTGGCCATGTAAATTGTGAGCAGACCTCTCCTACAAAAAGAAATGATGAAATTAGTGAAGGAATTAATTAATTTTTTTACAAATTGAGGAAAAACACTTTAAGCATTAAGAGATCAATGCTTAAATTAAAATCAAATTAGAGAATTAAAAAAACAGGTTATTGATGGAAAATGAATCATTACCACCCTATAGAAAAATAAGTACGACACCAAAAATAGTCCCTTGATAACCCGGTATCCACAGCAGTGAGAAATTACAGGAACTGAGTTATATATAGCAACTTGCTACTGCACAAGTCCTGAAGCTTTCATGAAGGGACAAGGCACCCTGAATTATATGGAACTTATGACAAGAATAAAAGCCTGCACACCAGCTTGTAATGTAAGCATACGAACAGAAGCCAAAGCCCAAGTTAAATTGTGAACCTACAGGAAAATGCTGGTGTGTAAGCTTCTGGTTTGTGACTGTCGCTGTGTAACTCAAGGTGCAGCAGCCCTTCTGCTTACATTATCACAAGTGTTTTGTGAGACTGATGACGCAGAAATCTTGCCACAAACCAGTATGTCCAGACTTTTCCAGTTAAGAGTCACAATGCCAACAGTGCACTGGCAGAGCCGCCACCATTTTCCCTTCTAACCTTTACCTAACTTTTCTCCCCCTTTCTATTTCCAGACCTCAGTCCAGAACTCAGACCAGTACTTAGCGACAAAAGTACTTGAGCTCACGCTCTCAGACTTTTGCTGATGCTACTGCAGCACAAAACCAAAACTGGAATCTTGACTATGCAGATGTGAGCTGCTCCAGTACAGGATGCATTAGATGTCACTGTAGGGTCCAGATGAAAAAAACTCAGTTATTTTCTGTACATCATTCACAAGTCACCATCGGCCTTGAGAAAGTGGAAAGCCTTACCACTGCGGATTTGCTTTGTCCTCATCCCTTCCTCCCCTTCTGCAAAGATTAGCTTGGAGACTATGGCCAAATGTTGGAAAACCCAGTTTCAGTATTCAGCATTTCAGTATTTAGGTTCAGTTTCAGTATGAGTATCCAGACACTCAGCTGTTTGGAAACACGGAATTAAATTTACCCACGACAGCTAATCTGGTAATTCTTTTGAGTATCCTGGAAAACATCTGAACTTCAATAATGTCCTGCAGTAACACACTTACCCGTGACACACACCGTGCAGCTTTGAGAGTAGAGTGTGTGTATTATATACAGCATGCACAAACCAGCACAATTACAGTACGGGCACATCATTTACTTGGTGGATTCTCTCCTTCCGTCTCCATGGGTCTTGTAGCCTCCCAATGAATATTTTTGTGCTTTGTTTAAAGTATTAAAAACCCTAAGAGCCTGATCTAACAGAGTTTTAAGCCTCTATTGTGATCCCTTTTGGCTAAGCATAAAATGCAACTCACCAACTGCAAAGACAAAGAAAGGAAAAGGGGCAAGAGAAGAAGGAAAGAAACCAGAAGCTGCAGTGCAGCTGCGGCCAGACCGATGCAAGAAGTAGGTGGTCGGGAGGGGGGAAAACGTGCAGACAATGAGTGTGCACAAGGAAGTAACCTCCAGAGCTGAAAATACAGAGAGTTGGTAAATGAAATCATCTGAAAGCGCCTGTGGCAAGCCCAGCCCTATCTGCTGCTGTACAAGGCCCTGGCTAACTCCAAGCAGAACGTTTTCTTTCTCTAAATTAATTCTGTGACTGTTTTAAAGACAAATAGCCCCATGTTTCTGGGACCAAGAAAAAAAACCAAAAACCTTTTACTGGCCCTGTGTGCAAATGTGATCCAGCAACCCTAACCCAACCCTGAACTCAACTGCTACAAAGCGGGTGGAAGTTCAGAAAAGGCTGTACTATTTTGTAGCACTGACAGCTGACGGAAAACAGGACAGAAAGATGGAGGTTGGCCAAGCAAAAGGGTCACTGGTACAACCAAGGACTGTATTAAAACTGCAGCTGGTAAATAAGAAAAGAATATAATTGGGAAATGGCATTACAAGAGCAGGAAATAATTAAATAACAAAAATAATTAGCCAGCAATGTCTAACCACCTGCTTTGAGGAGGTTTAAAGCTACTAATAAACAGTTAACATTTCACCCCAAAGAACAAGCATTTAACATTAATCTCAGGAGCACCAACAGCAGCAGGTAGATCACCAGTGACAGCCCAGCAAGGTCACTATGGGAAAGCCCAGACAGATGCACACAAATTCTTACTGCCCCTTCTTCCTCCATCATCTCTCTCTCTCTCAAGCCACAGGCCACTTTCATGAAGATCCTCATTTTGGCTTCCCCTCTCACCTCTGTTGTACCCTCAGTAAGTTTGCAGATGACACCAAGTTGGGAGCTGGTGTCAATCTGCCCAAGGGTAGGGAGGCCCTTCAGAGGGATCTAGATAGGCTGGATTGCTGGGCTGAGGTAAATGGCACGAGATTCAACAGGGTCAAGTGCCAGGTCCTGCACTTTGGCCACAATAACCCCATGCAATGCTGTAGGCTTGGG
>VZTM01034997.1:7463-18317 GCA_013400555.1 Jacana jacana | reverse complement strand
AGGCACTGGAATGGCCTGCCCAGGGTGGTGGTGGAGTCACCGTCCCTGGGGGTGTTCAAGAAGTCTGGATGAGGTGCTACAAGCCATGATCTAGTAGCTTAGTGGGTAGTGCTGGTGACAGGAGGATGGTTGGGCTAGATGATCTTGTAGGTCCTTTCCAACCTTGCATTTCTATGATTCTTCAAGAGACAGTATCTCCCACACTCTGCCCTGTTTCTAATGACATACCAGATCTTTAATTCAAGAAGGAAAAACACAAGCTGTTGGCAAAATTCAAAAGCAGCAGACGAGGGCTGAGCCAGGAAAAGGATGTATGTCAGCACCCAAGAGAGCTGCATCTGTGGGACAGGAGGTGGGATGGCACATCCTGGTCCATCCTGTCAATCTGTTGCATTAAATCAAAGAACTAAAGAAAAACTGTTCAGAAAAAGTTTTAAAAAGACTGGTATCTTTTACTGGAAAAGGAAGATTGCATGAAAGCAATCATCTTTAATTACCCTTTAAGTACCAAAAAGCAGTAGTATTTAGCATACATTTCATTTAGTTTCTCCTTTCCCGCCCCTCCGCCTCCCCCAGTTCACAGGAATTTTCTGCACAGGAATTTTCTCCTATGTTTGTCAGAGAACTGAGCAGGCAACGTCTCAGAGTTTGGTTATTCAGCCCTGGCCATGTCATCTGTGGCTGAACAATTCCAATCTCGTGGATTTCACTTATAACAGTTAAATTACAACAGACCACAGGCTTCTAGAAGATAATTCTCTTGCTCATTTAAATCTTCCTCAAAGAAAAGCTTCACTTGATAAAATTTGCTTTTCGGACAAGTTGGCAGTGTTCGGGCCAAGCTCTACAGCAACAGCCCTTAAACTATGGCCTAGAAACCTCAACAGAGAACCACATACTTTTGCAATTGCACTGCCCAGAGGAAAGAGTCTAAAATAGCTGTTAAAAAAACCCAAAAAGCTATAGGATAAAAATAGCAAGGAAGCCTGGTGGTGTCCCAGGCCGTGTTACCAGGAGTGTAGGTAGGAGGGCAAGGGAAATGATTAATCCTCTCTACTCGGTACTCGTCACACCACACAGAGTACTACGCCCAGGTCTGGTCCCCAGTACAAGACAGGCATTGATCAGCTGGCAGGGGGGACCATGAGCACTGCCAGAGAGACCTTGACTTGACCTGAGGAAATGGCATTTTCTACATGAAGACAGCCCAAGCACCTGAACCGGGACCCAGAGAGGTTGCTGGACCTCTGTCCCCAGAGCTTTGGAAGGCTGACCCGACAATTCCCTTGAGCAAGTTGGTCCTTACTCAGTGCTGGTCCTGCTACCAGCAGGAAGTTGCACTACCTGACCTCCCAATGCTCACCCAAACTACTCTGTCTTTCTATGGGAAAGAAAAGGTGGAAAGCAACTTCAAAATATCATTTTTATTTTTCCACAGATGATAAAATCAGAAGGGATTACAGTGATAAATAATCTGATATAAAACACAAACTTTTCTGCAATGGATTAGCCACTTATTCAAAAAGACCAAATTTTTCTTGAAATGTTTCCAGTGAAGTCACCACAGCCACCAATCATCCATTCTAATGCTACTTACCTTTACACTTGGCAGCCTGCTTTAGACAAGAATCTCTCTGGTCACCGAAACGGGTTACACCTTCACCTCCACTGCAACACCAGTCTCCAACCCAGTCACCCACACACCATTTCTTAAACAAAAGCTGAGCTCCTTCAGATTTTCCACTACGTTCCTTAAGATTTTAATCACACTCATGGCTCTTTACTGAAACTGTCACAATTTTTCAGAACTCACCTTCGAGGACTTAAAAATGAAAATATGGGAAATGTAAGCAGATTAAAGATACCCTATTCTTTGTTTAATCAATAGTATTTTAAAGCCAAAGAAATGACTAAGTGCCATCCTCAGACACTGAAGTCATCTGCCTGGGAGCAAGGAATTGGTATTTTCATGTAAGCACTTTAAATTCTGGAAAACATATTTGATTTAGGCCAAAGTTTACTTCCCCTTATACATGAGCTGAAAATCCTGTCCATGTCCATAGAAGCAACAACTGTCCAAATGCACAGGTCAACACAGTGTTTGTGGAACAGTTTCCTAAAAAAACGCTTTCTTGCCCAGCTTGACATGTGCAAAATTCAAAGGCTGACTTTACTTGTGCAAGTAGCACGAGCTTTTGCTTCTTACAACAGCAAATCATACAAAATACCCTTTTTTAAAATACAACCAAGAGATTTTTTTCCTACGAGACTCACTGCCAGTTCTGTCCATGTCCATAGAAGTTTCCTTCAATATATTTATGGTTTTCCTTAAATATAGAGTTGTTCTAAGCTTTCAGAAAAAATAAAAAAAGCAACAAAAATGCCCAACAAAACCAGAAAAACCCCACCTTGCCTGAACAGTGGGATGAACCCTTAGAGCATCCTTGTGCTCTCTGCAACTTCACCATAAATTAATTATTGCAACCACAGCAGCCCTCAAAGGAAATTTCCAGCCGAAAGCAAACACCTTCTCTTCTGACCAGCTGCAGAAGCCAGGTGGGTGCCTGTCATTTTTCAGCTACTTCTCCCTCTCTCATTCCTCTTGAATATTTCTCCCTTGCGTGGGTTTTGCCTTGCCCTGTCCATCTGAGATGTCTAACACGCAGCACTCCGGTCCCTGTGGTTTTATCAGGAAGAATTTTTTGGGGGGGCAACACAAAATTTAAAGCACTGTTTCCTCAGTTGCCTTGTTCCAGTTAAACCACACACTGTTCCAAGTAGACATCCTGAAGCCTAAACATTCACTGCAATTAAACACATTTTAACTGCTATAATTGCATTCTTTTAACCAGTTGTGGGGTTTTATTATCTTTTCTTTTTTTCTTGCTCAAAAACTAACAGGGAAATAAGCGACCAAGTCAGAACTAACAGGAAGTAACTACAGCAAGATGAACACCACTACGTATAGACTTCACATAAATGGACTAACCAGGCACCTCGTTCAGTGAGAATAGCTCTGGGTGTGAGCTGTAACAGCGAACCAGTAAACGCACACCACGGGGCGAGGTACACACTGGGGCAAGGACCCTGCTACGGCTCCTGAAACCCCAGGTTCAGCAGCTGTCAGCAGTAGAGATGGCTACAAGAAGCCTGAAGGTGGATAAAGCAGCATGTTAAAAATGCATACAATTAAGGGAACACATTTTCTGATTAAACAGCCTCACTCACGGGTTATGCTTCTCCAGGTATACAGTAAACTTAAACAGCTCGGGGCAAAACCCCACAGAATAAAAATAGCCACCACACAAGACAAAACCCATTTCAGCTTTGCAGTAAAGCTTTCTAACTTCATCCCAAGTCCAAAATGTCACACTCCCTCTAGTTGCTTTTTCAAAAATTCTTAATGTTTCAAAGCAACAAGACTGACCTGAGAATAAACCAGTATGGGAACAAAGTTCAACTTACCTCGTCCTATAGGTCACAAGAAAAGATATGAACTGCATATGGCCTTAACATAGTGAATTTACTAAAACATACATTTTTACAAGTTTCCTACAAATTCAAGTTTGAATTTTACACTAATTGAGTCTCGTGCATATTCTGACAGTTATCACTGTTGTAACGGATAAACCTTTTTCAGATTTCCTACAACTCTAAGAGGACACGAATAAAAGTACTTGCAAAGGAATCAGTGGATTCAAAGGCATACATGGGGTGGAATGTAAAAAACAAAGGTAAAGAGCACGTAACTTATGCTGTACTGATTTGTTATAGTAAAATTTGAGAACATTTCTCCTTTATTTAAAGAAAAAAAGAAAGGGTTAACTCTGCCTCTAATTTCTGAGCATAAACTAAGAAGCTAACATAATAGTTTGTAATGGCTCCCCAGACAGGACTTGTGGTCTGCAAAAACAGGAAGAATTCCTACCCCCAGCTTCCCTCCTCCCCACACACTGTAAAACACACCACTTTATAACCTGCAGAATTAAATCAAACACACAAATCACAGGTTTCCCCTGAAAAGAAAAAGGTCAAAATCAAGAGGGTTTGGGTTTTTTCTGGTCTACAGCAGCCTGACACCAAGGGAACCAACTATAGATCTGGAGCTGCGATTGCATCCCTGTAATAACACAAGTACTACAGATTATGTTTAGGGTATCGTTAATCTCTCACACCCACCAATTTCCTACTGACAGCTGGAGGCCAGCAGCTAAATCCTGGTGCAAAAGTTCACTTAAAATCAGCAGGAACAGATAAGCTTTCAAAATAATGTTGAAAATTATGAAAACAGACCTAAGCAATAAGTTTTCAAAAAGAAAACTATTATTTTTTGAGCTTAGTAAATACCATTAGCAAGTCTTTCACACGAAGATAATATTCAGGCACAAAACTTCATGTCAAAAATACACAGTTTAACCCACTGGGGTTTTTTTAAGGAATTTTCTATTTCAAAATTTTTCTTGTTTGAAATAGGAAATGGGCACTTTACAGGTTGGGGAACTTGAAGTTGCTCAAACCTGCAAAGCAGTAATACTTGCTTTGAGCACATTATAGGTTAAGTAAAATAGTTTCTTGCAAATACTCAGAATTATTGTTCTTAAAAGGAAAGAAAATAAACTCAACACGGTCCATGATTTGAACACATGCCAACGAAAGGGTATGAGAAAACTGGAAAGGGAAAGAAGCCAAAAAGAAAATCTACAGCAATATATTTCCATTAAATTAGTCCCAATAATTCTCAGAGTTTTTAGCGAGTGCAACGTAAGATATCACCTATAGTTTAATTTTTTAACTATTTTATACTTTATTTTATACAGATTTTCTTCCAACATTCCCTTCCTCTTCCTGCTCTCCCAGTTTCTCTGTGGTGTCAACAGAGTCCAAACAAAGGCTGACCTACAGAGGGGAAAGAACCTCTTAATTAAAGTGTGATTTAACCTCACAAGATTCCATGAAGAGATAAAAATCAAATTCCAAAAAGCTTGTTAGTTTCATAAAAGGATTGACTTGCAGATAACAGAAGAATAACAAATTAATCAAACCTCAGAAAAAGAAATTAAGGATTTCCACCAATTTTTTTAATTATTAACATTCTTGGTACAGGAGGCCTATTTAGTGCTAAGTAAGGCCCCAAATAACAATTTCTTTGGACTGTTGACAGTAACACAGAATTGTTTTTAATCAGCTCAGTCAATCAAAACACTTCATTCTTTTCTGGGCACCTTCTGAATCAGGAAAGAACATGTGCTGCTTGGCCACTCTGTCTGGAAGGTCTGCACATAGAGCACAACAGCAAATATTCTCTTTTTGAGCAAAACTGCCTTGGGGATCCTTAACAGCAGCAGGTCACCACTTCTACATGTTCTGCTGGCAATCACTACTGCTTCATAGTAAAAAGATGACATAATGGCTAGAACTGTCAATAAAAATTAGGAAAAACAAGAAGACAGAGGGCACAAATCTCACTTCCAGAGATCATGGAATCACAGAATGGTTAGAGTTGGAAGGGACCTTAAAGATCATCTAATTCCAACCCCCCTGCCATGGGCAGGGACACCTCCCACTAGAGCAGGTTGTTCAAAGGCCCATCCAGCCTGGTCCTGTACACCTCCAGGGATGGGGCATCCACAGCGTCCCCGGGCAACCTGTTCCAGTGCCTCACCACCCTCACAGGAAAGAATTTCTTCCTAACATCTAATCTAAATCTCCCCTCTTTCAGATTAAAACCGTTATCCTTCATCCTATCACTACACTCCTTGATAAAGAATCCCCCCGTCTCTCCTACAGGCTCCCTTTCGGTACACAGAGACGTGGAATATTGACTGGCCTTGGACATACACTTGATGTATTTGGGAGTGAGGAGGACAGAAAGAAGGAGAAGAAAATTCTCATATAAGGCTACTACTCTAGCAGACATCTTGGGATTGTCCCAATACCAGTGGAAGTTCATCCAGTATTCAACCTGTTCTCCTCCACCTCTACCCTCCAGTCCTTCTCGGGTTAAGAGCCATTCACCCATAGCCAACCTGTGCATCCCAAACCCAGCCCACAGCACCTCAGTGGCAAACAGCTTCAGAGGCTTCCAAAGAAGCCCCCTGAAACAGCTGCCTTTCCCTTCCCAAGTCATACTCTGCGGCCAAATTGAGATGTTGTAGGTTTTTTTTTAAGACACTCAAATAATTTTTTTTCCCATCCATTTCAGACTACTTCAGCAGCCTAATACTTTTTTTAAAGGCTTTCAAACTTGTAGCTATTGTCTCGTTTGCATGTTCAGGGCTATTTTTCTCTTTATTCCCATAATGTTTTAATGATTAGGTTTGTGATCGGATTACGCTGTTTAAAAAATACCTGCTGCAAAGACAATACCAACATAAAAAACCCAGTCCAACTTTAATAGAAGGCTTCTCCAAGCTTTCACGTGTTGCAACTAACCTCTACGCCTATGGACCAGCTATTCCAAAAGAAGGCCCCTATGGAGTTAAGACTTGGCAACATCCAGTGTTGCCACTTGCATTTTTTTCTCCTTTGAAACCCCAGTGACAGCATATTAAGTCACATTAAAACCAGGTGTCAAATCCAGTTAGGAACTATGAATTAGCTGTGCAGAAGGGGCGTTACTGCTGTTATGAGTGTGCCTACATCCATAAAGGCCTGGAACACAAGGGGTCCCAAGGAACAGCAGTGTCAGAAGCCAATGTAAACCTTCTTTAGAAAGGTGGGCAAGCCGTACTAAAAGATTAACTGAGACTCATTTCAACAAATCCTTATTGCCCAAGAAGTCCATTACTGGCAGGAAAATCATCAGTGTTCAATGATGAACTGTGCCAGACACTATAGACATTAGTGTGACGTGTCACCCCCCCATCTCTTCACTGTGAGGGTGGTGAGGCACTGGAACAGGTTGCCCAGGGCAACTGAGGATGCCCCATCCCTGGAAACGTTCAAGGCCAGGCTGGATGGGGCTTTGAGCAACCTGGTCTAGTGGGAAGTGTCCTTGCCCATGGCAGAGGGGTTGGAACTTGATGATCTTTAAGGTTCCTTCCAACTCTAACCATTCTATGATTCTGTGAAAGCCAGAAATAAACTATTGGCAAATCCAGTTTGAACCTATTGTTTTATAACTTTAAGCCCAAAGATCCAAAATGCCAACAGCTGATAATAGAACATTTTCACTTCCCTCAGTCTGCTGCTCACAAGGAATGAAAAACAGACACTGAAGAAGACCTTAAAAGGAAAACCTTATAATCGATAAAGCAAGAGGGAGCACATACAAATTCCTTCAAGGAGACAAAAAGATGCTGTACTACCAGACAGTCCATATTGCTGCAGTCTGGATTGCGATGACAGGTACCGGCCCAAACTCATGAGACCTGTTTTATGCCTTTAATGCTGTGCAGTCTCTTCTTCCCACTTTTAAGACAGACCATCTTTAGGAGAAGGTTTTAAGGCCAAAAGGCCAAACAGGACTTTATCAAAAAGTTTCAATCTGGAGCTGAGGTCATCTGATTACATGAAAACCTCTGCAATCCACAAGACTTAGTAAAGGAAATAAAAATGTGTCATTTTCTGCCCTGGAATGTGGAGGGGAAAGGGCAGGAAGGGAAGCAGGACCTTTAGCCACAGTACACTGCTGTCATCTTCACCACAGAAAACCCTTGCACGTCTAAATATAGCAAATCACACCCCCCCTAGGATTCTACCTGGACACTTTTCCTGCTGCAGGAGCTAACAACAACATTAGTTCCTTGGGAGCAAGGAGGAAAGAGTCACTTCATTAACAGGGTTTATAGGTGTGGCTCATGTGAAAACAGACTTAAGCTCCTCTCATCTGTACTATCTAAAACCAGTATCTACAAGCAGATTTGAGGAACCCAGCACAGATGAGTTCCCTCAAAGGCTTTCAGCCATCCTATCAGAGGGGTGGTAGGCTCAGATGTTAACTCACCAGGTAAATGTCAAGCTTTTCATTGTCACATCAGTCAGCATCTGAAGTTTATTCTATACTGGCAGAATATTTATTATTCCCCCCTGGGAGCAGCATGTTACACACAAGCACTCAGACACAGAAGATGGATTAAGTGTTTGCTTAAGCCAAGGAAGTGCAAATGAGTGTCTCCTGGATGCTACTGCCGAGCAGACAGAACGGAGTAATTAATCCACTGTTTGTGCCATTTGAATCCAAGTCAGACTCACAGAATAGTCCAATGTTCAGCAGCAATCTGAATTCTAACATTTTATATGTAGGCATTTCAATAGGACTGTAAACTTCTTCTGTGGGTTTTGGGGGTCAATGATGAAAAACAGAACCCAAAATTATACTCAGATGACTGAATCACTGTTACTTGGTTTTCAGCCTACAGAGTGAGCATTACAAAAAACTGTAGTTGCCAAAAGGAGTCCTCAGAATATTTTAAAAAATTAAACTTTAACTATGATCAAGTCTCTATTAATCATGAAGCAGCACAGGAAGAGCCAGCTACACAGAGTCACCTGGGATCCATCAGAGCTTGCAGCTTGACCTTAGCACTGCCCTCTTTCTGCGCAGGCTGGGTCCACGTGAACTGACAGAGCCCAGAGCTTAATGGGTGCTGCCTGTGATGTCTTTGTATTATTATTCATGAAGCAACCTCATGGCTGGCGCTGGCCGTAAACTGGTATACCCTCCTGAAACTCAGGGGAAAGGACACCACTGAGCAAATGCAACCAAATAATCCTGCATGATCCAGCTCAGCCCTGACTGTAACAGCGCAAAGACAAAACAAACCCAATCTGTACAGACCCACCCAGGTGTCTGCCACAGTTTCCAGCAGCTCCAGAGCCACAGGCCCTCCAGTGGAAGGCCAAAAAGACAGAGGGCTGGAGCACTTCTCCTACAAAGACAGGGCTGAAAGAGCTGGGGTTGTTCAGCCTGGAGAAGAGAAGGCTCCGGAGAGACCTTATAGCAGCCTTACAGTAACTGAAGGGAGTTACAGGAGCGAGGGGGACAGGAAGCATAGTGACAAGAGAAGGGGTAACAGTTTTAAATTGGAAGAAGGGAGATTGAGATTAAATTGAGAAAGAAATTGTTTCCTGTGAGGGTGTTAAAACACTGGAACAGGTTGCCCAGGAAAGCTGAGGATGCCCCATCCCTGGAAGTGTTCAGGGACAAGCTGGATGGGGCTTTCAGCATCTCTAGTGGGAGGTGGCCCTGCCCATGGCAGGGGGTGTGGAACTGATAATCCTTAAAGTCCCTTCCAACTCTAACCATTCAATGATTCTATATATATTTTACATAGGATCTGCTGGCATTTTTACTCCTTCTGCCCGTGTTATCCCAACAAAATGCATTATTGACTATATAACTATGGCTGCTCTTCTGCTCTTCCATCTTGTGCAAGACTTCAAGGACCACACAAGCAAGCAGGACCATTTTTTTTTTTTCAACAATGGAATGGGGCAGGACGAAAACTCCACAAAATTTAGTTGCTGAACACTTCTGCAGACATGATCACAGCTTTTCAAAAGCCTGGTTAGTTTATAAGCCAGATTGATTGCCTATAAATGTATAGGACTCGAATCACTGATGCCTAAGGATCCTTCCTGTTCTGTTCACACAAGTACAGGACTCATCTTCCCAACCTTTTGCCATCTGAAATGGATAGAATCTAGCTTAAGGCAGTTTTCCAGACTGTCTTTGCAACTGAGACACACAATGGCGACCATCTCAACTGACTGGGACAAGGTGACTGGTATGAAACAGAAATACACATTTTGAATGTGTTAGAAAAGGCAAAGTGGTGATGGTAGTCACTTTTTAAAAAGCATGCAGAAATAAAAGGATTTTCTGTACTGATATAATCACAAGGAGCAAAGGGGCAGGTGTGATAGAGACTGACTAGGAAAAATTACAAGTGCAGTGTGGGAGAGATGATTTCTCATCACTCAGTGTAGCTTGCACTCTCAGTTTCTTACCTGTAGTTAAGACTACTATTTGCAAAAACACTTGCTGCTTTAAGAGAGCTTATTTACTTGTTTTGATCACTCACACATCCCCATGCTGGTGATTTATAGGTTTCCTTAAAATACAACTGCAAACAGAACAACTAAAGCACTTTGGAAACAGAAAGTGTCACCTCAAGTCTAAATATACTGTACAACTAAACAGAAATATAGACTATACAGAAATACTATACTGTTTGTCCATTCAAATTTGTATTTGAACAGAAAAACTTATAAAAACACTGTATTTATTAACAGCACATACTTTTTACCATTACTGTGCTGCCATATCCTTCCTTTATAACGGATTTAGATTAATGGCATTTACGGCAAGCAAGTACCTCTAACAACAACTGTACGTTTCATCAGGAGAACACACACAGTCTAAAATTTCCACATCGTTCTTACACAACTGTTTCTGCCACTTTTCTAGCCAATACATAGTAATAACTTTATTTTCAAGAATACAGATATGTATATATGGATGTTCTCTATAACATGCACTGTTGCACTATATCACTTTTTAAATACACACACTTTAAATATATATGAGTCCAGTGTATTTCTCATATATATATATAATATATATGAGTTTTCTTTATGAGAAACACCCCAAGTTTTCAACTGAAAACATGTTGCCAATAGTTGCCCAGAGCAAGATTTTACAACCAAATTATAAAAGCCCTAAATCTCAAGTTTTATAATACCATCAGTGACACAGTCATAACTGTAGCGACGAGACAGGCGCCGCTATAATGTTAACAGCCAGTATGTAAACATTAATGCAGCCTAAGGGGGGAGCAGGGGGCAATCCCAGAAGGGTCCCTTCAGAACTGCCACAGAACGTAGTGGCTGTAGTTAAACTTTTTTGGGCTT
>VZTM01034995.1:0-33806 GCA_013400555.1 Jacana jacana | reverse complement strand
TTATATATATTTTTTTTTTTTTTACCTTGTTGCAATCTCTGGGAGAAGTTTGCAGGCTTATAAAGTAAATTAAAAAAAATGACTACACACACCCTGAATAAGTGGGTGACTGGTTATAGACTTTTGAGTTTTCAACATATGAGGCTATTTTACAAAAATCATACACATTAGAAAAGGTGAAGCAGTCTCCAACAACTCATGAGCCAAATATTTTTGGATCTGTAACNGAAATGAGGCATGGGTAAAGAGGCAGAGGAAGAAAAGGACCCCAAGGAGATCTTGATCCTGTAATCTTTGATATTGCAGCCCAGCACGTTAAGATTAGACCACTGCATCATATAGTGCAGAAGTGTGAGTTTAAAGGCCAGTGAACTTTACAGTTTTTCTCATTTTTTCCCACTTACAGGAACACCTGTTCTAAATATATTTGGGCTGATGATTCAGTAGCCATCACAGGGTCCTTAACGACTAACCTGGGGTCCCTGAGCTGCCCAGGGGAAATGTGGTGGAGATAATAGTTTTTACTTGCCTTCATGTTGAAAGATATTTATGCTGAATGATGGAAAACTTTGATATTTGGGACAGATTATTTCCAGTGTACAGCATTTTCCCGAGGAGAGCATATCAAAATCTCTCTGAAAAGACTGGGTTGTTTCTGCAGGCTGGTGAGAGGTTGGCTTTGAGTAAGTGTTAAATGCCAACAGAAAGTGGTCAGATCTGAATGTTCCTATTATACATCTGTTTATCTCTGGTTTTTTTTTTCTGTAAATGGACAATGACTGTCTTGGCAGCACTACACAATACACTGTATGTATGTAAAGCACATGAATGTACTCCATATAATTTTTCTCACAAGGATTATTTTAAAATATTTTGCATATTGAATCTCCACAAACTTTACAATAACATCAGCAGTGTGCTATAAAGCATCAGCAGTGTGCTCCAGGGAAGGGAAAGTAGATGGTTAATGCTAGTGTATCACCTACCATCTGGACCCACTTAACACATGGTGAGATGTAAAGATTCAGGCATTTCTGGAATTTGATCCCAGAGCTCACTCAGTCAGGTAAAGCCATGTCTGGGCAGGCACAGCTGTTGTATGTACATCATGTAGTTCATTTAATTTATGGCTTGATTGTGTTAAAGTAATGCTGTATTGGGATTAGTGCAAAACCTCGGTGCCCTGCTAGGTGAATTGGTGACAGTCAAGTTCAAAGGAGCATGATCCATGACAGTGTCCCCAGTGGATGGCAGCATATATAACAGCTTCATCAAGGTGGTGTATTCCCATTGATTTAGGTCATGGATGGGGGAAGGCAATGGAACAGGGATTTTGCATTTACCCATTGTGTGGATTGTGCTAAAAACCCCATAGTAGTATCTCCAGGGTTAGCCACAAAATAAGCCTAGCAATTCTGGTGGATCTTCAGGTATGCTGCAGACAAATGTTGTTCCTTTGGGCCGAGGGGATATACACTTTTCCTTTACTTGCTTTAGCATGTATGGTCCTGAATATGTAGGTGGAATCTTATCTATTATAGACAGCTTTAAAAGGTAGAGAAAAGTGCAACAAAGAAAAGAAATGTGTGTGCATTCTGAGGTGTACTTTAATGGAGTAGTTCCTTCTATTTACATGAACGGTTATGTTTATGGACGGAACCGTACTTACAATGCTCAAAGTTCTCTGCAAATTCACAACGTGTCCTCAAAATGTATTTGTGGTTTTCATTTTCCTGCTCAGAATATCCAGATTCTTTCTTGTTTTTACATTGAAGTGTATTGCCTTTACAGTTCTTGGAATGCATGTTCTGTAAGCAAATGCAATCAGTGAAATACAAGCAATAACGACGCCAGCGGGCACCCTCACTGATCAATGTATAGCTAGCTTTCTGTGGTACTTAAGTGTATGTCAATGTCGAGCAGTATGATACGTTAGTTCCCATAGCATCCCTCATGCTAACCCTGTCCTGCTTGTCCTGACTGCACATACATATGAAGTAAGAACACCAAACTTCATATTTTTACACAGGCACACATGCATTGGCATGCAAAAGTTGAAGACTTTGTTTTGAAAACGTCAGTTCTGAACAGAAATGTCCAGAGGCAGCACTAGGATTACGTACAGTGGGACTATGGCATGAGAGCTGTATTCATGCCTTAGTGGTATCGAAAAAAGGTATAGAGCAAGGGCACTCTGTGTACAGTTTGAAAAGGGACTGGGAAAGAAACCATAAAAGGTCCGTGAAGGTAGACCAGTCAGTTTCTCCTTTCCCTTGGCAGATGGCACTAAAAACATTGCAGTCAGTTACGTCCACACACCCATAGGGTTTTGTTCTGAGAGCTATAATCCTCCCGAGCCTGCCATCTGTTACCTTCACTAACATACAGGCTAGGAGGGAGGAATGTGCCTCTTTAGGGAAAGGTGGTGGCATCCGTTTCCAGGGCAGGGCTGCTATTCACCACGACTGGGGATGTTGAAATGTGCTAAAAATTCAGTGTACACCATCTACATCTCTGTTACATGTGCTGTTCCTAAGGAAAGAGAGCTGTCTATTGCTTGGCCATCTCGTTGATCCCCAGAGGCTGGATGTTGTGTGGAATATGCCACTCAAAAGTTGACATTTAAAGTGTAAATTTAGCATTTGTCAAAAATTGCGATTTATATGTGATACCTTTCCTAGGAATATATTACTTTTAGAAAAATTTTACCTGATGCTAAAATATCCTAAGTTACTGCTAACAATAGCAAGCTTATCTTCTTTTTATTTCTGAAGCTATAGAAGGCCCTCATGAGTTTCTGCCAAGTAGTAGCACTGCACCTCCTTACCTCTCTATTGAAGATGACATACCTTCTTCTAGCTTTTATTATAGATACAGACTGGCTTTTATATTTTAAAAGCTCTATCAAAAAAAGCGAGTGATACAGTGTTTTGTACTTAACATATCAAGACAGGTAAGGTTAATGTCAATAGCAATTGGAACAAGAATTAGAAAGGTGTAATGGGGAACTAAGTTTCAAATCTTACTTGGAGTGATGCTGTCTGATTGGCCATCGGCTCCCAGGAAAAAAATAGCTTCTCTCAAACTCCTAGAAAATTAGTGTATTTGTCCTTTTTGATGCTTGTTTCAGATTTTATGGCTACCCATGCTGACTCGCCCCACAGGATATTAAATAATAACAGTCTTCAGGCAGCAAAGAGAAGAACTAATTGTCGTTCCTCTTCTACTTCACCACTGCTGCTATAATTGGAAGTTATCTCCTTATAATTGCATCTGTAGTGAATAGTAATTATAATTCTTATCATTAGCTTTTTCTTTTAATTAGTTTTTTTACCCTTATTAAAAATATTTTGTACTAGTTCTTGTCTGACTTCAGAACGCAAAGACAAAGCGATACACAAGGACAGTAAATCCATGTTGTTGCTGTGTTCTGAAATGCAAAGGGGCATTCTGTGGAGAGAACTGTAAACTTGCATCAGGATCAGTAAAAAGGGGTAAGGTACCAGCTGGAGAACATGAACTCTGAGGAGGGGAGCAGAGCCTTCATTGTAATCCCTCTGTAGTCTGTACATAGAGCCCCGAACAGAGAGTTTGGGTGCTCTGAGTATAGCTTTCAAATTAATTTCAGTCAAACTGCATCACTTAAAAGAACCAAGACCCAAATCCCAAATCAAACAGATATGTGTTTTAAAGTCACTTTTTAACATCATTGCTTTCGTACATGTTCAGAAGGGGAGCAGCGGTTTCCCAGCGGGGTGTGTTCCGCACACCCTAGGCATGGTGAGGGGGCCCAGGCCCACTCACCCACACAAGAGAAAAGCTCGTCTCGAGTTCTCCAGCAGTGCAGTTTTCTTACCAAAGAATGATAATTGCATTTCTAAATGGAGATATCCTAGAGTTATACTGCATGACACAAGATAAAGGAGAGGTGTAAAGATGGCTATGAAGTTCAGTTGGAGGCAGTTTCCCTCCCTACGTTCTATATCAGCATGGGGCTCTTCTGTGTCTGCTCGCAAACTCAGAAAATACAGCTGGTGGACCATATTTTGACTGCCATTTTTTAATTTAAGTTGGGTGTAAGTTTTCATTAAATACTTCATTACTATATGCTTGTGTATTACTTATATTTTGTAACACTCATTTGTTGGCCTGTCCTGGTGTGGGGGGCCGGAGCCAAGTTTCCCTTCAGTGGGAGAGGCTCCTGCTTACACCCATTGCCGTGGCAACCAGGGGTGGCTGACTCAGCAGGGTCCAGGGCTGCACCTGTGGGGAGGAGTGCAGAGGTCAGGTGACCCAAACTGACCAATGGGTCTCACACAATATAAAAGCTGAGGGGTCAGGTTGGTGCTGTCTGTGGCCTTTCATTCAGTGGCTTTTTTTCTTTGATGACTTCCTGAGGAAGACCCGCTCTGTTTGTCTATCTTTGACCCCCATCGGTGTGAGTCCAGTTCCCATCTCTCACTGAGACCAGTCTGGAACTGTCCCAGAGCCTGCCAGTGGTATCCTCCTGAGAGCTCAATATAAATGCATATATGCGTTGTTTCTGTTTAATTATTTCCTTTTTAATTCATCATTAGTATTTTATTAGAGTAGTTTAGTTCTTTAAACTCCAAAATCTCTTTACCTCTCTCGTTCCTTGGAGTGAGAGGCGGTGGAGAGCATCTGTCTTGTCATTGCCAACCCGGCCTACACCCTGATGAGGTCTGCACAGCAGCATACGGTTAGGCTTGCAGCACTCATTTGAATGAACACTGGTTGATTTTTAAATCACTCTTCTGAGCTAACTTCTAGACTAGACAGCAAGAGTACCTGTAGCTAAAAATATGTGGTGAAGTGGTCTGCAATGCACAAGAAACTCCATAAGCACATTTGATATGGATTGTGATTGATAATACTTGCAGAATCCAGTCTCACTGTACTTCCTGCTATATTGTTCCTCAGACTAAAGCTAGTACATGTGGGCTTTTCATCCTTTTTTTTATCCAGCGCTTTGACTTTCAGATGGGCTAGAAGTCCATCCTTTTCCTCGTTCTTTAGCTTAGACCTAGTATTGTACAGTGAGCATTTAAGACCTTAAAAATGCCACTTTTTCTCTGACACATATCTTTTCCCAGCTCCAAAATTTGGCACAGTAAATGTAATCAAAACCTCTTCTTATTAGCATGATGCACTAAATATATACAGAACATGTGTTTGACATTTTCTTAGCAAAATACAGACCATGTGTGTAGAAAATTGCATTGTAAATCAACTTACCTGTTGACTTCTGTTTTTTTTCCCTTGGATAAGCACAAGCAATTGGCAAACACAAAACTTTTAATTAAGAGGGAGCTATTTTTGCTTTCTGTCCATAAAAGAGAAAAATATATAAAACTACAAAACTTTTCTTGTCTTCCTTTGGCTTTTGAAAGGGTCTAAAACAAACCAAAAAAACCCAAGCCAAAATATTTTCATGTGAAAACTTTATATATCTCTGAAGCCATATTTAGCTATCTGTAGATATATAAATGAGTTTCCACTTGTAGGATGAAATCTAGTATCCCACAGAGTGGCCTTTAGGGAATTTTTAACAGCGACATATAAAACCCCAAGGAGCAGGGGTTTATAATGAAAATGCTGACACATCCTTAACTGAAGTGGCACAAAAGCAAGGATATAATAAAATTAAAACAACAGAAGCCTGGAACATCAGTATTTAAGCAGGTCTCCTTGAAAAGTTCTCTGATTTTTAGCTTTACAGCTTTAACAGCATCAACTGGTCTTTGTGTGTGGTTTGTTGTTGGGTTGGTTTGGGGTTTTTTGAACAGGTATATTAGAGGGAGATTTATAGAACTGCAGCAGAGGGTAAAACAGCAGTGAAATGATTGAAGATGTGCATTTGAATCAGTTTGGTTTACAGGGATTACTCAGGCTATATGAAAATCCATGAAGGTCATAATGATACTTATGTCATTCTAAACCTGATGTGTGCTATGTTTTATTCCCTTTGTACACTGAACATTAAATAATTTTATATGTACTGTTGAATTAAAAATAGTTATGTACATTTTTTAGTGCAGAGCAAACTTCTAAGTAAATATATTTATAATCTAAATTCATATCTTTTGGAGCTAAATAACATTTCAAACTAAGCTGCAATGTGACTAGAAATAAAAAAAAGAATCTACTCCAGCTAATTATCTGATATGTAGTTTTTGTAAACAAGTGTTTATGTGTGAGCTTTAATCAGTTTAAAAAAATTTTGAAGAGACTGTCTTGCTGTCAGTAGTGACTGAATTCTGAGAATCATAAAGTACAGGCATCTTCCATTTCACCCAAGTAATCTTCAAGCTTCCTTTTTACAAGCATGGCTTTTTAAAAATGAATTTGTTATAGGCACATCTAGGTTACAAATTCATAAATATAACTGCTACATTATAGTTTTCAGCAGGTACCTGTCAAATGAGTCGTATTTATAAATCACCAAAATAAAAACACCTTGTTTCAGCAAGCACGTGACACATGGCTTTAGTGTTCTGCCTTTCTGTTTCTGACTTCTCCCTCATTATTCAACTAGAAACTCAGGGGAGACAAAAAAGCTGGGATTCATAGAATTCCAATGCATAGGACTGGACAACACGGAAAATATACCACTTAGTATATTCTAGGTACCTGGTTAACTGCTGTTTCACCAAGTATTTGGTCATACACTGTAATTCATATTTACATGCTCTTCTGACTATCGTACTAGTTCTTTTATAATAACGGATTCATTCTCATACTTTTCAAGACCACAGCTGTATTTTAATAAAGTTTCTTTTGATTCCTTAATCTTTACTCTTTAAATAAGTGGAAATCAAGGTCTACAACTCCTGCTTACCAAACAGCTGTTGTATTGTGTGCCTTTGACCACCACTGACCAATAGTCCTTCATGTCTTACTAATGGCAGTCTTGCTTAACCCTCATGTACAGCTTCACTGATGGCAGTAACTGTACTCCATTATTACAGTGGCACAGGTTACATCTGAAAGTTGCTTTGTTTTGCAATGTGAAAGAACCCCATCTTTGACTCCTTACTGTTTTGAGCTGCTCTTGTACATCAAGAGGCATATTTAACTCAAAGAACTGGCCGTGCCTACCATAAGAACAAAAATTAGAGGCCATACCATTTTTGTGTTTTTCTTACCATTGTAGCTCAAATGTAAACCTATGCCTAAAAGTTATCTCCTTAACTTGGAGAAGGGTGAGAAAAAATAAATTACTCCAGTATTGAAATGATTGAGATTCAAGACAAAGTTAGTAAAGAGAATCTTACTGCTCATGCTGTTTGGCTCAATGCTAACAAAATAGTTTTGGTGTTTTTCCCAGCAATTAGAAGACTTTTCTAAAATACATTCCTAAATATTTATGTACAAGAAGCACACACAGCATGGAATATATTTATTAACTATATTTTAACTTCAAAGTTTTTTATTTTTACATAATTTCATCAGTAGAAGATATATATATATATTTTAATCCTTCTGAACTGTGTTTGGGTATGTTAAAATACAGTAATCAGAGCTGATCAGCAGTTGGTAAAATTAATACAAAGTAACTGTTTATTCAGTGTTGCTCAAAATGTAATCCTACAGCTTTCAAGAACTTCAGAACCTCACAAAGCGTAATTATATCCTGAAGATGTTAATATGTAGTGGAGAAAATGTTGTCAATAAAACTCCTAGACCACAGGCAGTGCATCTGGAATGGGGATCGATTGAAAGAGGTCAATTCTCAGTCATGAATTGTGTCTCAGATTACAGAAGACTTCACTAGAAATTTGAAAACTAGATACAGATTTCCAGGATTCAGGAGCTCATGTTCCTATTTCAGGCTTAATGAGAGCATTTTATATACAATCAAAATGATACATGGACACATCCTTTTATTATAGTCAGAGCATTCCTAAGATGGTTTTGACATTTTTTGGGTATTTTTTTTACCCAGGATAATTTTTCTAGCTATATCCATGTGTTTCTACAAGAATATAATAATTTTAAGCATTTACACTATAGTATAATAGCATTTTTCTTTGGTTTAGATCAAGGTTTTTCTGGGACTCCAAGGAAACAAAAAGAATCTGCAAAGCCAATGCAGATGCTTGTTTGTATCACATATGTTGACATAACCCTGCATGTCAGGTTAGATAGAAATTTCTGCTGTGAAATAGGAATTCACATCAAATTTGGAACATGTCAGACTATGGACTGAGTTATGACAGACTGTAGTGGTCCCAGAGTAATGACCCTCTTGAGGAAGAGTCAGATACTCAGACTTTCATTTTTGCCTCCTATAAACCTATGGAAATCAAACCCCAGGACTTACTATTTCAATTAACATTTTAAAGTAGCAGCCAGAACTCATCTCCTGTGCTTTGTCAGCTGCCTTTTGGACTTGTTGGGAAGTTGCAGTGGGAACCATGTGGAATACTGGGATGCTCTTCAGAGGTAACTGACATATTCATAACTGACTGGGACTGTTCCTGCAAGCCATGTTTGTGTCAGCATGATACAGAGTTGTGTGGGCACTGTCTGCTTTCTTACAGGGGTGAATAGGAACTAAGGTGGTTATCTCATTTCAGGTACACAAATCCTTAGTAGCAGAGCTAGTGCTCATATGTCTGCACAGCATGGCATCATGTTGTGCAACCACATCAATGACTAGAAAAATCTAATTTTGAACTGAGGAGCAATGGAGTTGCTTGCATCCAAATGTTCAAATTCATTGAAATGCTGTGTTCAAGCCAGCCTGGTTAAATGGTCACAGGTTACTGCCGTGTTGGTTTCTCATTCCAAAACAGATTTCACAAGAATACATTGTATGTGCAGCACTTGCACAGTGGTGAGAAAGATTCACTTTAGGAAAGGTCAGAGGATAATGCTAACTAAAACGATGGGGTTTATATTGTCTACCACGATTGTCCAAGTTTATATATATGCTGAAGAGTTTGCTTTCAGGTCCCTGAAATGTGCAGGGATTTGTATGCTCCTCAAAGAAGCAAAGGTCTGTTCGTTTATTTATCCAGCGTGACTCTTGAATGTTTTGAAGTCTGTTACAGAGTTGTTGAATTAAGAAGGTGGAGTGGGAGTCAGGGTAGGGTGGGAGGTAGATGTGGGGATGATGGAGTCCTCTAGATGATGACTGTCAGCCAGGGAGATGCGTTTCACAAGAAAAAGGCAAGGGCTTCTGCAGCACTCATGCACTCTGAATAGAAGCACCTATTTGTTTAAATGTAGAGCGCTTCCTCAGCAGCACGATGGCTCATAAAGTACGGCTTCTAAACTGAAAACATTTCTCTTGTATGAGGAAAATGTAGTAGGTTATAAGCTAGATTTCTGAATATTACAGGGCCTAATAACAAAATAGAACTGAAAATGGTTAAGAAGAGAAGAAAATGAGAAATGGGTGAAGATTTTTCTGTGTGTATGTTTTAAGACATTAATGTATTTTTTCAGGACAGGGAAAAGCAGAGCACTGAATGCTATTTAGAGATCCTGTTTGTTTTGTTGTATGTTTCTTAACATATGCTGCTAGTCTTCTACTGCGTTTTTGGTTCATAATACTTGGGTTAACCTGATAGATTATACTGGCTTCAGTGGAGTTCATATTTGTACCAGGTCACTGACCGAGGAGGGAAAAAAAGATTCAAAGGAGAATATTTTTAAAAACAAAAAAAAATAATAAGGCAACAAAAGGTCTCTCAGAGCTTTGTAAGAGCTGTTGCATTTTGTGAAGATCAAAAAGACCCCCAATAAACATTTGCCCAATAGTCTCAAGCTAGTATAAAGCACCGAGTAGATAGTGTGCCAGAATACCATGCATGTATTCCTGGATAAATCTGATGCGTTTAAAATCTTTAAGTATAATGAATCTATTTTTTATCATAAATGCCTTAGTCTTCATCTGCCTACTGTGGCTGGTAAGGGACGCTCAAAGAGTCATGTAGGGACAATTTCCTTTGGTGCAGAGAGCAGCTGAGGCACAGCTATTTCAGGTAGTTTGTTTTATGCTGCTGCTTAAAGAGACTATGGCATTAGTGCATCTACAAAGGCCATCTGGCTAGAATATGTAAATGCAGCTATTGAAAACTCTGCCACAGCCATTAATTTAATATATTCCCATAAACAAATCATTGTACTTTACATTTATGTACTTCAGAAAAGTTTACAACCTAGAAAGAAATGCTAAGACTATTTTTTGTTTTAAATGCACTTGATTGCACTTGTAACACCATAACTTTGTATTGTTCCCAGATTTCTTAGGTTTTGTACTAAGAATTAAATACCTGATGTCTGCCTAGTAGTGTTAATGCAGTGATGAGTGGTGGGATCATTACTTTGTACACAGTAAGACAAAGCAGAAAGTTACTCTCAATGTGAATGAGCCAAACCCCCTCCAGTCTGTGAAAGCACAGGACAAGAAGGTTTACCATGGGGCACAAGAGTACACACATTCTAAGTCCATTCATCTCCCATGGCAGGGGCCTTTGCAGAGTCACCCGAGGAGCACGTATGTCCGTACTGGTGTGGCACGCAGTCCCCATAAGTGGTACAATGGCATGGCTCTCCACAGCTGCCACCATCAATGTGGGTACCCTTGCCAGGACACGTGATAGTGTGGCAAAAGAGCAGAGAAATAGATTAAAAATTGTAACACCACTCCTTTGAAGTAATACCTTAGTAAATAGAAACCCCTGCCATTTAATGCTGAAGGAGTAACATTTGGATCTCTCTTCTCGTTGTGAACTCTGCTGACTGAAATCTCTTTGAACAACTGGGTGGATGTGGAATTAGCCTGTAATGGTTTTAACTGTTGTGAATGGACTCTCAGAAAAGTAAATGGGATCACAGAAAATTTCCTCAGGGTGAAGTTTCTGCCAGCATGTCAAGGGATAGCTATGTGGATGTAATTATGTAAATTGTAATAAAAACATGTTCCTAATTGATTAGCTGACCAATTAGAACAACATGATCATCACATTTTTCATGATCATCAATAGTTCAAACTAATCAGTGTGATGCTTTGGTTTATCACCTGATGATTTTAAAACAATCCCTTCTATTATGGAAGTGACCTATAGAAATAAAAGAGATTAAACCAGTAGAACTTTATAGAATTTTAACTGCAACACATGAAAATAATTCCAAGAGTGCAGAATTGAACAGAAAATACTGGTTTCCTGTAGTGTTTCCAAGTAACCTGGCAAACTTAGGAGTTACAATAAATAGGCTGTTAGAAAATTCTCTTAAAATTATTTATTTTCTCTGAGAAACAATAAATTTCTTATCTAATGTAGTTTGTTTATGAAACCCTGAAGACACATGAAGAAGACTACTGGTGGGTTGCAGTCGAACTGCTTCACATTGCTTTGTAGTTGAAAGAACACACTGGTGGATCCAGATCCAGCAGGCTCCAACAGCTGTTTGTGCTCTTCGCTCCTACACGGGTTCCTATTTATTTGTCCTTTTGAGTCAATATGAAGTCAGAAACCCAAATGCATCACTGGATATGAATGATGGTGACTGTCAGAATGAGCTCTATAGCCATTACAAGTAAGACTAAATCGGAGTAGTCCCAAGGTTGTAATAATTTATGCTGGTGACATTTACCCCAGCTGGTCAGGGATTAGAATATACCAGAAAGTCATGTTTTCCCCCGATTTGCATTACATTAATCACAGTGGAGCTACACAAATATCCAGCCTCAGGTTCCATTGCATGTCATATCAACTACCAAACACAAACTCGGAATCAGTTGCTATGACTTCGAGCATTCCCTCATTCATGGGTGCTCAAATAGTCAGATTTGAGGAAAGGATTTTTTCAAAATCAATTATGTCTTATTTTGAAAACACTCAGTAATGTGGAAAGTCAGTTTTAAAATGGTATCAAACTTCCTGGCTGTAAACCAAAGCATTTGACTGGGTATATCATTAGTTGTTTTTATCTTCAAATTGAATGGCTGTCTTTACACCGTATGGATGGCTTAGGAGCATTAGGGTTCTTAGTGTCTGTACGCTACATTGTTGGGACTTGTTTTTAAATATTTATAAATCTACTGTTAAGAACAAATAATTTTCTCAATCTATTTCACTAACAAATTATTTATAAGTAGATCATTAATTATTTAGATTTTCCTGGTATTATATTTACATTAATAATTAAATGCATCTAATTATTAAATCATATAAATAAGATTTAGTTTCATTGATGAGCTGAAATGCAAACAGCAATTCTGTCACTGCCTGTAAACATGTGAAATGAGATACTCCTCAGTAACGAGCCCTCTGACTTGCTAGAAGTCGTGACAGTAACCTGCTGAGCTAACGTGCTCTCAGTGCTTCTGGAACATAATTACTGTGACAGGTTTCGGCTTCTCCCGCCCACAGTCGGCTTTGCCCACCTCTCACAGTGTTACAGCACAGGTAGCCAGCAGTCAGAATGCCAGTGGCTTTACGCTGCCCACCAATTACCTCTGTACTACCTAATGACAATTACCTTGTAGAGAGTAGGTGAAGATCGGATTCACACTCCGGAAACCATTGGCCATCTCCTCATTAAAATCTTCAGAGGGCCGCAAATTTGTAACATTGCCTTAATCCCAGAAGTTGTAACCCGTCTCAAGGGGCACTTTGATTCCTGCAGTGCTCCAACATGCGCGTTTCTGCAAAGTATCAGCAGTATCAGCCTCTTCAGCACAACATTTCCAGGCTGCAGAGGGCTGAGGTTCGTGCTCCGTGCTTTACAAGGTGACACAGTTAACAAGTGCCTGATTTCTCACTCAGTTGTGTCTTCTACAAAATACAATTACATGATGAGTAAAATGTAACCTCTTTCAGCTGCTGATTATGATAAAGTTAGACTAGGTTCAAAAGCCTGTCATTACCTATATGAAGTCTTCTGGTGATTACAGTTCTTTAGCATAAACCTTCAGCTAATACAGTCCCACTGCTATTTCTAGGCTTCCTGTTACCAAGGATTACTCACGTTTAGTGATAATGTTCAGTCGCCACATGTGCAACTTCTGTGGCAGACACGTGTCAATTCTTTACATCTTCTGGAGATGCAGAATGGCTCTTTTCTAGGATTCTTTACTGGCTTTGGAAACAAGTCGGCATTTTGAACCTGGCAGCTGAAGACCTGATGTCTGGACTAATGAAAATTGGTTTTAAGTGCTTTTCATCTTTTAAATATTTAGATGGAACCATACACAGTGCATACAGTCCTCCTGAAAGCACCCTTAACAGAGGCCTTTTCAACTTTGTCATCCTGATTGCCCTTGGGTACAGCCTAACTAAATATAGGCAAAAACTTTCCAGTTAGTTAATGAATAATGCAGATTTTCCAAATGGGATCTTCTGTTGGTCATAACGAGTAAGCACCTGTTACAAATAGCTGCCCTTAGTTGAATGCAGACATGAACTGTTCATAAATGGTTATTATAGTGCTCTGTGTTGGCAGAATCAGCTTGATAATATCTTCTCAGGTCTTTATTTGGTAACGTAATCCTCAAATCTTCAATTCTCTGCTTTCATCATGATTTCTATATTCTTTTAACCTATTTCCAGACATGGTGGTTTATTGAGAAATAAAAGTAAGAATAATGTCAATGGTTTCCCAAGAAAATGGACTCAAGGGAACACTTCAGGACAATGTGAACTACAAGGAGAAAGAGCTGAGCTGATGTTAACTTACATAAACTTTTAGTTTAAGGATCGCATTAGAAGTGAATCATAATCTTCAAGGCAAAGACGTACATTAGCTTCCTAACTAAGCCGTCTTAACCTTAACTGTGAAAGTGACATTAATTACCTGACACAATTGTTACAATTATGTTTCCAGTGCTACAGAAGTTGAGGAATATCTGTTTTTAAAAGATGGTGCATTGGCAAGTGTATTTATCCAAACAATGAAAAACATGCAATTGGGATAAGAAGAAATCTAAGAAATCTGCTCACTATGGCTTTGATACTCAAAGAGAATTTTCTAATATGTCTGTAATTTTCTTTCTCTGAATAGTTTTTTGCTTTGCTCTATTTTGGGTTTTGGTCATCTGGTTGTTTTACTGAAAAAATGAAATGCAATCACAAAAATGTGAAGAGATACAAGACTGACTGAAATTGTGCACACCATGGGAAGCAAAGAGCAGGGTGCGTGCTATAATAGTCCGCTTCTACTTTTAGCAGGAGTAAATGGCTAGTGAACTTCAGAAGGGAGCACACAAATAGATTGCAAGGATCGTGCCTTAGTGCTTTTATGTTGGAAAGGACTCTAATTGCTCGTGCAGGGGTGGCAAGTCAGAAATTAGAAAAATCATTACAATAATTGCCCTCGCTAAACTTCAGCCAAAACTGTATAACTTTCTGTCATATCACAGTCCTTCTTGTTTGGTTATGTACAGCTGTCACATCTAATCCCAGACTGTGAATTACCTCAAGAACAACCTTTTTTTCCCCTGAGTCAATGGGTTTTGTAGCTCTAAGCTCCTTCTTTCTCCAGCTGTCTCAATCTGTAATACCAGATTTTCTTCTAGCAATGTTCTTTTGCTTAAATTATTTATGCATAGACAAATCTACAGATGAAGTCAGTTATATCAGTATTCATATGTATCAAACAATTCACTGATTCTCTTTTTTTGGAAGGAATTCAAGTGCATACTGTATTTTTGCTTGCAGGATGTGTATTCTCTTTAAAAAGTTGTCCTACAGAAAGAGTGTAAGTAGTCAATGAAAGGTTATGGAGACTCTGCACATCAGAATATGATCAAGTTTCAGAGGGTTTCACACTGAATACACATACACTGGAATTCCTGAGTTACACAAAGAAGCTCTAAAATAAATACCTCAGATACAAACAAGAGTAGCTTCAGTGGTCCATGGCTTAGCAAAGATTTTCAAAGTCATCCAGAGCGCTACATAGATATCAGGCTACTGAGTTTTCTGTAGCTATGCATCTGCAATAATGCTTGCTAAACTCATTTATAACCAGCTCAAATGCACCTGCATGAGCTGTAAGTACTACTTGAATTTGAAATACATCACTGAGCTTTTTGTGTAACCAAACTCTGTGAGATGGTTTCAGATTAACCTATATGTTTACTTGTTGGTTATGGACCTGCTCGTTTTACATGAAAGTACCAGTTTCTGTCAAAAGTCCTTTTATCTAGGCATGTAATTGTTCCATGTTGCCTTAGGCTCACCCAGGTAAAGAAAGGGTCTTGCTTTGCTGACCTTGTTTAGATCCGTCAAAAGATAAGGCCACAAATAAGCGTATATAATACTGTTAAAGCTGGGCATGTGGGCAGAAATGGCAACAGAGATTGGAAACAGCTCTCTTGTCAGTAGAAATTGTGCTTCTCTGAACCATCATCCAATTTGCAAGTGATTAAAATTCAGTGATCTTTAACATGATTAGGCAAAAATCTTAATCATAAGGCAGATTGACCTATGTGACTAAAAAAGTGCCACCTTAAACAAATTTCTTCTGATTGCAGTTCTTGATGGAACTGGCTATTTGGGAATGAGGTTCTGAGACTCTGGACACAAGGCTATAAACAAGAGGCTTTCAAAGTTGATTAAAGCACCAGAGCTGACTTATGTCATCTTCATGAAGTGTGAATGCTGTCAAGGTGTACGTAATTTCCAGAAGATTTACAGAGCTTCTGAGCTTTTTTTTTTTTTTTGGAGTTAAAATGTGGGTGACCAGCTCAAAGAGAATGAAGATGTGAGTGATCCAGGACTAGTAATACTGATCAAAATCAGACTTTACTGCAAAATTACTAAAGGACTGACACGGCTGGGAAAGCAGGGAGCTGGAAGAGATAACAACAACTCTTGGGTGCGGAATACGAAATAATGGGACTGTGTGGGGCTGTGTGACCTTCGAGTGGGCATAGTTCCTGTGCCAAACACAGGAGCGCTCGGAGTGGGTAGATAAGGGGTCTCAGCCAATAGTAGTGCTTTTGCTGTGGGGTGTTACTCTCATGTGTCTATATATACTCTGCTGAAACTTGCAATAAACAATGATGACTGAGATTCAATCATTACTCCGGGTCCATCTCCCACTGCAACATTAAAATAGGAGGAGTACATTTTTAAGAGTAAAATATTCAAATACTCTGATTGGATCTTGATAAAATCTGTGGTTAATGATGAAGTGATAAGAGAAAATGAATTTTCTTAGTAAGATAATGATGGTACAAGAGCATATATATTTAGATTTTTCAATAATAAACATAGATTGGGGAAAAAAAAAAAAAAAAAAAAAAAAAAAAAAAAAGACTTCTAAGCTCTAGCCAAAAGAAAAGTACCAAAACATTTCCAGACAAGGTGGCTATGAAGGAGATGGTGTAATATGATAGAACTAAGTAATTTAATGAATTAAAATTAAAACTTGTGACCTTTGTCTTTGGGTGTTCAATTTGGTAGTATCCTCAAGAGGGGGCTGTTAAGATTCTTAGTTGTCATTTGTTGATTGTTGCTGGCACTGCATTTATATTGACATTAATTAAATCCGTGCTTGAAGGGTTCAGCTTGGAGACTTAACATGGCTAGAAAGAGATGCTGAAGGGATGCACTAGCATGCCTAGAGATATTAAGGAATCTCATAAGTGATTAATTCATGTACCCTCCTTTGCTCGGGATTAAAATGGTCACTAGATTGTTTTCCAGAATAAAAATTTCACTGTATCACATTATAGTCTATTGGATTTGGGATGGATAGGAAAGAAAGAAGCCTGCCTGTTTGTGTAGTAGGGGAGCATTTATCTGGATTATTGGCATATTTTTGCCTTAAAAAATTCTCTGCTGTGGTAGGGACAAAGAACGCTAGTAATATCTGTAATATCACACTTTTCCTTTAGCACAGAGATAATTTTTAGAACCTTACACTTCTGCAGTAAGGTCATAAGCCTGTTAAAGAGCACAGTGTACAACCTGCCACATGATATATGGGATGAGGGTCTGTGGCTCATTCTGGACAAATTGTCTTTTCCAGACTGGCTTGTTGAGAGCAGGCCCTTTAAGAGGGGTTGCTGGGAGAGCACAGATGCAAATGAGTGGAAGTAAGTATAGTGAAAGTGAAACTGGGTGTAGGAAGCAGCAAATGAGACAAGGGTTGTAGCCAATGATGGGGAAACTTTAGGCGAGTGGAAAGTGCGTGAAAAGCTCGTGGACAATTTCCCTCTCCCTATCCGAAATGTAGTGCTTAGCGAATGAGGACCTGTGACTTTGATTCAAACGGGTGCTTCCTTCTGACTGGATTGTACTGCTTTCTGGTTGGAGAGCTTTCTGAATAAAGCTGAAGCTGATCTACCAATCATCTGGATTGCGTCTGGCTTCACTGCTCCTGGCCGCGGCACTGGCTGTAACTTCTGACTGCTGGACCCCTTCCATCCACATGTTTCTGTGCCCCTCAATCCATTTCTGTACCGAAGTCCCAGGTGGAAATTGGGATTTTAGATGGAGATCCGGTTTTAATTTGGATAAATGGTATCAGGGATGGGCTGATATTTCTGTAGGCAAATATCCAGACAGTGTCTTACTTCTGGGCCTGGAGCAGAAATCTAATGAAGAACGATTGAAGGAGCTGGACTGTTTAGTTTGACTGTTTAGGCTGAGGGGAGACCTCATCAGTCTCTACAACTGCTTGAAAGGGCATTGTAGAGAGGTTGGTGCTGGTCTCTTCTCACGGGTAATTAGTAATAGAACAAGAGGGAATGGCTGCAAGCTGCAGCAGGGTAGGGTTAGGCTGGACATTAGGAAAGAATTCTTCCCAGAAGGAGTGGTCAGACACTGGAATGGGCTGCCCAGGGAGGGGGTGGAGTCCCCATCCCTGACTGTGTTTGAGTAGATTAGATGTGGTATTGCGGGATACAGTGTAGAGGAGAAATTTGTAGAGTAGGGCTGATGGTTGGACTCGATGATCCCAAGGGTCTCTTCCAACCTGAATGATTCTATGATTCTATGACTCTCTTTTATACCGACAGCTAGGTAATTTATTGATTCCTACGGAACATTGAGCAGATATTGTCATTGAAATATCTAATACAGCTTCAAGTGTTTCTTGAGTGGTAATAGCTAGTTTAGATACCATTGTTTATATATAAACTTAGAGGTGTTTCTCCATGTAAGCATTATTTTGCATTTATCATATTTTGCATTTTACACTGCCATTTTATTATTGAGGCACTAAATATCATTACATATACTCTAAGTCTTCTCTCCTTCTTTTTTACTATCATGAATAAATTTGTATCATTAAAAATTTCATCCTTTCCCCAGGTCATCTATGAACATGTTGAGCAGCACAGACCCCAGCATAGTTCTCTGCAGGATTTTAACTGTAAAAATGGGCTGTTTATTACTTAACTGTCATTTTAGGTCTTCTATTTGCTTACAAATCATGCAATGGCTTTATTTTGTGTACCATGGCAGCTAAATTTCAAGAATTCTTTATAAAAGATAGTTATGACAACTCTTTGGATATCCAATGATAAGGTTTCGTTATTAGTAATGTGTTTGAAAATTCACATTAGTTCTTTGGAGTATCACTACCCTCTCAAGGGTGCTTACTTAATCCCGTTATATTAGTAGATTCATGTATCTGCCGATTTTACTCTTTTCTAGCATTGCTGCCAAAATACCTGAAACTATTTGCTATACTTGTCTGAATTCCTCCTTTGTAAAAATCTGAATCCCCACTTTGTAAAAATGGTATCGTATTTACTATCTCCCATTTCATGCCAAAGCAGATTTAAACAATATAATATGTGTAAGACTTGAAGGTGATTTCCAAAAGGATGCTTCTTGTTTGGTGAGAATATGGGAAAGAGAAGAAGTAAATGGGGCCAAATTCTTGGCTAGTATAAATGGACATATTTTGCCTATTGTGTGCCACTGATCTAATTGGATGGGAGTAGCCAATCTAGCAGAAAAAACATAATCAACACTTCAGTGGTCGTAGAGGTCAGTATAAATCACATAGTTTGCCTGGGAATACACCCAAGTGCCCAACTGGGCTTTACATCTCCCATTTAGTACTGCTATAGTGACAGCACAGTAATCAGTATTCATTCTACCTAGGCTAAGCCCTTCATTAAACAGAAGACCCATCATAGGGCAGAACTTTGTCTACTGTAAGGGCAGTTCCTTTTCGTCAGGCCAGTCTGTCCTTTCCTTAAAGGGAAACTGAGGAGACCATCAGTGTAAACATACCAGTCTGTTTTGGTAAATCTACCAAAAGCACTAGTCCCAGGTGAGCAGTACAACACCGGAGGCCAAGGTTAACATCATTCAGAAAAAAGATTTTGCTTCAGTCTGCACAGTTCCGTTCTGGATGCTGTCACTACCTAGATAGCTTCCAGGTGATCGAATCAAAAGATGAAGGATTAAATGGAGAGGTTGAGGAGTATCAGGGAGTGTGAGTGAGAAATCAACTGGTGGACCCCCTCCCCGAGAGAAAGGGAACAGGTCAAGGCCCCACATAAATCAGAGAACCCTCCCTCCTCTTGTCACCAGATAGCAGGAGGGGATCTCAGGGAAGGGGGGGAATGGAAACAGGTCCCTGCTCAGGGAAGCAGGAAAATTCCCTCCCGACCCATCCCACCTTCCCAGTTACTCTTGCAGAACCGGTATGAAGTCCTGCAGGAGGAACTGGTTGTTGGAGAGGAGGATGGCATACCCAGGCCAGAAATGCCGGAAAGACCTGGTTGCCATTGATCTGGAATCGAAACATGCTGCAAAAAGAAAAGGAGACGGGCCATTGTGGTGGGTGACTCTCTACTGAGGGGGGCAGAGGGACCAACATGCCATCCTGATCCACATCACGGGGAAGTCTGCTGCCTCCCAGGGGCATAGGTTAGGGATGCGCATGACAAACTTCCTGCCCTAGTAAAACCCTCTGATTGTTACCACTTTTTAGTATTTCAGGTGGGTAGTGATGAAGTGGATAGAAGAAGCCCAAAATCAATTAAAAGAGATGTTAGAGCTTTGGCACAGCTGCTTAGGGGATCAGGAGCATGAGCTGTGTTCTCCTCTATCCCTTCCATGGCAATCGTGAATGATTAATAGGAAGAGGCAACAGGTCAACCTCTGCCTCTGGGACTGGTGTCATCAGCAGGGCTTTGGGTTTTTTGATCATAGGCTATCATCTGAGACACCTGGCCTGCTGGTGGCAGGTTGGGATGTGCCTGTCACAGAATTTTGGGGCAGGAGTTAGCAGGGCTCATTGACAGAGCTAAAGATGTACCAGAAAACTTTGATTTAGTACTGTTGATACCTGGTTGTATTAATTTCAAAACTCACAATGCTATAAAATATGTTTATGGCATTATCATTGATAAGGCTATTATTGCTATGTAGTATTAGCACTTGCAGTTGTGTCACTATAAACCTAATTTATACTTCTAGTAGTAGTCTCTGACATTCAGCTTGAGAACTAAATACATTTTATAAATCCATAAAGTATTTCTGCATGTGAATTCTGCATTTCTAAATAAAAAATTATTTACGCTCGAAGCTTTACAGAAAACAGAAGGAATCCCATTTTTCATAGCCTTGGCTGTATCCTTCGTTGTTGCTGTAGGTTGGTAGTACTGCCTGGGGTACATACATGGTTGAAGTATTCACCAGACTGAGAAATGCAGTAATAACTTCCAAAATGGGACCATACCTGTTATTTGTTCTTATTTTAAAGATGTTTCACAGCTTTTTCCTAGCAAAGTGAGATTTATTCCTGATACAATGCTAACATCCATTCATGCTACTGGATGAGCCTATTTTTTCTGGTGACTTTTTCTGTCAGGAACCAGTCAGTGAATTTATATGATCAGGAATAATCCTGGATCCAATGTTTCTTTGTAGTCTTATTAAAAATCAAAACCTGTTTTGAACTTCGGAAAGACTCTTGAAGGTTTCCTTCAACAGCTCTGAAGTAGGTACATAAAATTATCATACAACTAGAAAACCATAAGCCATTTGTGTGGTTGTTGAATGACTGGAAGATCTTTCTACCCCTAAATTTCAGTTTTAACAGCTTCCATTCTGTTCACACATGCAATGTTGGATACATCGTGTGTCACTGGAGACGATCTTCCTTGTTGCTAGCTGCACTCCAATATCTAAACTGATTTGTCAGTCAAATATGGTGCAAATATTAGGAATATTGTGATTTGAACAGGACTTTTCGGTGTCCTAAGCCAGATTCATTCCCTCTTCTAAGAGATGGCTGTATGTTATTGTGCATAGACCAACATGCTGTTTGACTTGCAAAGTTAACAGGTGAAGGGCTTCATCCTGCCAATGACAGGAATGATAGAAATATTGCAATGGATGAGTGGACAGATTAATTTTCTAATTTTAAAGTGGAAAGATCATGTGTCACTTCCCTTTTGCTCTTCGGAAACTGATGCTTTCCCCGGGAAGTAGAGGATGGCCATAGCAGAGTAACACACATGCTCTTGGTAGTTACAGGCATCTCTGACAACTCTGGGAAGTGCTCTTAAATCGAAAGGGCTCTCAGCAGTGGTCTGAGTCCTTCCTGTATACTTTTGGGATGATAAGGGATTCCCAGCGGGGAAAAAAAAATTAAAAATCCTTATTACAAAGCTCTGTGCTTTTTATCCTGGCTGATAAGCTACTCCTTAGCTCCAGGAAGGCTTGATACCTTTCAAGACAAGCCACACTGAGATTCCCTAGTGGTTGGCCACAGAGACATGAGCTCCACTTGGTCTATTTCTTTCATTCCAGGCTTGTGTGTTACTTTTGGAGGAAGATTACTCAAAATCATGCAATCTAAAAGATTGATCTAGTTGTATCTGTATGAATATTTCAGAGGTGTCATTTCCTCATAATCCTTAAGTTACCAGGCTATTTTAAACAGTTAAATTCATGCTTTAAAATTAAAAGCAGATAGGATACAAGATAGCATAAAATGACTTCAAGGTCAGTTGGCTTCCCACCGACAGTTTCCATGCTCTGAGAGTTCACCTAATACCCCTTTACCTGTGCCCATCTTTCATCAAAATGGCCATCCTGAGCCTGGCCTGCTTTAGCATGTAAATATGTTTATAATTTATATCGTATTAGGAGCCTCCATCACAGAAAATACTCAAGCTGCGTTAATTACTGCACAAGGACCAAACACAAAGTCTGTTCACCAGCAAGCTCACATCCTAGCTAGGAGCAGGGGACAGCAGGCACATGGGGACAGATACAAGATGAAACAGTGAAAACATGGTCATCCATATAAATGGTGATTTATTTATCTTCTTAATGAGTGCAACTAAAACCCGCAAACGAACTGTTTCTAGGGTCTGTGACTTACTAATACATGGGATGGGCTCCTGCAAATGGGGGAGCTGCATATCTTTTTTTTTTTCCCTCTAGAGAATAGCAATACACATCTTGCCAAGATTTTTACCACATTAGAAAGGTATTTTTAAAATCAAGACTGTACAATTCAGCTTTCAAATCTATTAGTTTATGTTTGTATAGAGTTTTCCTTACTAGCATGAGGAAAATGATTTACTCCACAGGAGGACATAAAACTGTATTTCTGTGAAATCCAGCTGCATGTAAATGAGAAAACAGCTCCTCAGGAACTGCCTCCTCATTTGGTTAAGCAGGTGTGGAAGTTTTCCAATAATGTTTTTAAGGCATTGCTGTAAATTAAGACTAGAAATGGAAAATAATTTTTGTTTCAAAGAAAAAAAACCCCAAAACCCAACATTTTCTATGAAAATTCTTAATATTATCAAGATCCAGCTATATTTTCTCCACTAGGAAGACAACATAGGTGGCTAAAGGCTACAAAGAGTTCATTGCTGTGGCAGGAACAGTCCAGGAAAGCTGGGTGAGGTTAAGCAGTGTGTCTGCTAGTGCTGGCGGCACTGTGTTTGGGCCAGGGCCCAGCCAGGATCCCAGCCAGCCCTGCTGGGGTGTAAGATAACCCCCACACCAGGAGAGGGACTGCAGCTTTGGTCTGAAGAACCACTTGCGTGCTGCGCCAGGGGATGCAGTCTTGTGCTGTATCATCTGTCCTGCTGAAGAGCCTGCACCAGGCCATACTACCTGTTCAGCTAACAATGGCAAGTGGGCAAAGGCTGCCAAGTAGTTTGTTAATTTGTGATATAAAGTGAGTTATTCCCTTTGATGTGACTTTACAACCAAAAGCACTTTAGTCAAAAGTAAACTTGGTGTACCCAGAATTGAAATCGGTGTGTCGAGAAGAGCAGCTACTTCTTTAGCCACAGCAGATTTAAAACAATAAATACCAACATTTATACTGCCTTATCTGCATCTGTCACTCTTCTACGTAGACATGATTAAACCTTGCTATCTTCTGTTCTCTTCAGGAGAAAATTACAGTCCATTGCTCCTTTGATCTGTCATCTTGGAGCAGCTGGCACCTTGTCACCACCCCTTCTGCAGAAGGACATTTTACTGCTGAGAGTAATACCCCAGCAATCGGTATATGCCCGGCTTTGACCAAATGACTGCATAATTGGTAGCAGAGGAGTCACTTTTCTCTCTGCTGTGGTGTTTGAGCATTTTTGTTGATTCATACTTCACCTACTACTCACTATTGCAGGTTCTGTTACGCAATCCTCCCCAGTACAAAGAAACAAGTCCTTGAAAGTAAACAGCAATAGCCTTGCAAGCAGTAGAGAGAATTCCTAGTTTCAACAACGCTTAAGCACGTGCTTGAAATCAAGAGGTGTTCTCTTTGTAGCTTGTGGAATCCGTGTGTGTGCTCTTGGAGGACTGAGATCAGTTGAGATGTCTTGAGAAGTAGCTGTGGGTGGTGGACACATTGCAAAGAAAGATGGAGTAAAACAAGGTGATATCCCGTCCTACAGAGCAAAGAGTGTGGAAGCATTAATAGAACAATAATGGACATCCTGCATGCAAATCTTAAGACAAATTGGTGGTTTAAAATCACAACATTTTTTAAAATGCAGGTTTCCAAGTCCCATTAACTTCAAACAAGAATTCATATTCTATTTAACTAGACTTCACATTGAGCTACTTTTCGTTTACAGTATATTCCTAAAGGTAGAAGCAGCAGGGAGATGAAATGACTTCATTTGCTGGAATTACAGCTTCTTTTATATAAAACGTTAATCATTTTATATATGACAACCTTACGCTTAATGTTGCTAGAATACTCCTCATAAAACATTATTTTGTGAATGCATAGACTCTCCTACTGAGCACATAACGGCTTTCAGTGGATGTGCTAATCCAGTTTGAATATATGTAGTATTTAATCTTAATTATGATGCTGAAGTCTATACAATGTTAATTATTCATTTTGCATGTTCCTTGCACTTTATTGTAATTCATAATTTCCTTAATCAAAATGTAGCTTTTAATTATAACTGTAAAATTTGGCTGAAACCTGCCTGGTAAGCATAAGCAGAGGGTTTTTTTTTTCGTTTTGCTTAGATTTTAGTGTCAAACGATAAGGGGAAATTTGCCGAGTTGGTGAGAAAAGAGCGTCAAATGAACAACATCGAAGCGCGTGAGCAGCGTCTCCCCACGCCCCCAGCCCGCCCCCCGCCAGCTGCCAGACTCAGCCAGGGCTCTGCCGCTGACATTTGCTAAATCCGAAATCTCAAGGCTTGAGAGCACAGGGTGATCTTAAGTCAGGCATTCTTGCCCCCTTTTCGTCACTACCAGAACGCGGTAAGCTTCTGCAGGTAGTGCACTGTGTAGTTCTTTGGAAAGCTCTCAAATAGGGTAAGACGGCTGCCATAGCACACAGAAAAAATACTAAGTGCAATTAAAAGAAGCCATTACAGTTCCAACATCCTCAACAAAATGTATTAAAACAGATGAGAAAAATTAGCAGAAAAAAGGAGAAGAAAATGGGTAGTCAGGGTTGCTTTGAACCAAGATTAGGGGTAGTGTCTCTTTCGTAAGGTATGGCAGGAAACAACACAGAGTAACAATTTTAAAGTGCTGCTGCTTTTTATAGAGAATTGGCTTTAAGTAACAGCTAAGTGTCAAGTCACAAATGTTGGGAACGCTGAAGACGATAGTGTCATATCTCAGTTGCAGCATTTAATTGAATATTTATATGACACAGCAGAGTAGTAAGTTCTAGCTTCTCTGGGTTTTGTTCCATTTTAAATGCATGTATTTTTAAGTGGCAAAGTCCTCAAAAATGACTGAAGGGAGCACAGTATCGTAAACGTGTACATGAGCAAGCAAGTCAGATGCATTCACTCTTTTCCTTTTTATTCTTTCTGGAGTCCTGGAGGAATAAACTCAGAAATACTTACTTAGGGTTCATATTATCATCCAGAGAAGACTAAAACATATATAGTCTCATAAAGGAAAACTCTGTGTCTTGGCGAGTATGTTCTTGCAAACCCTTGCCGTGCCAAATTTACAACAAGCTATTGATGAAAGTTACTTGTGAAATCAGCAGGGAGGAAATCATGTCTTTTTAGCCTGAAAGATATATTGGCAAATATGAACTGCCACACAAGCTTTGATATGAGCTGCAGCTGCAGCTCCTCATCTGTCTGGAATGTCATAGTTCAGTAGTTACACCTTCGGTCAGATGTTCTGTGGCAGATCCCAGGTGACTCAAGGAATTTATCCTTTCTCATTAGTTCTGTAGTCATGAAATGACCTTTAGAAAGGAAAATAAAAATTCTAATGGAAAAAAAAACACACTAATTTGTGTCTTCAGATCTATTTTCCTTGTCTAGGATTCGACACTTGAGTTTTGGCTTACAGATAGAACTACTCATGTTCAAAATCCCTATACAAGCACAATAACCTTGCTCATGAAGTTGCCTGTTCCCTCCTCACTTGGGAGTTGCTGAGCCAACCAACTCCCATGTGAAGATACTGCCAATATTCAAGAGTGAGCTACTTAGGGAAGGGTGTCAGAAGAGGCTGAGCACAGAGAGAAGCATGGGAAATTATTAGGCAGGTGGATTTGTTTTTTTCGGGAGTAACAAGTGTTAACCAACCAGACTATCTGTCTTGCCGGGATTCACTTTTCCTGGAGGTCAGTGCTGCAATAGTCTAAAATTGGCTGCAACTTTATCACCTTACTAATGCTTTCTCATTATCCAAGGTTCTTTGACCAGTTTGTTGAGATGTATGTATCATACCTCCATCCCCTACAACCGATTTACGTGGCAGTTTTAGCTGTTTGAAAGGTGGTACCTCACAGGATTTTACACATGCTGTTGTAATATCTTGCAAAGATGATACATTAGTTCTTTGCTCAGTTGTATCTTGATTTTTTTCAAAAGGTAACCCATACTTAAGCAGTATATAGTGGTCTATGGCTGCAGTATGCAGTTTTAAAATGGGTGGTGTTCTGCAGTTTAGAGGCGTTTGCAAAAATGCAGGTATTCCAGCGACGCTGCAGACTTTCATAAAGCCATTGTGACATTTCAGAAATTAGCTGTGAATAAATCAAGGTTCCCCTGGAATATGCTGGTGAGTTGCAAAGTGGTTGGAACTGTAGCTGCCATAAGCAAATAGTGTCCACTGTTGTTATTTTTGTAGAAGTTGATTTTATGGTGAGATTTTTGGTTTATGTGTTAAGCCTGAAGTACCTCAGCAGTAAGTAAAAGTGCAAAATAAGAGTTTTAGTAAATTGCACTTTTTCTGTTCTAGAAATTGTGTTCTATTTCTGCTTTTAGAGTGTTTATGGTGTAAGTATGCAGCCATCAAAACACATCCATTATAGGAGTTCTCTTTCCTGTTGCCAATCACCGCTACAGGATTTACAATGTTTCAGTCCATTTTACTGCCAAGAGGATGCAACCTAGGCAGAAGAGTGTGTTTCACTAATCTCCATCTTACTGGAAGCTTTGAAATCTTTTCATATGTCTTCTATAGAACACAGTGCTACTATTCTACAATTCCTACAGCTGCTTAAGCGATGCGTTTAGAATGCATTTTAAAAGTTTCTTTAACTAAACAGCTTCAAAGATGCCTCTTTACCATTTTGTTTCTGCTTTAAAATTTCATGTCTTCTCATTCCTTTCCCATTCTCCTAAGCCATAGTCTTGTGAGGTTTTACACATAGCATAACTCAAGGCAGTAGAAAAATTCCAGCAACAATACAGCCTTCCAAGCTTTTTCTCATGTTCTTTGTGTTCTCTTCTGTTGTCATTTTTATCTTTTGTTATGTTATTGGCTATTTCCTGGCTCTCTGGTGTTTGTGTGATTCTTTGCTTCTCTACTTTGGCTGTCCGCCACGGCTTCCAGCTCTTCGTGATGTTCAGTGAGTTGATCACCTTGTGAGATTGTACAGAAAGGCTCTTGATGAGCGTATATGATATCATAAAAAGACTAAAGCATGTTAGATGAGTTATAAATGCATTACAAAATACATATTTAGGAGTTTATTTTAGAAAAGATTACATAATTTAAATATTAACACAGATTTTGTAGAAGCTGGTTGACTAGGTTTACATAATTACAGGGGTGTGGGCAAATCACGAATAATAATCAATGACAGATCATATTAATTTATTTTCACAAATCATTTATGAGTAGTCTTGGCTGGTTTGTTTGTTAGGTATAACAAATTATTAGCTGAAGGATTTATGCAGGTTATTTGCACTTGTGGTCTGTTTAATTGTTTCGCAGTATGACTATTTACTGTCATTAGTTGTGTCCTATGGTTATTCACCCAAACTGCATGATGTTTCTTCTTTCTGTAATGGATTGTTGAAAGAACAAAAATAAAGGGAAATAAAAATCATGTGGCTTTTGTTTGCTATTCGCCTAAAGATAGGATTCTTACCATTTCCTAAACATTTAGGGCAAAGTAAAATATGTGGTACTAAATAATAACTATGGCTGGATAAATCCATATTATCTAGTATTGAACTGGTTCTAACCTGAGATATGAGGACAATATTATTTCACTGTTTAATGTAAGACTAAAACTGTGTTTTAGAAGGAAAATTGCACATTTTTCATACTCTATTCAATGAAGATCTCCAATTTGCTTTTAAAAAGAAATTATTTTTCTCATAGCTGTCTGGCACAACCTCACTACACTGCCCTGACTATGGCTCACTGACAAATTGTGGTGTCCTACATGAGAAAAGTCCCAGATCTCCCAAAGGATTATTTTTATGGCACATTCAAGAGATCTATCATCTGAGACTAGCAGTAGCTAAGCCGCTGTTGTTCTTGTAACTTACAGTCATAATTGATAACCGTATTTAAGTCTTTCTAATTCTGTGAACTAAAGCTCAAGTATTTAAAACACAGAGATAATAAATAAAATATGAGCTCTACAGAAATCAAGGGCTTTTATGCCAAAATGTTTCACATGATTATCAAGGAAGTAGTATATCCTTAATTAGGCTTTTAAAAACATTTAAAGATGTTTCTTTCTTGACAAATACATGTCTATGTTTTGTAAAGAAAATTAAATATTTAAAAACTGTATTGGAATTCCATTGAGATGAACAGCTGAAAGCAAAGATTGCATGGCAAGGCCTCTGCAGTCTGTGCTGAGTTTTGTTTCAACAAGTACAGGTTTTACTCTGAAGAAGTCCATTGATTTTAACAATACAAAAATATTTGAGAAAAGGATGAGATATATTTCAATGGCTTTTTGTTAACTTTCATCTTTCTACTTCTATTTAATCATTAATACTGAATGATTGATTGACACTGGGATTCTACATTAAAATGCTACATGCCTCGGAGGTGTTGGCTCAGTTCTAGTTTGGAGCTGTCCCAAGAGATGCAGTTCAATATTACTGTCTACTGGAACCCTGAAATAACCTGGTAACTGCTACTTTGTGGCACGATTTGTGCAGCAGAGTGTCACGTTCCTACACAGACATTTGAGGTTTTTCTGCACAGATTTGGAATCGGAGGCACCACACTGAGAAAAGATGCATTGCAGAAGGGATATGCTCACTGTTACCGAAGGACATTGGCAGGGCTGCAGAGGGGCATGGGCAACAGGCTGGCCAAGGGATAAGAGAAATAGCAAATATGAGAGCAAAATTGCTCTCTGCTTCTTCAAAAATAAATTACAGAGATGCTGCAAAGGGAAGGGGCATTGAAACACCCTGTCACTGCTCATGAGCATAAGAGAATCTTGCAAATAGGCAAGGAGAAACACAGTGGTTCTCACTCCTCACTATGTAAAAATGCCAGCTGTGTCCAACCTTGCTGACAGCTCCCCAGCAGGTGGGACAAGTTTGTTGTCCCTGAGGTGTATTTATCCAAATGTACACCTAAATGATGAACATTAGATGAATGCATTGCACACATGTACAAGGACTGAATAAACATAGATAATATGCATGCCTAAGTATTTTGCTTATCTAGGTCTACATGGAAGTTAGAGTTACTTTGATTATTAACGTTACTACATTATATTATCATAAACCATCTGATATCCGGAAGATATTTCTTATGAAAAGACAATATAAACATTAAAATACACAGCGCTCCCTGATTTACAGATACTGATTTCTATGAATCTGTGATTTCTGAAATATTACTCACTTATTGGTGTAACGGGTTTAAAAATTATGGTTTTTGGTATTTGCACTTTGTTTGACTTTAAAGCAGGATATGAGGAGGAATCATGTGGAGGAATTCCCTTTATCAGTGATGTAGGTTGCTTTCAGAACTGATTTTCCATAATATTCAAATATTTGATATTTCTGTATCAAAACTATCAGACTACTCTGACAGAATATTTGCGTCAGAGCCCTAGGTCATCATTATTCCAGCTGCTTTTGTAGAATATTCCATCCTTCATAATCATTCCTACTTGTTCTTGAATTTAGTATTACCTGGATTATTCAGTAACACTTCCCTATGCATTGCAGCCCTAAAGACCGTCAGATTAAATTCAGCATGTACTCATACAACAGTTGTAATTTGTACGTGAAATGTGAGCACTTGGAAGGGCTACAGAAATAATGCACTTCAATGACTCATCATACATTTAATAATAATCACTTTTTACAAAGATAAACTTCTGTTCTTACTTGTGACCTTGCCAGAGTTGCAAGTTAACAATCAAGGTTTACAGATTCTGCTCTGAGAATTGCCAATGGTTTTCTTGCTTGACTTGAAGCAGTTAGCAAATTTTCTTCATTTCAATTTAACCCATGATAGAAATTTTGCATTGTGAACATTTGCTTCATGCTGAGAGCAAGAATATTTGATGCAAAGGCCTCAACATTCAGCCCAGTAATTGTGTTGGAGGGTTCACTTCAGAGCAGTTTGGGTCTGTGAACCGAAACCTGCCAGCACTGCTTCAGGTGCTTTCCCAGAAAACATTGTCTGCTTTCATTTCCACACCTTCTGCAACTTCTCTGCAGTGCAAACCAGAGCATGAAACTAGGGACGATTTGGAGACTGGCCTCAAAAGCAACCATTTCAAACTAAAATGCTGAGATCAACACTCATAAATGAAATTGATTCCAGTTGATCACGTGTGAGGGTGCTTGGAAGGTTCAAAATAAGCTCTGACCTCCTGAGTTTGTCCTGTGCTGAAAGTACAAGACCTTCCTCCTTGTTAACTGGCAATTATGGAGTTAAAATTTGGCAGAAATTTTATTGGCTCTAAAGGGAAAAGCTTTTAAGAGAAGAGACATCCAGAATAGATGCTGTAAACCAAAGAAGCGCTGTTTCATCATGGCATGAGAGCACCTCTTAAACATTCCTCTCAGAAAAAGAATCCACCAGAGACATAGCCTAATGGATTTTTATTCCCAAATGAAGGCCAGGTACGTTGACAATTGACAAGGAACAAATTTCCCTGTGGCTTTGTTTGTAGCTAGGAATAACTTCAGATACTAGAAGGCCATTTCTACTGCCAGTTTTGCACACCTGGAACCGTGGAATTCTATTGATGTGAGAGAATGCACCTGTAGCACCTCTTTTCTCAAACAATTTGGGAAACTAATTGTTTTCTAGAAAAGAGAGTTGAAACATTTAAAAATAAACTTGGAGTCAGTTTTATTTCCGGTCCTTTCCTTTTTGGTCAAGTACAGGTACTCTTTGTAAACAATTTACAGGGTTCTTACTTGCATCGGCTTGTGCTCAGTGGGTATTTGCTTTTAACAATGACTTGAACTTTAATAAGCTGGTACCCATAGCTTGTGCCATGTTGCTTTAAGAGATGAAAGCTTACCACTAAAATAAAAAAGGTCATAGGATTTTAACTGCCAGCCAGAAGCAGGATTAGAGCTATGTTAGAATCATTGCTGGTGTATGCTTTTTAACAAAAAGAAAATAAGGTTTTACTTTCATTTCCTTGGCACTGTTCCTCTATTCCAGAACTGGCTTGCTTTGTTTTTGGAGGAGATTTGGGGTTCATTAAGGATGTGGAACTCTGTTAATGCACTGCGTATTCTTTGAGCTTCTACCTGGAGTACAGAACCCTGCCAAGATGCAAAGTTACCACCACATGCTCACTGTGGCTGCTTCAGTATTGCTAGCAATAGTGTTTTGTTTCTGTTAATAGGACCATTTAGATTTAGTATCTGCTTAAAAACATGTCACTCACTTCTGAAACTCAGGCAAAAGCAGAGGCACAAGACCACACTGACATCTGATTTAACAGAGGTAAATCCATATGCCTCTGCAATTTTTACTCACCTCAGTGAAGGTCCAAATAAGTACTTGCATATTTATTGGAACTAGTCCTGGTGTTTGAGCCAAATCAGCGGAATTTGGCTGAAATTGTCATAGAAATATCTATTTTTACATTTGGGTTGGGGTTTTTTTAGTAAGTTTGAGTTTGATAAACCTTTTAATTACAATTAATCATTTCAGATCCTACTGATAGTGACAGATTATGCACATAGTTAAAATTAGAAAATGTAACAGAAAATAAAACTAAAGTGTGTGTGTTTTTTTAACTATTACTTGGTTTGAACAAACATTTGAAATAATATTTTTGAGATAATTGTATGTGATTGCCTGGTCAGCGTAAACTATGTAGTAGAAGCATGCCGAAAGGTGCTATTAGCATCAGGCTTCTAAAATTATAACCTTATTCAATGCTTGGTAATGAAATTTAACTAAATATTCAGGATAAGACTGACGTTATACTTGCACTAGAAAGAAAATATTGTCTTACTGTTAATACTGCTAATACGTATTGATAGGTAAGAAATAGTTAAGTGGAACAGGTGGTTGGCATCCTTAAGAAAGAGTGTTGTCTCCATGCCAAAAAGTTACTGAAAACAGCTGTAAAGGATTTGTTAATGGTGGACATCCTCAAAGGAGCCAGCTGATGCTGCTTTAGTGGCTTTTCCAGCTGCATTGCGTGAGGCGTATTTGTTAAATACATTGGTGGGACTGAGAGCACCAGGAGTTGGAGCACAAACCTCTTAACCTGCATGCCGAACTCTGAACTTTCACGTTTCTGATAGCAAGTCTGGCAAAAAAAAGTCACTGCTTTTAGCAGAGAGAAGCTGCTGTTGTACCTGATGCAAACATAGTGTTGGAGCCTGGGGTGAGTGTTTAATTTCAGTGTTGTCACGGGGTCCTTAGTCTGTGAGCCATGGCTGTTACCTGTTTGGAAGAGACAATGGCTCAATAGCTTTATCCAACAGGCAGAGTTAATTATGCACTGCTTGATCCATATGCTTATATTGGTTGTTCTTAAATATGTAAGAAAAAGCTGTTGCCACGTGAATGCTGCTGGTTAGCTGAGAATGTGCAGTGATAAGCGTTTTCTGAAGCGTAAGGTGTTACACTGATGAACTAGCGATGTTGAACTTGTACTGATGCTGTATAGGAAAAATAGGAACTTTGGTGGACTTGTTCTATGATAAATTATAACCCTTTTTTGCCACCAAACACATTGAAAATCCCCCTTCCTGTACCCCTGTAGTATCATTCTTTAGCAACATAAGAAGACTTAGATAAGCAATTTCCAAGCTTATTATAAATTGAAGTGAAAGGTAAGGAGTTGTGCTTAAATCAGGGGGAAGAAATTACTCCATGTCTTTAATGTTTTTTAATAATTTTTTTGAGAATCTGTATTCTATTTTTTATGTAACAAAGATTTGCTTAATAAACAGGTTAAGATCTTTAATTTAACATGGAAATGAAGTAAAAGGAAGAGCATTTTACTCTCTCTGAACTTCTATTGTGTATTTGCATTTTAATGAGTTATCTGCATTTCACAGACCTAAAATGAATTTGAAACTAATAGCTGAACCCTTTCCATATGGTGTTCTTATTGAGAGTTCAAAGCAAGACTCCGTTACCTATAAATTATATTCTTGGTTGCAGTGGTGAAAGGGTAATGCACACAGTAACACAAATTACAAATTTTATATTATTTAAACAAACTTATATGAAGTGTCACTGCTTGGTGTCTTCTATTTATGTCCCAGTTTAATTTCTGATTCTAGATACCAGAGTAATAATAAAAGAACTGGGGAACGTTTTTGGTATCTATGCCGAACTTGGATTGTCCTGCTCCTAGAAGCAGAAAAAGACAATGTCTTCTTACATGTGTGTCCTGCAGCCAACCTGTGTGCTTTTTGCAATTGCATGGAACAAAAAATTAATAGCAACAGCCTTATTGGAAAGTTTTTGATCACTTAAATAAAAATTGGGTGCAGTTGCTTTTTCAAAGGACTGTGCTTGTCCCTCCCCTGTACAGTGAAGTAAATCGGAACAGTTAAGCAGGCATTGCAGGACAATTTAGGTACAGCATTGCTCTTTGAGGTGTATGCCGTGTACAAGGTACTGTTGCTGGCTCTGGCTGATTCTATCTTCTGCTTGGGTTTCGATGGCTACAAG
>VZTM01034994.1:8310-20356 GCA_013400555.1 Jacana jacana | reverse complement strand
CAGCAGAAATTTTGCTTTTAGAACATAAGGAACATTCATGAATACATAGTAAAGATGATGCTACCTCTTACCTTTCTAATGGGCAAATCCTTTAGGAAGTCAATCACTGCTTGTCTCTCAGGAGCAATTCTGAACTGCCCATTAGGTTTATTACAATCACTGCACATTTTTGCTAGCATTGTATTCGGTGCTATTCCTTAAAAACAAACAGACAACCAACCACCTATTATCAGTATTTTTTCAATTAGCTTTCTGTTTTTCATTTTTGTACTTCTTCCTGCCTGTGCTCCTTTAGGTTTGCTTACACATTCAACATTTCCTTGGCCTTATACATCTGCTTCATAAAGATCATTACCCCCTGATGCCTCACTGACCTGGTTAGCAAAGCCATTCGGACAGCATGAAACTAAATGGCTAGGGGCATATGCTTCTTTTAGTGTCCTAATCCAGGTTATTATTAAAACACTTGAGACTTCCAGGTAGATTGCCTGAAGTCAAATGACATAAAACTTGAATGGTCCATATTAAAAAGCTGGTGAATAGTTTATTAATTTCCACACTTATTTACTTCTCTGAAAACTAAATTTTTAATGAATTTTTATATTGGCTTAAGCAAGGAACAGTGGGGAGAACTGCTAGAAATACTTAGCAATATTGATCTGCTACGCAAACTAACAGCAATTTAGCAAGCAATGACAGATTCCACTATGACCACTGTTTTATGAAAACAATTTACGTGAAGCACTAAGCCAACAACCACCAGTGCTAAGATTAGCTCCTGAATGCACTGGTCATTCTTCCACACTATTTCAAGAAGAAAGAAAGAAAAAAAACCTATATAACTGCTTCTATGACTAAAAAGCAAAAGCCAAGAGCATCTTTGATAGCCATATCACCTGTTGGAACACGTGGAAGTCATAGTCTTTGCAGATTTGCAAAGCAAGCGAATTTCTCTGCAGCACAGTAATACTGTGGCAATGCTAATTTCTTAATTAATGCCCTCTGAGATTAGAGGAGGAGACATTGTGGAAATACAAAGCATTATTATTGTTATTATTATCCACATGTGTCTGAATACCTGCACTAGCAGTCAGTTGAGTTTTCTGCTCAACCCTAAAGCGAATTTCCTTCACAACTTCCTCTGCAGAAGTTCCAAAGACAATCGAATTTTCCACTGATTGATCTCTTTGTTCAGGGTGGTCATCCATCAGAGTTGTGTTGTCTTCAAACAGTACTGGTGAAGAAGAGTATCCATCTTCATTAAATTTAGCAAACATATTTATCTCATCTTTACCTGTGTTAGGGAGAAACACAAACAATTAATCAATCCATGTGTTATATATATGGATGGATCTCAGGGGGGGAAAAGAGAGTTTGGAAGAAGGGGCAGGCAACTCATGAGGACTGTAAGTACATCATAAACTTATCCAGGGAGAAAAGTAGAAGGGCCAAAGCCCAACTAAAATTTAATCTGGCTACTGCCTTAAAAGACAAATTTGTAATTTGTTTGTAAAATACATTAGCAACAAAAGGAAGGCTAAGGAGAATGAGAATCTCCATCCTTTACTAGATGCTGGGGGAAATATATGACAAAGGATGAGGAAAAGGCTGAAGTACTAGATACCTCAGTATTTAACAATAAGACCAATTGTTCCCTGAGTACCCAGCCCCCTAACAATGGAAGACAGGGAGTGGATAATTCATAGAGGAAACCTATGGATTACCCCATAATCCAAGGGGAAACAATTAGCAACCTGCTTCCCCACTTAGACACATACAAGTCTATGGGTCTGGATGGGATCCATGCAAAGACACTCAAGGAGCTGGTGGAAGTGTTCACCAAGCCACCTTCCACTATTTATGAGCAGTCCTGGCTAACCAGAGAGGTCCTAGTTGACTGAAGGTTAGCAATTGTGACACCCACCTACAAGACAGAAGCCAAAAGGAGGATGTGGGGAACTACAGGCCTGTCAGTCTGACCTTGGTGCTGGGGAACATTACGGAGTGACCATCCTGAGTGTCACCATGTGGCACATACACGTGACTGGGTGCAGTCAGCATGGGTGTATGAAAGGTAGTTCCTGCTTGGCTAACCTGATCTCCTTCTATGACAAGGTGACCCATCTAGTGGATGAGGGAAAGGCTGTGGGTGTTGTCTACCTAGATTTTAGGAAAGCCTTCAACACCATTTTCCTGGAGAAGTGGCTGCTCATGGCTTGGAAATGTGTACACTTTGTTGGGTAAAAACATGGCTGGATGGCTGGGCCCTGAGTTGTGGTGAATGGAGCTGGTCACAAGTGGTGTTTCCCATGGCTCAGTATTGGGGCCAGTTCTGTTTATTATCTTTATCAATGATTTGTGTTAGGGGATTGAGTGCACTCTCAGTAAGGCTGCAGATGACACCAAATTAGGTGGTAGCGTTGATCTGCTTTAAGGTAGAAAGGCTTTGCGGAGAGATCTGGACAGGCTGGATCAATGTGCCAAGGCCAATGGGGAGAGGTTCGACAAGGCCAAATGCTGGGTCCTGCACTTGGTCACAACAACCCCATGCAGTGTTACAGGCTTGGGGATGATGGCTGGAGAGCTGCCTGGCAGCAAAGGTCCTGGGAGTGCTGGTCAACAGCTGGCTGAATATGAACCAGAGTGTACCCACTGTGGCTAAGAAGTCATCCTGGCTTGTATGAGAAATAGCTGGCCAGCAGAACTAGGCAAATGACTGCTCCCCTGGTGAGGCTGCACCTTGAGTATTGTGTTCAGTTTTGGGCCCCTCAGTACAAGAAAGACATTGAGGTGCTGGGCCAAAGAAAAGCAACAAAGCTGTATAGGGTCTAGAGCACAAATCTTATGAGGAGTGGCTAAGGGAACTGGGGTTATTTGGCCAAAAAAGGAGGCTGAGGAGAGACCTTATCACTCTCTACAACTACCTGAAAGGAAGCTGTAGCAAGGTAGGGGTCAGTCTTTCCTTTCAGGTAACAAGCAATCGGGCAAGAGGAAATGGCCTCAAGTTGCACCAGGGGAAGTTTAGATAACATATTAGAAACAAATTCTTCACCAAAAGGGTTATTAAGCATTGGAACAGGTTGCCCAGAGAACTGCTTGAGTCACCATCCCAGAAGGTATTTAAAAAATACGTAGATGTGGTGCTTAGAGACACAGTTCTGTGGCAGACGTGGTGGCAGTGTTGGACTCAAGGATCTAAAGGGTCTTTTCCAATCAATTCTATGGTGTATAAACAACTCTAAGATATAACTTACTGATTTCTTTCTGCAGTGTCTGAAGAGAAGTCTTTACAAGCTTCATTCTTTCTGTTTGGAAAAAATGTATCATTATTTAGCCAAAGCAATTGCATTGGTTTTCTTATTTCAAGAGTCATAACTTCTTTGTTATTAATGCAATTTGAGCTTGGCTGAGATTGGAAGAATTGGCTAGGAGACTGGATGTAAATTCCAGAAAAGCAACAAGGTTTAATGGCCTGTTGCTGTAGCAACAGCAGAAAAACATCAACATTTTGGCATTATTTTTGTTTCATGTCAGAGTGAAGGCCAGATGCTCCCTTTCTTGGTGGAAATAAAACTCTTTTGTAAACGTTTTTCAATATTCTCCAAAGAAAATTAGGGATTTGGAATACCTGCTTCTAGAACCATCAGCCTGGGGAACTTCTTGTTTTCAGCCGCAGTGATAGTAGAACAAGCAATGTCAGCAGCCCTTTGTCTGACCTTACTAACTCCACTATTATGGTTTCACATTCTAAGTGCTTGTTAGTTTTGCTGAAGAACAAGGATGTCAGAGAACTATGAAGAGTCACATGACTCCGTATCAGTGGTATTTATTTTGTAAAGACTATGCCAGTTTGTTTCTTCCTAATCTATTAATGCTTTTTAGTAGCAGTGTGTCCTTGATTATCCTCTTAATGGCTATTTAGATAATATTTGAATACTGATAATATAAATGTTTCGTTTTGTGCATCAGTCAACCGTTTGTATGACTCCTCCTTTTTTATTACTCCCTGTTGGGTATACAGTTGTGGATATGGTTCCAACTCCCTCTTCTACAGCCAAGTGAAATCCAGCCAGATCTTAAGCATTACTGTAAGTCCTGCAGTGCTCATGACTTCATACATTTTTAACCTTGTAAAATAATCATGTAACCAGAGCTTACACATAATGTCTTTACAGACAATTTCTCATGTTTCTGATGTACAGGACTCACTACAGTATTTTAGGAAACAACTTTCCAAAATACAAATAACATTTAGTAACGGTAAGTTTATTTATTCTACACCCGATGTAATAAGAATATTACTACTTATTTGCAAAATTATCATGTTGAATTGTAAAGGAAAATACACACTTAAAACGCAAAATAAGGTTTAGTAAACCTAGTACCACTCTTCACACATTTTGCTCAAGTTAAAAAGAAGTAAATCTTCTGAGTCCAAATTATTTATGCAGAGGTGAGCAGTACAGGAAGTTAACCTGTAAGCTAAGAAATCAGAGGTAGAGAGTATACTGGAGGATTAATTAAGCAAGGACTTAAGAATCTACATTTTTGATGAGTCCAGCTTATCTGAAACTTGTATGTTATAAGTTATACGATGTTTTAACATATAGCTTACATGTTATATGCATGTGTGACCAGTAACCCCTGCTCCCCACTCCACATCATGTGGTTACATAACTAATGCCATTTTTAAAGGCAAAGAGCCATTCTCTGGGACCCACTGGGTCATGTAATTGTTTCCTTTCCCCACATTATCAGGCGCTGAAGGTCCTGTACACCAAGCAGACAAACCAAACAGGTTTATGCTTCTCCTCCCTGCCTGCCTCAAGGTTCCTGGGTGCCAGGCTAATTACTCCCTTCCTTGATGGCCTTGAAGGTTCCAGGAACCCAGCCAACCTGGCGGTGTTGATGATCTCACCACAGAACAGGGAAGAACAGCTCCCAGAACATTGTCTGTAAAACCAAGCAGATAAAGTCCTAAGAGGACTTGGACCACAACTGCTGCTGGCCAGGGAGAAAGAGATCTCCCAGGCGGAAAGGGATGCCTTGACCATCATCTGCTGCTTCCAAACACTAAGGGAGTGACCTGTACTCTTTTAATGACTTGTGAGTCTAAGTTATATTTGTTACATTGATATAGAAAACCATGTATTAAGATTTGACCCAGTCTGCAGAGGGTCCAGGTGATTAGAAATGTTTAGGTTTTAAGTTGTATTATAAATTCTGTATTACGCTACTTACATTGTAATACATTGATTCTGCTTTAGAAATCCTGTGCTATTCTAATCAGCAATTCTGTGTTACACTAATCATCAATTTCCTGTTAAGAAAACAAAGCTTTAAATTGTAACTAAAATTTAGTGCTGTCGTCATTCTGCCAATGACTCCTAAAAGAAACCATCTGGTCCCTCAGTGCCAGGTGACTGCAGAAAAAGAGAGTCATTTGCTTACCTTTTTCTCTAGTGCTTTCTCTATTAAAAAAGAATCTTCTCTTGTCTTCAGGCCAGTTCAGTCTTTCCTCCAAGTGCTCTGTTATATTCAGGTAGGCTTCATCTAGGCCCATAGGCATAAAATTGGGATCATACTCAGTCAGTATTTTTCTAACCTTGAAAAACACATAGTGAAAGTTTAGTCTTCTACTGTAAGAACAGGTCTTGACACACACTTATGAAGGGAACAAACGTACTCTGAAACTTCAAGACAACTAACCAATATTAAAGATACTTACAGAAAAACTATTCATTGCCATTGGAAAATTATAGTATTGCTTCTCACAAGTAGCAAGGTATCCATAATAAATGACAACTAAACAGATTTTGAGCAATGTATTTTACTACAGAGGTCATTACGATCAGTGTGTAAGGACTCCACAGGCATTAGTTTCACAGACACAGTGACCACCTGAATAAAACCCCGGGGACCTTAGCAAAGAACAAGAGCTGATGCACCTTTCTGCGTGTCAGACATAGAATCACAGATCATCACATATGCACAGCTTTAAAATAACCCACAAAAGCCAAATAAAACCACCACCCATGTTTTACATTACATTCATACTAAGAATATAGAGTGTTTTTAGAGCACTGGTTAATGGCACTGACAAAACACATTAGAAAAATCTTTAGTGATAAGTGACTAGCGATCTTTCCAAAAGTTAACATAATAAATTAAATGGCCAAAATAAAACCTCTACCTTTTCTCCTTTTTTTTTTTTTTTACGCTTTTCTTTCTTTTTTTTTAAACAAAAAAGTAAATTTCACCATGTCATGTTTTCTCTTTCAGATTTGGTGAAGTACCACATTTGTTCAAACGCACTTCATCTTTCTGAAACTGGTTAGGTAGGATTCACTATTCAACTCTTAATGAAAAAATGAAATAAATTTAAATAATTTAAACCCAAATCCCAAGGGAAAGATATAACTAAAACAAACCCAATCATCCAGAACCTTTAATACTTTATCTCATCAAACAAATGAAATATTTATCACTAAATCCACGATCCTTAGCAAGTTCAAACCCATTCTAATACACTCATATTTATATATGCTTTTTTACAACAGAAGTGAGAAAAGTGAAATCAAATAGGATCAAAATTAGTAATTCACTTTATTTATGCAAAGAGTTTGAGGCTTCATAAAAATAAGTAAAACTTGGCATGATTTTATTCAAGTCAGAAGACTTGTGCCAAGTACTAGTTTAAAGCCTACAGAAAAAAAGTTCATTGGTTTCTTGTTGTTTTATTTGTTTGTCTGTTTAACCAGATTTTGGGTATCCTAAGTATTTCTCCTGGCACTTAGTAAAATTGCTACTGCTAGAGCAACATGTGATTTCTTTCCTCCTGCATTTTTTGCTTTTTATTTCAAGTCCCTGCTTTTAAAACAAATGAATCTATGTTTAAAACACACTAATACTCTTCTCTCTCCAGTCATTACCATTTCAAATTATGATTATGCATTGTGTGAATTTATCATCTCCATGTTTTCTATGTACTTGCAGCTTCCTAGTCATTAGATTATGCTCCACGGTTCTGAAATTGTAAGAATAATAATGCTCCAGCAGTACCACTTGCTGACTAAACAGTTTTGCGTATCTGTATCAGCACCAGTACTGACCTCATTAAAATGGCAAGACAGATGAATGCAATGTTTTTTCATCTTCTTGTCCAAAAGCTCTGATGTTTTCTTTAATCTATGTTCAATGTCACATCACTGAAGAGTTTAATGCTTAAAATGTCATCTAGAATTAATGTGTTGATAGAGTCTAACCAAAAGTCAGGGTACTTGGCGTTAGAGAGCACTTTCAGACTTACCTCTTTACTCACTTTGCCGTATTTTTCAAAGTTTAATGGTACTATAGTTAGATGTGGACATAGCTTTTTAGCAATAAATCCAGGCATGGCTGCACGTACACCAAATCTCCTAGCATGGTAGTTTGACGTAGACTTAAGAGAGATTAAAAAAGTTTAGTGTTCAGTAATCAAGCTTTTCTTCAGGTTTAGCGTTAAATAATCAATTTCTAATTACTTATCTCCAAGCAGAAAAGACTGACACAGCTGAGTTAACACGCATTCCTTTCACCACACACCAGCTTCCACTCTGTCTATATCCTTTAAACCTTCATGGGTACACTTTCTACTGAAAAATAAAATCCAGCTTACATGGTCTAGTCTAAGAACAGATGTTTCTTTCTACTATTTTTGTTATTTTATCCACACTTGTAAAAATTCTCTATACAAGTGTCATATCACGTTATTATTGTGTGTTTTATTAGGCTTTAGATTCATGTAATTGATTTCTGTATTAGCAAGACATTTGGCCTTACCAACATGCTCATTGATCCCACTGCTATAGGCTTTTCCTTCAACTCTGGATTGTCTCTCATTTCCACAGCTGCATAAAAGGCATCCATGTCGATGTGTACAATCGTATTGCTAAGGTTGCGGTTCTGTTCCAGTTCTATCACAAGTTTGTCCACCTTAACAAAATACACCAACAACGTTAAGATTGTACGGCTAGCAAACCTGCAAGGTGACTTTTAAATAAAAGTCCACACTTGTAAAGTGCGTTTCACTCCCAGAGTTCAAGATGTATCACGTACTAGCAGATTGTGAGCAGTACTCCTGCTTCATCAGCTCCAAGGTGTTGTGAGGCAGAGGCTGAGCACACAGACTTCACCATGAAATACTTCAATCATGCTTACTTTGCTTGCATTCTTTTACCAAACCACTTACAGATCATGTGCTTGTTTCTGAAGTATCTTTCAACTATGAATGAGGAATGAAACCTGAGTGTCCCCAGAAAGCATGAGAGCATTGTTTGACAGGTGATTTTTAAGGTCTACTTGGCAATACCACACATCGTTCTAGGTACATTCTAACCACCCTAATGACTATCCTAACCTCTATTTACACAACAAAAGGTTGCTACTGCTAAAAAAAAAACCTCATCAAACAGGTGTAACTGAGCTCAGGAAATAAAAGCAGTGAAAAGGAACTGAAGTTTCACTTTGTTGAAAGCACAAGGCCACGGACACACACATTCATGACATAAAGGTACCACTACAGAAATGCCTCTGGATTGATTGCAATGTGTTAGGGTCTTGCAGAGGAATGCTATGTACAATTTGCACAGTTACTTGAAGACTTTTTCTCTCTTTTTTCCCTCAACAGAGCTGCTTAATAAAAAACATTAAAACTTTACCCAAAAAAAACATCTTTGGAACTGAAGGTGCTTGAACCAAGCAAGTGACTATGAATGTTCTGAGCAAATTGCTGAGTAATGATTTACAGTCTTTTCTCTGTTTTGTTCCAAGTTGATTTGAGGGATGAATGGCTAGAATGGGGCTTCAAACAAGCCTATTCCATACAGAAGAGCACAGTATGCTCCCTAAAGCTGAGAAAACTGTCTTAGCCAAATTAAAAGCACAAAGGGAAAGCCATCCAAACAAGAACCAAAAGCAAAAGTGGGGAATTTACATTGTTTTCATTACAATATTAATTCAGCAAGTTCATGTCACACTATAATCACGAAAAGCACCCTTATTTTAAACTATACTTTGCACAAAATTTTCAAGTTATTCTCAAACTCAAATTGCATAATTAATCCTGTCAACTGCCCCTCTAGTTACATAACTTCTTTTTGCTTTTTCTCAGCACAGGAAGGACATGGACCTGTTGGAATGGGTCCAGAGGAGGGCCACAAAGACTGGAGCACCTCTCCTATGAGGACAGGCTGAGAGAGGGGGTCATGGAGCCTGGAGAAGAGAAGGCTCCAAGGAGACCTTATAGCAGCCTTCCAGTACCTGAAAGGAGCCTACAGGAGAAAAGGGGAGGGACTCTATGACTAGGTGTAGCAGTAAGACAAGGGTAATGGTTTTAAACTGAAAGTGAGGAGATTTAGATTAGATATTAGGCAGAAATAATTTACTGTGTGTTGTGAGACACTGGAAGAGGTTGCCCAGAGAAGTTCTGGATGGAACACCCTGGTGGTGTTCAAGGCCAGGCTGGCTGGGGCTTTGAGCAACCTGGTCTAGTGAGAGGTGCCCCTGCTCATGGCAGGGGGGTTGGAACTTGATGATCTTTAGGTTCCTTCCAACCTGAACTGTTCTATGATTCTATGAAATGCATTTCTAACATGATACTTACTGATCAAATAATATATGCATCTAAAGAATAAAATAAAATTACATTAATAAGAAATACAAAAAGCTTTGCTTCAGCAAAAGCAAATGATACAAGCAATATGCTAACACAAATCATATCCAGACATACTCAGAGAATCCAGGGCACCTACAAAACGTTTCCTTTGTAACATAAGGAAAGTTATGGAATAATATCTCAGAGGGAAGCCACGTTGGCAAGTTTTTAAAAGCTGATTCCAATTTTCCTTTAAACATTAAACATAACAAAGAGCTACTAAATTGTTCTTTTGTTTCTAAGCCAGATGAAAGAAAAAACAACCCCAAACCGAACAAATTGTAATTGAAAGTTTAATATTGCTTAGAGTGATTAAACATTAGAAACCACTTATGAAGAAAACCAAATAGGATGAACAAGACTTGCAAAGTTAAAGGCAGAGGAGATACAGGCCTGGGGAAGAGTAGCTGGAGGGTAAGTGACAGGAAAAGGGGAGGCATTTATGATATCAGACAGAGAGAGGAAAAGACTGGTTGGGCCAGGAGACTGGAGAGTTCAATGGACACTTCGGGGGCCTGGACAAGGACTGAGTTTGAAAGAAAACTGACGGTAATCTGGGGACGTGGTACAAGTGGAGGAATATTCAGGATAGGATAAATTAAAAGAAAGGAGAGGAGAAAGCAAAATGTTCAAAATTTGTGATGAAGAAATGAATGCAGCAACAATCATGAACTAGAGCTTATCTGCATATGGAAAAAAAATCCAGGATTTTGGGATGTTATGTAGCAGCAAAAATCTAAAAGCAGACAGCAAAAAAGTGTGCATGTTACCCCCCTCTAATGACAGTTCTCGTGCAGTGTGGCAGCTGACTTAACAGTTACTCCACTGGAAATAATGATGACTGCTATCTGAGCAAGCAGCATAGAGATTTCAAACACAGGGTTTGAAAATCAGGATACAGTAAGACCCAGATGAAGGAATTTGTCTCTTTTTTTTATAGAAGGCAATTTTCAATTAAAACATTAAAAGAAAATAACATTATGTTGCGAGATCAAAGGTTTGAGTTCAGAAAAACAGCACAAGGGTACTCAAAGCAATTCAATTTTATTAGCTTTCACTATAGGCACTATATATTCTTTAATTACACGGACATTCACTATTTTTATAGGATCCAGGTCATTCATTTTATAAGAAAGATTGTTCTCTATAAAATAAAAAGTTCTGTGGTAAAGGGAAGTGGTAAAGGAAGGATGGAAATGAAAGTATTTTTTCAGAATTAAATGACTTAAAAGCTACTGCACAAAACTAAAACATACCCCAAAACAAAAAAATACCCCAAACCCAGAGACATAAACTGACCCACATCAATGATCAACTAATAATAGTGGAGGCATATAGATTTATAACAGACTTTTCAGAGGTACTCAGAAAATGCAAGGTTTTCTAAGGACAAGTTTGAGACACTGGCATATAATTTACAGAAGTGATTTGCAAATCTGCAATGAACAAATAAAAGATTGTACACAAAAGCTTGGGACCTATAATCCTCATAACAGCATTCAAAATTAATGGGTATGCTCAATCTTTATGTGCTTCAGCTCCTCATTTACAAAACAAAACTATTGGCAGAGTATTGCAAGAATAATTTAAAGAATTCACACCACATGGGGTACAACATAGGAAGTCAGTAATTCTGCATTCAAAGCTGGCTTAGACTAGGGCACAACAAACAAAGCTTGGGGCCACCCATTGAACAATAAGGACAACAGTAAATATTGAATAATTGCCCACTTAGTGAACACTGCCTGCACTGTGCACTGAATGAAGCAGGAACCCTGTCAGGCAAAAATCGTGAGTAATCATCTAATTAAAGGTTGAGTCACAGTACAAATGAAAAAGGAAAGAATTAAGCTTCGAGAAGCAATTTTAATTCATTTGTGCCTAAGAATGTTTAGTGTGCAACCTTGATGCTGTTGTTTTAACAACCCTTCATACACAGTAATACTTTGGATACTATTATCTATCATTAGCATTTAAGCAGATAAATAGCCTCTTCCTCTCTCTAGTTCAGGACACTTGTAATTCTTGTAACTACTTGCCATGATGATTTTTTTATTAATTAGCACAAATAAGGAATGAATTGTATCTGAAGAATTAGCAACTGTGACCCTCATCATCCCATTGCAGGCGGCTGATACATATATATATACATATACTATGGAAACAGAAAGTAAAATCAAGACTGATACAGTACTTATTAACGAGGTATTTAATGTAACTTCTATATAAACCATAATTCCATCCCTTTTAACTGATCAGACTTAAAAGAACAGGAATTATTGTACCTCATTTTACTAATTTAATTCGTTCAGAATTAGATTCATTTCAGAATGATTTTAAAACCTATTCTTC
>VZTM01034992.1:341011-440664 GCA_013400555.1 Jacana jacana | reverse complement strand
TGAGGGACCCAGAACTGGACACAACGTATTTTACGCCCAGGCCTGTTACAAAATCATCTCTAACATGTGCCCATGTCTGTTCATACATTAAAGACAGAGGCCAGCTCCAGGGAGATCTCTTGTAGGACAATTAGTTTTCCAGATAGGTGTTGTATTTTCCCTCCCTGAGATTACCAACCACCCAGAAATGGGAAATTCTTCTCCCTCTCTTTCAGTAAATCACTTCAACTGAAGTAACCCCCCTCAGTTTTGCTTTAATTGCATTTCAGATTATGTTTGAGACCTTCAATGTGCCAGCCATGTACGTCGCTATCCAGGCCGTTCTGTCCCTCTATGCTTCTGGACGTACCACAGGTAGGCTGTGGGCAGCGGGGCACAGATGTTTGATGTGTTGATAGAATCACAGAATGGCCTGGGTTGGAAGGGACCTTTTAGATCCTTGAGTCCAGCCATCAACCCCACACCGACCTAAGCCATCACTGAACTGTTGATGTGCAGCTGGGAATGACTCGTGGTGTGCTGTCTCCTCCAAGGGATTGTGCTTGACTCTGGGGATGGTGTCACCCACAACGTGCCGATTTACGAGGGCTACGCCCTGCCCCACGCCATCATGCGCCTGGATCTGGCTGGCCGGGACCTGACAGACTACCTCATGAAGATCCTGACAGAACGGGGCTACTCCTTTGTCACCACTGGTAAGGGGACAGGCTGCTGGCTGAGCCGGTGAGCTGTTGGATCTGCAGTGTTTCTAGTGGCCTTAGAAGGACTGGAGGTGGTTCTGCAGTTGGGCAGAAGGAACCCAACAGAGAAGTCCCCTGCAGGACTAGCAGAGGATTTGTGTGAAAGACAGGGAGGGTGTTGGGGGATGAAAGGGAACAACCTCTCGACACAGAAGCATAGAATTGCCCAGGTTGGAAGGGACCTTTGAGATCATTGAGTCCAACCATTAACCCAAAACTGACAAACCCCACCACTGACCCATGTCCCTCAGCACCACATCTGCTTGGCTTTTAAATACCCCCAAGGATGGTGACTCCACCACTGCCCTGGGCAGCCCATTCCGATGCTTCGTGACCCCTTTCAGTATAAAAATGTTTCCTAATATCCAATCTAAACCTCCCCTGGCACAACTTGAGGCTGTTTCCTCTTGTCCCGGGGCCTGTCTCTTGGGAGAAGAGACCCCGGGTCCTTCCTCAGTGCCATTCTAAGGGTTGAACCCTCTTTTACACAGCCGAGCGTGAAATTGTCCGCGACATCAAGGAGAAGCTGTGTTACGTGGCCTTGGACTTCGAAAACGAGATGGCCACTGCTGCCTCCTCCTCCTCTTTGGAGAAAAGCTACGAGCTTCCTGATGGGCAGGTGATCACCATTGGAAACGAACGCTTCCGCTGCCCGGAGACCCTCTTCCAGCCATCCTTCATTGGTAGGTTAAAGGCTCGTTCTACCCCTGTCACCTGCAGATAACGAGTCCCTGGCTGCTTTTGCCCGTGTCCCGTTGCTGACACACGCGTGTCCCAGCACCCCGTGTGAACTAACCTTGGCAGAGAGCGCTATGGACAGGGCGGGAGGAAAATCACCTCAAACAATGAGGGGAAAATGCTTTTCCCAAAATAAGCATTTGTGGAGCAAAAAGCCCAGGCGCTGCGTCGCTGAGGGGCGGCCAGGAGGTGCCGCAGGGTCACACCGAAGCGTGCGCTCAGCTCTGGGCAGGATTTCAGCTCAGAACACTGCCTTCTTAGAGGTATGAGGACACATTTTTTGAACTGTTCCATCTCTGAGCTGGCTCCATTTTAAAAAAAAATTAAAAAAAAAAAGGCAAAACAAAACTAAAAAAAAAACAAACCAGAAGCAAACAAATTATTCCAAGACCTTATAAGGAATTCTTGGGACATGGGAGGTTGCTTGCCTAGGGGAAACTTTATTATTCCACACCCCCAGCTTTCTTTTGGAGGAGGAGTTGTGTCTGCACGGGGGAGAGGGGGGCTGAGCACCCAGGAACTGCTGAGCAAATGGTCCAGGCAGCTGCAGAACAGCTTTCCAGATTGCCCCAGGTGTGGAAGAGCCAGCTCTTCCGAAGAGACGCTCAGGTTGACGTTGCCGGTCCTTGCGTTAACGGTCCCAAGTCTCTGCAGGGAGCTGGCTCCTCAGTGTTCCTCTCTGACTTCCCCAGGCATGGAGTCTGCTGGCATTCATGAAACCACTTACAACAGCATCATGAAGTGTGATATAGACATCAGGAAGGATCTTTACGCCAACAACGTGCTGTCGGGAGGCACCACCATGTACCCGGGTATCGCCGACAGGATGCAGAAGGAAATCACCGCCCTGGCTCCCAGCACCATGAAGATCAAGGTAGGGCACGATTAACTGTCGGCTGTTTGAGTTGGCATGTTCAAAGTCCTCACATATGCGATGAGAAGTGGTAACACTTGACAGAAGAAGAGCTTTGTACATACTTTGAAGCACGTCTGAACCTTCTAGCAGGTACCGAGCAGCGGGTAAGTTCGTTGCTGGAAGAGGAGAACGTTCTCCCCTTTCCTTGCTCAGGGGGAATTCTCCCAACAGCCCCAACACCAGTAGCCTGGACCCAGCGACATAAATTTCCCACTGGGGCTACACCTGAGCTTCTGCAGCCCTTCTGGCTGCTGGGGATGGGAGAGGGGGAATGCTGGCATTTGTCCTTGGCCAACAAGTTCAGAAAAGGAAGAGTCTCTTGTCGAGCCCATCTTCCTTCTGCAGCTTCAGATTTTCCGCTCCTTGCTCTGCTGGTATTCTGCTGGCTGTACCAGTAAGAGCTGCCCCATAGCTCACCCCTTTCCCCCAGCCCTCCTGGGCTGTCTCTGGACATTTCCAGAGCAATTCTCAGCCCTGCTCTCATACCCCATCAGGAACACGTCAGTGCAGGACTCTTCCTGTACTCAGGCAGAGCAGCTGAGGGTTATTTAGGTCCTGCACTTGGGCCACACCAACCCCGTGGGTGGCTACAGGCTTGGGGCAATGTGGCTGGAGCTGCCTGGCAGAAAAGGACCTGGGGGTGCTGGGTGACAAGGGGCTGAACATGAGCCAGCAGTGTGCCCAGGTGGCCAAGAAGGCCAAGGGCATCCTGGCTTGTATAAAGAATAGTGTGACCAGCAGCAGCAGGGAGGTGATTGTCCCCTTGTGCTCAGCACTGGTGAGGCCACACCTTGAGTCTGGTGTCCAGTTCTGGGCACCTCAGCACAAGAGAGATCTGGAGGGGCTGGAGCGAGTGCAGAGGAGGGACACGGAGCTGGGGAAGGGCCTGGAGAATCAATCTTATAAGGAACAATTGAGGGAGTTGGGACTGTTTAGTTTGAGGAAGAGGAGGCTGAGGGGAGACCTCATCCCTCTCTACAACTGCTTGAAAGGACATTGCAGAGAGGTTGGTGCTGGTCTCTTCTCACGGGCAATGAGTGATAGAAGGAGAGGGACTGGCTGCAAGCTGCAGCAGGGTAGGGTTAGGCTGGACATTGGGAAAGAATTCTTCCCAGCAAGAGTGGTCAGAGCCTGGACTGGGCTGCCCTGGGACAGGGTGGAGTCCCCATCCCTGACTGTGTTTCAGAGTAGATTGGATGTGGCGTTGAGGGATCTGGTGTAGGGGAGAACTTGTAGAGTAGGGCTGATGGTTGGACTGCATGATCTTAAGGGTCTCTGCCAACCTGAGTGATTCTATGATTTAGCCTTAAATAACAGCCTTTACACTTTATTCCTTGCAGCAATGGCTGACTTTAACACCAGGGTGACACCAGCACGTGGGTACAGTGGGGGGTGGTTTTATTTTCATGCCAGCTGTGGCTGCTTTGACATCGTTTCGGAGCCGTTGCTCCCAGCGGGCAGTCGTGCTGAACGCGTCTGTTTCTCCAACAGATCATTGCTCCCCCTGAGCGCAAGTACTCTGTCTGGATTGGAGGCTCCATTCTTGCCTCCCTGTCCACCTTCCAGCAGATGTGGATCAGCAAACAGGAGTATGACGAGGCCGGGCCCTCCATCGTTCACCGCAAGTGCTTCTAAACCGCCGCGGCCCCTCGGTGCCCTTTGGGAACGTCGGCAGGAAAACACCCTTCTCACCCTTCCCATCTGTCATTCCATACATCCTGCAGCGTAGTGACTCTGATTGGATGCTGGGTATTAGTTCTTGTTTGGGGGTTTTTGGGGTTTTTGTTGTTGTTGTTGTTTTTTTGGGGGGGTTGGGTTTTGGTTTGGGTTTGGGTTTTTTTTTGGCTGATGAAATTTTAAACGGGTTATGAAATTGCTGCCCCTGTTTGAGTAGAAAAATAAACCAAACCAACCCCAAACAAACCCAACCTGCAGCTGTGGAGGGACCTTTACAGCTGGGCTGAGGCTCCACCTCGGGACACAAGTTTGTTACTGCACTTTCCTGGGCTTAATAGCAAAAAAAAAAGGTACTGGTTTTGCTCAGCGCTTAATCCCCCCCCTCTGAGCTCTGAGGCTGCCCCTTCCCAAAGCCTGGCATCAGAAACAGTTTCTTCTGCAAAGAGAACCAGTCTGGAGTTGTTCTGGGCGGTACTGGAGGAACAGAACAGCCATTCGGTACCAGGGTGAGCAGAAACAGAGAAACGGTCTCCATCCCCATCACTCTTAATGGAAAAGCCAAGTCTCTGTGTGACCCAGGGGTGCCCAGTGCATCCCACAACAACGCTGTGGGGTCTGGCTAAAGAAAGCACAGCCGAGCCTGGGCAAGCAGGGCTGAACCCCCCCCCAGTGGTCCATTGAACCTCCTGATAGCCCATGGAACCTTCTGATAGCCCACAGAACCCCCCCCATGGCCCATGGAACCCCAGACTCTCCTGCCCTGCACCCTCAGAGCGAGTGCAGCCTCTTCTCTGGGGATCCCTGGCAAGCTCTGAAGGGTAACTACGCTGCCTTAATACACCTGCTCCTCAGAACTGGGGGGGGTTTTTGGGGTGGTGGTGGTGATGTAATTGAAGTAGATAAAATAATTTAGATTTTTTTCCTTTTTCTGGGATTTTTCTGGTTCCTTTTATACTCTTAAACACATAAAACTGAGTTTTAGGAGGAGCTGAAGCCAGCAATGCTACCTGAAAATACACCTGGCTGAAGAACAGCAAGAATTGACCGAGAGCGACCTGGAAACAGCCAGTTGTGGGATCCCCGTTCGTTAGAGTTCAGGAGAGAGGATGCTGTTGATTTGTGTTACCAGTTTTCCTCTCTGAACTGAGTAGTTTACCTCACGTGCCTGTTACTCCTGCTCTTGCCAACTCTCAGCTCTTTGCCACAGCGCCCGGGATTCACCGCCTGCGGGGCTGGGTGGCTCCCCGGCCTCCTCCAGCCTCTGACTGTCAGCACCTTCCAAACCCTTTTTGTACTAAACTTCTTATTTAAAGTGCAGGTTTATCTCTAGGTTCTTGGAACAGACCCTAAATAAACTCTTGTGAGAGCAAATAACTTTGTACTGTTCTTCTTTCTAACTCTGTATAGACCCAGGGAAGCCCTTTCAGGATAAGAACCTGGTGCCCAACACAAGTTTCTCCTGGAGGGTTGCTGGAGAAGAGACTTTCCTCCAAGGGGCTCTGGTGCAGCTCTGCTATTCCAAGAGGTGATGAGCAGCAGCTCTCAGGTAAAGGACTTGTGGTTTCTGCTTAATCCCTTGGCCAAAACGAGTTGTTTTGCTCCTGAGCAGGGAAAGGAGAGAAAGTTCTCCTCTTCCAGCAACAAAACAGGAACGGGGGAAAACAAATAAATCGCCCAAACCCACGCATTCGCCTCTACCACGTACAATGGGAATTCCCAGAGTCACTGGAGAGGTGTCCCTAAGCTGGAGGGCACAGAAAGCCAACCAAAATTCTCAGAAACCAGTTATTGTCCCCAGGTGACAAGAGAAAGGTCACTTACTTCACCTCAGCTGCCGTTGGCTGAAGCTCGTTTTATTGGTGTGGTTCATGGGCGAGATCCTTTTACAGATCCAGGGGTGATGCCGCTGACCTCCATCTCGACAGAGCAACAAAATAACTCCAAACCAGGCTAGAGCAATAAATATCAAACCCTTCCATCTCAAATGTATAAATATAAAAGTCATTTCTGAAAATGTAGGAAAAGCAGGACTCTGTCTGGTTGGGTTTTGGGGGTTTGTCTCCCGTTTCGGGCGTCTGTGCGGGAAGGTGGCCATCGTCCGCCCGCATCACCTCAGGTCCAGCACAGTTATCTTCACGTCTTTGCCGACCACGTGGGTACAGGGCTGCAGGAGAAACCCACCCATTACTCACCCAACTCAATGGCAGTAAAGCAGGCCCAGGCCTACCTTCTAATTTTCTGAGCCAGCTTCACACCACCCACGCCTGGCTGTCCAGCCCCGGGACCTGGTGCTCCGCCTGCTGAGAGGTGAACCCGACCATCACGGAGTGCTGACACCAGGAGAGACCACCACAGCCCACAGGGAAGACATGGATTCAGGTAAATAAACTAACTATTTTTCAGTGCTCAGCCTGCAAAAGAGATTCTAGGTGTGGGTCAGGCTTGCTCAAGTCGGGTTTTGTGAAGCTTCCTGTATTGTCACCCCTGAGATGATTGCTTTCCCTCGGGAAGTGAAGTGGTGAACTTCACACTGGTTTTGTTGGAAGCTCGCTGTGTTTTGGGGTTTGTACCTGAAAGGCTGTTTGTGTTCTATGTGTGATCCCAGCCAGTGCCTCTAAGGGGCTACAAAGGGGCTACAAAGGGGCTCAAGTGGCCAGTAACGCCAGTGAGGAGCTGAGCCCGTAAAGGACTGTTGGAAAGAGCCCACCTGGAACAAAAGTCCTAAAATTTTTTGAGAATTGGATTTAACCTCCTCATTATCCCTGCAGTCAGGTGACAGAGGAACAGACCAACACCAGAGAACCTCAACCTCTCCTTTTGGGGAGTAATGTAATGGTCCCAGTCCTACAAGGGAGAAGCAATTTCCCACGGCTTTCAGCTTCGCTTCTTCCTCGTTTGCTGGGTCTCTTTGGGGCTGTGTGAGGTGGTCTGTGCTTGAAGTGAGACCCATTTTAAAGGAAACACCTTCATTATTCAAAGGCAAAGGCTGTTGTCATCCAGATAACGGTGCTGTTTCTAATTCTGACCGACTCTACTGTGCAGCCATCCCCACAGTGCACGACGCCGACAGAACAGTAAAAAATGGGCCAATTACTGAGAAAAACCTTATGAGGAGCCAGCGGAAAATTACAGGCAATGAAAGAAACAGGGCTCATTCTGCTCCTACCTGCAGTTTTGAGCAGCTGGGACGTTCTGTTGGGACACTACGACTGGGGAGACGATCTGAATTGTTTGTTTCAAAACCGAGGAGCTGGGGAATAACTCCTGTTTGAACCCGGGGCTTTGTGCCCCTTCTGAAAGCAGGTTAAACGCAGTGACAGACGGTGACCACCTCTGGTTTGTCACCATTCGAATGGAAATTGACTCCTGGTGTCTGCCCTGCCCAGTGACAGAGGGCAAAGAATCGAGGGGGGGGAAAAAAAGCTGATAAAGCAACCTGATCTGAAGCAGCAGAACCACGGGCAGGAACGGGACCAGTCAAACCCGCGCTGGGTTAAAGACTTACGTTGAATAACCTGGGGTCCTTCGTATGAGGATGGAAACCCTTCTTTTTACAGGCAGAGACTTCGAGCATGCCAGCGTTGGTCAGCCTGAAGATGCCGGTGCTGGAAGTGAGCAGTTGGAATCCCCGTTAGAGGCCGCTCCCGTCACACGTGTCCGTGGCCCCACGCAAACACCTCGCTTTGTTTAACGGGAGGACGAGAGAGAACGGTGCCCAGGGGCCTTTGATGCACCAGAGCTGAGGCTGAGTTAGATACCCAAAGGGATTTGAAATCAAGGGGAGTTGTGTTCCTGTAAAGGAAGGGATGAGGAGGGGAAGGGGAGGCTAAAAAAAAAAAAAACCCTAACCAGTTAAATCGCAGTTCTGGTGCTGCTCCCACTGGGCCACCCTAAGGGCCTGGGCTGGTTCATAGAGGAACAGGTAGAAACCAGCCAAGTAGCTGTTCTGGGTTGCTTTTCGCTCGCTGAGCTCCAGAGGGGCAGCTTAAAAGAGAGCAGCCTCTAAGCCAGGGGCACAAATGACTCCTGAGAGCACCCACCCTCCCCTCTCTTCTAGGTCATCAAGTGGTACAAAGCTCTGGAAGATGCAGTGCTGCACACGTATGAGCTAAAACTCTCAGTGAGGAATGAAACCTCATAGAGAATCCCTCAGGCTGGCAGAGACCCTTGGGATCATGGAGTCCAATCCTCAGCCCTACTCTACAAAGTTCTCCCCTACAACAGATCCCCCAACACCACATCTCATCCACTCTGAAACACAGTCAGGGATGGGGACTCCACCCCCTCCCTGGGCAGCCCAGTCCACGCTCTGACCACTCTTGCTGGGAAGAATCCTTGCCTCATGGCCAGCCTCACCCTACCCTGCTGCAGCTTGCAGCCATTCCCTCTCCTTCTATCGCTCATTGCCCGTGAGAAGAGACCAGCACCAACCTCTCTACAATGCCCTTTCAGGCAGTTGTAGAGAGGAATGAGGTCTCCCCTCAGCCTCTTCTTCCTCAAACTAAACAGTCCCAGCTCCCTCAATGGCTCCTCACAAGGTCTATTCTCCACCCACCCTTCAGTAAAGAACACTAACAACTAATAATTACAGGACAGCACCTGATTAATTGACGTTACAGACAGGAGTAACAGGTTGGAGTTGGTTCCAGGGTGTCACCATAAACTATGAGAGAACTTTGGAAGAGCAGAGATTGGAGAAGGTGTGCTGATGTGCTCTGGGTTACAAAGCCTTACCTCCAGCTGCATCTACAGCTCTGCTGCCTGAGTGGCCCATACAGGAAGTCAGGCAACAAGAGGGGGGTTCATAGTAGCCACCTGCAGAGGCAGAAGGCCAGAAAGGCTGAAGAAAGCCACATCCAAACAGCGGGGTGAGCCCCAGGGCTTTGAAACGCCAAGCACACCAAAGCAGAATCAGAAAACTGTTGAGGTTGGAAGGAACCTCTGAAGGTTGTCTTGTCCAACCCCTCCTGCTCCACAGGGTCACCTCAAGCAGGTTGCCCAGGGCCACGTTCTCACAGGTTTGGAGTACATCCAAGGAGGACTTCACACCCTCTCTGAGGAATCTGGGCCATGAAAAACCCCATCAACACTCAGACAATTCCAGATTTCTCCAGATCCCTATTGTCTGTATTTCATTAAATACATAAATAGGACCTTATTATCAACCCACCCCGAGCTCTATCCCTCTGCTCCCCAAACTGCCATTTTCATGTCATCCTGGAGAAAAAAACACACCCAACTCCTCCCCTTCCTTCATCAGACAGAATGAAGACAGGTTTGTGGTGGGGCACTAGCAACGAGGGCTCTGGGGGAACACCTCCTGGCGTTACTATTTGGGTGAGCAGAGTATAAAAATAGATAATATCTAAAACCTGGGGCTGAGAAGGGAGGAGGAAGAGGAGGAGGATGAGGAGGAGGAGGAGGAGAGGGAAGCCAGAAACAATACCATGCACAGAGACTGGGCGGAATGCAGCTCTAAACAACCTTAGAGAAAACAAACTCCCAACACGATGTTCCTGCCCCTCATCCCTGCGGAAACGCGCCGGTCGCGTTTGACCGAAGGTTGTGATGAGGAGGAAGGGAAAAAAACATCTCATTGTGGCTTAGAAAAAACCACCAGGACTCACTCCTTGTGCCTCGGCGAACACACAATCGCGATGGCCTCCGGCAGCATGAGCTGATAGGAGCAATGGGTGTGGAGATCAACGCTGGAGAGGAAGGCGGTTTGTGTTGGATGTGTCTACAAGGAGAAAGGGAAAAAAACTCAAGGTCAACAGGGGTTCAAGAAGGACCAGCAGTTTGCAGCCAGGGAAAGCCACAGTACTTCCCCGGGTTGGTTTCTCAAGCTCCTGTTTTAAGGCAGATTCTACATTTTTAGGGTGACTTTTCAGTAGGAGGTTTATGGAGGCGCGTTCACAACCTGATGTACGAGTCCCTTCCTGATCATGGAGGGCGGGAAAGGTGGGATGAAGAAGCACAAAACAAAGGGAAACGACTTGATTGTCCAAAAGCCCCAAGAGTGAAATTAATATAACCCCCCTCCCGCAAATTCTGAGCACAGCAGAAAACCAAAAGGCATTAGAAAGGAATAAAATACCCCTAAATCCACATCATCAGAAGTTGCACTGACAAAAGCAGGCCCATTGAGTCAATGGGACGCCTCAGCTGCGTTGAAAAATACTCATCTGTAGAGGACATTAGGGCTCATTTACATCATTATAACCAGAATTAAATGAGCACATTAATTTGGATTATCCCAATGACTTCTGCAGTTTGCTATTTCCAGTTTTGGTGGGTTTCTGTTTGCTTTGTTGCTGGTTTTTTTCCCTCCCCTGCCCCAGCCAGAGTCTGCAGAGTCGATACAGAAAAGCCCGAAGCTCCGAGTCTCACGTACGTGGATCCAGCCCAAGGTGAGGAGATTGTGCTGATCCTGAATCCCAAACAATTCCTCCACGTTCTCCATGTCGCAGTAGTCGGGCCCCGCGGATTGCTTCGGCACGATTACGTGGGTGATGGTGAACTCGTTCCGTGTCTGCAAAACAGAACAGGGGCTTGGGGTGGAACCACCCAAAGGAAGGAATAAAAATGCTGAATCAGCACCTGAAGCTCCCCTGCTTCTCGTGCAGCCACTCACGTTTACTGCCCCCCCCCTGCTCCCAACCATCCCCACGGTGTTTTTAGCGTGAAAACACATGATGAGTCTGGTTTTAGTGTGAGCAACAACACAAGCTCCTTGTGCTGAGGCGTTCTCAGAGCCCAGTGGGGAAAAGGCTGTCCTTTACAGTCATGAAGAACATCAAAACAAATGACAAAACCCCGAGAGGTGAGGTGAGGTTTGGAAATGCTCTTAATTACTGGGTGGCGGAACCTGGCACGTTGCTGCCCTCGCTGTCCTTCCTGCACACTTCACACAGACCTGGGCACCATCCTCGGAAGGCTCTGCGTGCCAGCGTTACCCACCGCACCTCCGCCCGCCCCGACAGGAGCTGAAGTGACACCTAGGTCAAAGGGGAAAAAAAAAACCCCAACCTCCACCATCCTGGGAATGAGATGTTCTACAGCCCGATACGGGGATTTTCTTCTTCTTTTTTTTTCTCGTGCTGTTGCGAATGGGATGACTCTGGTAGATTCTAACAGTGATTCTGTTTCATTGTCCTGGAACTAAAGCTCCCTTACCTTAGATGAATGCCAGAGAAAGGGCTGGAAAGAGCCGGTTTTGCACGGCGTGCTGAAAAAAAATCTGGCTACCTTTTCTAGCCACAGCAGTGACCCTTCATCAGCTGGTTCCCTAATAAAGCAAACCCAAACTGCTGAAGCCACCACTCTGGGTAGAACATGAGGTTAAATGGCATGAAATCAGGAAGCGGTTACATCTGCTTTCGCTCCGCGCTGGATACAGAGAAATTCAGCCCTCGCAAACACGTCCTCCCCATACAAACGTGAGGGTTCAACTGTACCAGTTTTCCACAGAGAATTCCACATGTCTCTACTCCTCTTACTGTGTTTGCCTCTGCAAGCAGCAGGAATTTGTGACACAGATCCCTGGGCAAAACGACGCCTCTGAGAGCTTCGGCCAATTGAGCTGACAAAAAAAAAACCCCAAACCAAACAAAAACAAAAAGAGAGAGAGAGAAAGAGAGAGAGAAAGGCATTTGCAGATTTGTAGTTTATGGGGTGAAGTTCCTTAAGAATAAGGAAATACACACTGTAACAGGAAAATATAGAACTGCATTTACCACATCCTGGATTTCTAATGAGAATAAATCAACGTACAAAGTCGATTGTCACCTCACTCCAAGCTGAGGTCACCAGCCCATAGGACACACTTGTTAGCCTGCCCCCGGGGGGGACAGTGACCTGATACCACCTCCCAGGCCAAGGTCAACCACCCCAGGTTCTGCCTCAGCTCCCTTGAAGCCCAAGGCAAGATCCAGACTTCATTCTGCAGGAACACCAGGGCTCCATCTCTAGATCTACCTATTGGCACTCAACTGGAAAATGTGAAACTGCTATTAACTCTTCTCTTGAAATGAAGGAACTCCATGGGGCCGTGGTGTGTCCATCACAGGCTTGTGCTCAGGCTCGTTTCACCATGAACACCCTCACAATGGACTGTGGTGTGTCCATCAACCTGCTCAGACTCATTTCACCATGGACATCCCCACAATGGACTGTGGTGTGTCCATCAACCCGCTCAGGCTCATTGCACCACAGACATCCTCACGGCGAGGCAATCCATATGCAATGTGTGGGCTGCTATAAGCAGCAAAGTGGCAGGTAAAATAAAAAAGGGGTGGTGGGGAAAATAATAAATAAAATCTCTGCACTTACTCTGAACAGCACTTAGAGTGGCCGCTGGTTTCAAGACCTGGTTTACTGGGGGCGAGTGTCCAGGGCAGCCAGATGTGCTGCCCCTCTCTTTCTCCAGCAGCGCAGTGGATAAGGAGCTGTTCTCTGGCATGGACATACAGGACAGCATGTTCCCATCTATCTGCTCGGGTAGGACCAGGCTCTCCTTGGCTTTCTGGTCTCGAGCTAGTTCTTGCTTCTTGAGCTGGTCCTCGAAGAACTGGAACTGCTCTGATTCCAGCTGCTGCTGCCGCATGTGGGCGATTCGTTTCTTCTCCGCCTCTATCAGCTTCTGGTGCTCGAGTTTCTTCAGAAACTCACTTTTGCATTTGTTCTGAAACACGGGCAAAATGGTGACAATTCTCAGAACACTAAAAAAATAAAAAAAAAAGCGCTACAAAAGAAAGAGAAGGGTTTAATAAACCCAGAAAATCCTGTCAGGAGAAACTACGGGGGTTTTTTGGGGGGACCCGTTTGCTGAACTGACCAAAACCACAACTATCTCCCCCAAAGCAGAGCGATATGGAAGGAGGAGCAGCACAGAATTCCTGGCACAGAGCTTCCAACCTGCACCTTCCAACCCCGGGGCTGTGTGTGGTTTCACCACCCTCCTTTGCCCGTTGTAATCAAGTCTTTAGGAAAAGACTTTTCAGACCAGTGACAGCAAAGAGACCTGGCCACCAGGGTCTCACACTTTTCCTTGCCAACAAGGAAGCCCTTAAGATTTTCAGTGCAACCAGAGATCCACGTGCCCCGTGTTCTGGTTTTCGAGGCAGATTTCAGGGTTATCTGCTCCTGCGGCTCGTTGCTGCCCTTCAGATGGGTTGGTGGACTTTCTCCTGCCGTTGTCTTTCCCTGGGTTGCCTTAACCTGGCTTTGGGGCAGAACCTGCCCAGCCTCGGGCACATCAGGTGCCTTCTGGGCTCTGCTTTGTGTCCCTTGTCCCCAGGCTGCTCGCTGTCCCATGAACTGCAAGGGAAGCTCCAGGTTTCCACAGCCCTTCCCTCTGCTCCCTGAGGAAGGACAGCAGGAAGCACCTCCAGAAGCAAATGAAAAAAACCCAACCAAAAACCCCAAGCAGAAAAATTTCTTAAATGTCATGAACAAAACAGAGCAGGAAAAAAAAGTCTTAAACCAACTGGAAACAGGAGCATGAGGTGCAGGGGAATGTTAGCTTTTGGGTTGGCTTGGTTTGGTTGGTTTTTTTTTCATAATTCTCTGGGACAAATTTAAGGGAAGGAAAAAGAAAAAGATGGGCTTGTTGGTTTTTTTCCCTCTGGTGCTCCTTCCAACACAAGTTATTTCAGCTCCAGATCCTGTTTTCAGTGACTTCAATACAGAAGATGCAAGCGTTTATTTACTGGAAGGCTCAAACAGGATCGATCGAAGTATTTACTTGAAATTTTGAAGCATTTACTTGAAGACTCAAACAGGATCAATTCAAGCTTGAGCCCGTTCAGAGCCAAGGGGACCTTTTCCACGCACCCCTGGAGGTGTGTCAACAGTCTCCTTTGCATAAAGGGAACCCAGAGCCCACCAAGGACCGCTCTGGATGTTGGTAGAACAGTTACTGAGGGGGTACTGGGGGGGGGGAATCGGGGAACAGTTAGGAAGGAGGTATCACAGCACACCTATTTCCAAGCCCACACCTGCAGGGCTTATTTTCAAATGACCAACAGGTTAAAAATTCTGAGAAGAAGTGAAAACGTTCTAAGCAGCCCACAGGATGATCAGGGTCACGTAGAACTGGCTCTTCACTGCTCAATTTTTTTTTCTTTTTTTAAGAAGTTTTACGTGACAGACAAACATTCAGGCCAACAGTTGTTTCATCATCACAGGGAACTTACTTGGTTTCGCAGGTATTCTTGATATTCCAAGTGATATTTCCTTAGAAGATCCCGCTTCAGTTCATCCGTCCGTGGAAACGCAACCTCCTTCAGCTTCTGCAGGGTGGGATGGGGTGGGGGAGAGGGGTATGTAAAGAGAGATGAGTTGAAAGAAAGCTACCTTTCTGCTTTTTCAAGAGAGCCACCTGGAAAACAAACTTAGCTGTTTGGTTTTTTTTTTAAAAAAAAGCAAAATAGAAAGAAGTACTGCTCTTCTTCTCTCCCAGAAGAAGAAAGGAAGTACCACAAACAAAATGAGTTTATGAAACTCCTGTAATACCCTGAGTTCAATAAAGCTGGACTAATTTATGTCAGTGAAAGGCCTGACACTTCTACTCCTTATCAGATGAGTCCTTTTCCTGGCAATCTGCTGCCTCTCTTCCATTTAACTGTGCCGAGTCACGTAGTTGCAGTGGGTGTCCTTTAGCACAAAGCTAAGCCCAACTTTCAGTGTTTCAGGCAGGACCATCACATTTTGTCTCTGGGACTCCCTGGAGAGAAATCTGACTGAACCTGCCTATTGCCAGGTGGGGAGAAAGCTGTTTATTTGCAGCGAGATGGCCTCCCCTGCAGCTCCCCACGAAGCGGCCCCATCAGGTTAAACAATTCCGTTGCCTAAACCAAAACCAACGCCCAGTATTTCCTCCCCCAGCAGAGATTTCTACAGAATAATTTAGAGGCTGCTGGGGGGAAAGAGACCACTTGACTTGCTTGACCCTAGAGAGCACCACAGGAGGGATGCCCTTTCTCACTGGGGATTTTTAAGAGTAGATTGGGTGTGGTGTTGAGGGATCTGGTGTAGGGGAGAACTTGTAGAGTGGGGCTGATGGTTGGACTCCATGATCCCAAGGGTCTCTTCCAACCTGAATGATTCTATGTTTTCCTGGGTTGTGGGTGTTATGGTTTGAGAAAGCCCATACCAGTTTAGTGTTGGTCAGACTGTGATTCTACCACCTGATGGGAGGGGTCTCCTCGCCCAGGAAAGGGGAATCGGGGAACACGAAGAAGCATGAGGGTTGAGATGTAAATAGATTTGATAGGAGTAAACAATTACCTCAAATACTAAAGAACTGGTATTAATCCCAATACGGACACACGATGTACAAGAGTTGCACCCAGCCTATTCTGCCAGCAGGGAGCCGTGCCCTCCCAGCAGGGACAACCAGTGTGGGACACTGGGAGTGCGGTGGCTCTGAGGCAAAGGGAAGGGCTCAGGCATCCGGCACCGGGGCAAGGAGTTGTCTGGACCCACTGCCATCAAGGGAGAGAGAGCTATGCAGCAAACTGCTCTAATTCCTATTGAATGTGACGTTCCTGGTATGAAATAACCCTGCTGGCCAGCTTGGGTGAAACGCCCAGGCCTTGCTCCTCCTCGTCCCTGCCCCTGGCACGGCCCAGAAACACTGACACCTTGAATCTCACGGAGCCTGGCTGGCCATAAAGTAAATATTGTCATGAATTCAGACACCAGAGTCTTCCAAAAGCACCATTTTCCCCAGCATTAGAAGAAAAATTAGTCCTGTGTCTCTCAACCCAGGACAGTGGGCCACAGTCAAAAACCCGGCGTGAAGCATTTCGGCTTTGAATATGACATTATTCAGCTTTAAAGCAGGCCAGCACAAAGCAAGAGACACCTATGCTTGCTTTCATCGGGCAGTTCCAGCTGTTTTAAGCCCAGTATAAGGCTGTATTTGACATTTCTCTTTTAATTGGAAAAAAAAAATAAAAAAAAGGCAAAACTGTATACATAGGAGGAAAAAAAATCTGGTAATAAATAAGTAAATACATATTTGTAATAAAGAAAGCAAAAAAGACTTTGATTATTTAGCAGGGTAAACAAATTAATTACTTTTTAAATAAAAACAAAGGCAGGGTAAGACACCAGTAACACCACATCTGTGTCTGTCGGCACAGTCAGTTTGGACCATTAACCACTCAGGTAACTGGGACCAGCATCAAACTCCAAGTACTGCTAAATTAGTGTATTTTAATACCTCAGCTGTCAGAAATAGGTGTGCCTGGGTTTCCAACAATCTACCACCCTATTCAGAGGCCATTCTGCTTCCCCTTTTAGAAGGATAATTTAATTTCTGGTAACACCCAAGTGATTAAACCCAAATAGAGCTGAATGAGTAGCAGAGGAAGGTGGGAGGGATCCAGCTGTGGTGGCTGGTGCAGGCTGTGTGTGCTGCGGGAAAAGGAGCGGCTGGGAACCAACGGGGACCTTCTGGGAAAAGCATTTCTTAAAGGCCAGAAACCACAACCTTACCTTAATAATAACTTGTTTTTCTGGTACTGCACACTGGTGATAGTCTCGGTGACTGGGCAGCTTTTCCACAAACAACCTGGGAAATTAAAGAGGCACGTGTTTGTAACCACAGGAGTAGCCACAAGAGCTTTTACGCTGGCAGAAACATCCAGGTTCACCTGGCTGAACTAAACACTGAATTCCAGAGGACTCGGGGCAGGTTTCTACACATTACTGGTTTAAGCTGAGGCTCAAATTCTTGTACAGACTTGTAGGGGACACAGAGGGTAATGACAGGAGAGCGCTTCCTACCTCTGATTGTATTTTGGTTTTCATTAGCTGGGTTAAAAAAAGAAAAAGGACTAAACCAGCAGCTAAAATTAGGCTTCAAAAGCCCCCTCTGCCCAGTGGTAACAAACCCAGTTTTCACTGCCTTTAGCTGTCCTTAGCTGAAATGCTGAAAAAAGCCCAGATTGTGGCACCAGCTATCGTTAAAGTAGCTGTTCTCACCAGAGCGAGCTGCATCGCTAATTACACCTTTATTAACCTGCCCAGACGCCTTCATGATGGCAACGCTCAGCTGCGCTCAGGGCTCAGAACACAGGGCTGATGCCACTCTTTCAGCTCCTTGTGCCTTGTTCACCTCCAGGCTCTGCCACGGAGACACAGACATTTAAAATCATAGAATTATAGAATCATTCAGGTTGGAAGAGACCCTTGGGATCATCAAGTCCAACCCTCAGCCCTACTCTACAAGTTCTCCCCTACACCAGATCCCTCAACACCACATCCAATCTACTCTGAAACACAGTCAGGGATGGGGACTCCACCACCTCCCTGGGCAGCTGATTCCACTGACTGACCACTCTCTCTGGGAAAAACTTTTTCCTCATGTCCAGCCTAACCCTACCCTGCTGCAGCTTGCAGCCATTCCCTCTCCTTCTATCGCTCATTGCCCGTGAGAAGAGACCAGCACCAACCTCTCTGCAATGCCCTTTCAAGCAGTTGTAGAGAGGGATGAGGTCTCCCCTCAGCCTCCTCTTCCTCAAACTAAACAATCCCAACTCCCTCAATCGATCCTCATAAGCCTTGTTCTTCAGGCCTCTCACCAGCTCCGTGTCCCTCCTCTGCACTCGCTCCAGCACCTCCAGATCTCTCTTGTGCCCAGAACTGGACACAATACTCAAGGTGAGTATAAAGAAAGATTTGCTCTAGTTTGCCAGAGTTTGGGGAAAACAAGAGGGAGAAGGAACGAGGTCTCCTATTGTAAAAGTGTTAAAATATTGTGTATTAAAAAAACAAACCACCACCTTTCAGAAGTAAGAGAACAATCCAATCAATCTCACAGCAAAACCAGCCAGTTGGAAAGTTTAAATCTGCCACTGGTGCATTTTTCAGGTGGCTATTTTAGGAATTGTAATGAAAGATGGCCGGATTTGGGGTTCTTTTGGTGGGGAGAATAATCATACAATGAACATCTATTGTGGATTTTCCATTTTCTCCCATAAGAAGCACTAAATTATACGTAATTCTTTGGGGGGATAAAAGTTAAGAGGCAAAAAGCCATTTTTTCCATGTTTTTCAGGTGCTGTGCAATCCTACCATCTTTGAGATCAGCAGAAGCTCATGGGGAGTAACTGTTAAAGGCTCAGAAATCTTACCGAAACGTTGCTTTTTAAGCAATGCTTTTTTAAGCTCTGCAGATTAGGTTAGTTCACAACTGGCAGTTAATAAATGGGTAGAAGTACTATATTAACAGTTGAGATGAAATTATAACCAAGCCCATGACAGATCTCCAGAGAACAAAGCTCTTCTGCAAGAACACACCGAACATTATTCTCCTAATCACAGAATCATAGAATGGTTAGAGTTGGAAGGGACTTTAAAGATCATTGAGTTCCAACCCCCCTGCCCCGGGCAGGGACACCTCCCACCAGAGCAGGTTGCTCCAAGCCCCATCCAGCCTGGCCTTCAACCCCTCCAGGGATGGGGCAGCTACAGCTTCTCTGGGCAACCCGGGCCAGGGTCTCACCACCCTCACACCAAAGAAGTTCTTCCTCAGATTTCACTTAATTCTCCCCTCTTTCAATTCAAAACCCTTCCTCCTATTCCTAGGGCTCCCCTCCCTCATCAAGAGTTCCTCTCCATCTCTCCTGGAGCACCTTTAGGGACTGAAAAGGGCTCTAAGGTCTCCCCAGAGCCTTCTCTTCTCCAGGCTGAACCCCCGCAACTCAGCCTGTCTTCCCAGCAGAGGGGCTCCAACCCTCCCAGCATCTCCATGACCTCCTCTGGCCCTGTTCCAACAGGTCCACGTCCTTCCTGTGCCGAGGACTCCAGAGCTGGACACAGTGCTCCAGGTGGGGTCTCACCAGAGCAGAGTAGAGGGGGTACCCTGATCTCAAGGGGCGCCCTGTTTTCAGGCAGCTCATCATCTCTGGGTTTTTTTTTTTCCCCACCATTAATTTGTAACGACCGCAAATGCTTCCTTACGTTATGAACTTATTATAAAAGACAAAGGCGTTCTCCAGGTTCCCCTCCTCCATGTAAACCGAGGCCATTCGCTCCATCTCTACCCCAGACCGGAAGTAGCGCCGGGGGGTGATGTCTTCGTTGATGCTGATGTTGGAGCCGAGTTTGCTTAAGGCACGGACTCTCTCTTCGGGGCTCACCGAGACGTCTGTGTGGTCAGGAATAGCTACTAGTTTTTTCTGAAAAAGGGAAGCAGATGTGACGTTTTTTGCTTTTGGCAAGTGATCTCATTTCAAGGGAAATCTTCAGCTTTTTTTTTTTCTTCAGAACAGGCACTGGTTTCCCCACTGGTAGCCTCAGTTGAGGCATTCCAGCATGTTTCTCGTTTGCAAATAAGCTGTGGGTGCAATTGCAACTAAAATATCACCTTACCCCCCTCCACAAATCTTCCAACAAGAAAAAAAAAATCCTAGAAAAAAAAGATCAAATTGAAGTAAAACCCTGTAGAAATGAGCTGGGGCAACACAGAGAGTGTCCTCTTGAGAATCCCACAAGCATGAAATTCTACAAGAATTTGCCTTAAGTTACTGAAATAATTTGATGGGGGGCCTGAATATTCAGAGTCCTGTTACACGAGGAACAGGGTTTGGCTGCTGGGGTTTTTTTTTAGCTTCAGCTAAAGAAAAAAAAGAGTTGTAAATTCCCCTGGTCAGTCAACAGTTCACTTCAAACACTCGTTTCCAGTTTCAAACCAGGCAGTCGAAGCCTGAGAACTCAGAACCAACTCTGCTGAAGAAGTGCAGCTGCTTGTTACCATCACTGCCTTCCTGCTGAGTGGTTCAATAGTTGGCCACTGCCAGTTGCTGCCTCTTACTTTTGATGAAAATGTTTACCCTCCCTATTCAAAACGTTCACTTTGGCTTTTTAAAGACACCCCATGACTGAAACAAGCTAAAACCCTAAAAACCTCATGCATAATGAATCCCAGCGAACCCATCGGGCAGGAGGTGGGAGGAACTGCAGGAGGAGACCCCCGTAACCAAACAGCACTCCTGAACTGGTCCCTGTTTTAAAGGCTGGGGGGGACTGGGCCACCAGAGCCTGTGTGACACGTACCAAGGAGCTGACGGTGAAGGGTTGCTCCATGTTGTTCTCCATCTGCAAGGCTGGGAGGTTGCTCTTCTCCTCCAGTGTTTCCATCTGGCCACGAAGGGTGGTGTCAACCCAGCTCCCAAGATCTGCAGCCGCTCTCTCAGGCTCGATCAGCCCCAGGGAAAGTTGGACACAGATGCATGGATCGTGGTTGCACGCTGGAAGACACATGACAAGCCATTCAGATCAACAATGCATTTGCATGTCACATCAACTCACGGTTCTGCACCCACCCACTACCTGGGTATCACAGTTCCTACGCATTTAATAATAACCTAAAATTTACCAGGCATCTGGAAGCTGGAGCAGAGCAGGTTCCACTTAAATATGAGGAAAAACTTCAGGGTGAGGGTGAGGGAACCCTGGCAGGGGCTGCCCAGGGAGGTGGTGGAGTCTCCTTCTCTGGAGACATCCCAAACCCGCCTGGAGGCGTTCCTGTGTGACCTGCTCTGGGTGTTCCTGCTCCAGCAGGGGGACTGGACTGGAGGAGCTTTCAAGGTCCCTTCCAATCCCTGAGATTCTGTGATCTAAAATGTGAGCCGGGAATGCAGGAGGGCTTACAGGCGAGTTGCGGACGGGCCGACCTGTTCTAACGTTATTCCGGGGGATTAGAACAAAAGACAACCCATTATTTTTACAATTTTTGCAGCAGCTTAAAAAAACCAACCCCAACAACAAACCCCAAATATCAAGTGGAAAAAGATTCCAAGGTCAGAGACCAACACAGAACCTGTGTTTCCTGGAGCGTACGTTTTGGCGAACACATTGATAAAGAGTGTGAATCTGGCGTCTCTTTTTCCTGCTAAGCCTATAATTGCAAGTAAGGCTTAGCACACAAACTCCCCTGGGTAACATAAAGAAAGGAGAATATTCCAGGCACCACGTGCTCCACCTGTGCAGCCTTCCTGCCTCCACCAGCACTCCAAGCACAAGGAGCTCTGATGAATCCACCGACCGGCCTGGCTTCTCGCACAGCTCTCCACAAGGAAAGACAAACATTTAGACACCCCATCAGCAAAACAAAACAAAACAAAAAAATCCCCAAGCCCCCCACCCCGACCAACAAAAAACCCCAACCCAGCAAACCCCCCGAAAGGGAAATGAGTTATTGAAGTTGCACTGGAAATAGAAAAATGAAGCTCCTAGTGGGGTTTTTTCGCTTCTGTGCGCTCACATCTGAGCCTGAACGTCCAAGGGTCTTTATGTGTTGCAGTTAATAGGCTTTTTGCTTCTGTAAAAGCATGAAGAGGGGGTTCAGCAAAGACATCTGCTCAGCACACCCCTCTCGAGAGGCCAGAGGACTCTGGGTTAGAGAAGAACAGCCCTAGTGTGTTTTTAGCCGGCTGCATTTCCCCAGTATTGACTTGTGTATTTGGGTCTTCCTCATTTATCTATTTATTTTCCCCCAAAGCCTAACAGTATCTAACAGATAGCATTCCTGTTATCCAATAGACCAGTCTTTAATTTTAGCAACTCCTGCAAGTGTTACAGAAGACATTAAACTCATTCAAGCAATAGACTTTCTTTCAGACAATCAGACTCCTCCTGTTTCACCTGTAACTCGGTCTGCCTGATTAGCTCAGCCTTACATATATGTCCCCACCATCTCAGGGAGTATGTTCTCCCTTGATATTACACCCACGTTTTCCATTCCTCAAGGTTTTTATTCTCATTATCGGGCATGACATGGGTCTTTGAGTTCAATTTCAAGACCTTCTTTTTTGTTTGTTTGGTTTTTCTTCAAATCAAGGTATCAAGGCCTGGTTTGTCACAATTTTGTGACCAAAAAGCCCATGGCTTACACACCCAAGGCATCAACTTGTGCCTTGTAGTTGCAGTGCTGATGGAAACCATTTACTTTTACGAAGCTGGAACTCTGGTGGAACTGATCAGCTCGGCTCTGTTCGTTGCTGGATCACAGGCTGCAGAAAGGCCCCCTGGGACCACAATAATTAAATGTTTTTACTTTAGCCTGTGCCAAGAATCGCACTGCCTCATGGCTGGTTCCACCTGAAACCCTTCTTCAGCCAGACCACTGTCTGTGTGGTGGTGAAGTGTGAAAGGAGAGGGCTAAAAACTTAACTTTTTTTACAGAGCTCGTGTCCTCTGCTCCTGCAGCTCAGATTCTAGGCACAAATAAAATCTTCAGTTGAGAGACTCTGCACTCCTACACTTTGCATAGCTCAGGAACAACAATTTAAAAAAATATCTGAGAGCTGAAAAGGCTATGTTTTAAACCACTTTATTACTCACCCATCACTTTGGTTTTACTCCCCCTAGAAGCAACGGGGAGATGTAGGCCAGCTGAAGGGAAGGCTAGCTCTGCTCTAAGGTATGCACCCCAGGATGACAAACTGCAAAATACTCTATTATCATTCAATTTATATTAAAAATAAACAAACAAACAATTGTTTAAAAGTAAAGAGTGCAGAAGTGCATTTCTGTTCAATTTCCTATTTCAATTAGCAGCTTTTGAGCCAGACAACTGTTTTTCCAGCACTCTCTCCCTAACAGACTTTCCTCATAGTCAAGGGAGGAAAGAGACCCTGGAGAGAACGCTCTGGAGATGCCTCCCAGCAGACGACATGGAATATGGACCATGAGCTTCCTTCCTTTTAGGCTGGATATTAGGAAGGAATTTTTCCCAGCAAGAGTGGTCAGAGCCTGGACTGGGCTGCCCAGGGAGGGGGTGGAGTCCCCATCCCTGACTGTGTTTCAGAGTGGATGAGATGTGGTGTTGGGGGATCTGGTGTAGGGGAGACCTTTGTAGAGTGAGGCTGATGGTTGGACTCCATGATCCCAAGGGTCTCTTCCAACCTGAATGATGATTCTATGATTCAACTACCACCACACCTGGAAGACCTTCCAGCCCAGCTGGGAGGCAAGTGGGAAAACGTCAGTGCAGCAAATTGGAAACGCAAAAGCCACTAAATGGAGTTTTGGTTTGGCTTTTTTTCTTTTTTTGGGGGAGGGTGGGGGCAATATTCCCAAAGAGACCTCTGTTAACGAAGCCTGTGGTATCCCTCAGCCAAAATGTCTTTGGAACCAGCACAGGAAGACATCAGAGGACCCTTACACTTCTGATCTTAGTTGTCTCGAAGATTATTAAAGCTATAAATATAGTATTTCAGTGATTTTTTTTAACCCAAACCCATTAAATAAGGGGGGGGGTGGGGTGGGGTGGGGAAGCAGTGGGAAAAGTGTAATACCAGGTATTTTAAAGAGGAGACATCTGGTAAGAGCAGAAACTCCCAGTTCCTCAAAACTGTGCCAGAACCTTGAAGAAGCTCTGCAGAGGGGACAAGCCAGGCCACAGTGCAAGAGCTGAGCAGAAGAATTGCTGCAAGTAAAAGGGGAAGCTGACTTTAAAAAGTTGGTTTCAGGAGCTCATTGAAAACCAGACACCGTCAACGAAGAAGAACGACTAGGATGAATTTATAGCACTTTTACAGAAATGCCCAATAAGGCTCAAAATTATTAGCTATTAAAAACGTCCTAAAAAGAACATGGGTTGTCTTATGACTGCACTCCAATACATCACCCCTAACACGTGAGCAGGCTGGCCAGAACTAGAAATCATTAACTACTAAAATGCAAAAGGTTAAGCTTCACTTAAAAAAAAACCCCAAACCATCACCATGGGCAGGTCTGTGGGAATGTCCCCTCACTGCACTGCCCTACAGTCACCCTCAGCTCCGTCCCCCCATCAGAATTCTTGGTACAAGTTGTAGCTGATCCAAATTCAAATGGACTTTTAACAGTTTCCTCCTCAAACTCAGGCTGTACTCTCTGTGAAGAGCGATGATTATAGAATCCTACAATAAACGTGTGTCTCAAACCATACAAGGGTCAGTCCCCACTGAAACACCCAAAATAGGAAGCGCAAACCCCACCTTTTAGTTACCCATAATGGACCAAATTGTCTCAACAGATTTGAAATTGGGCATGTCCAGTGATGGCCAGTCGAAGGTAAAGGACTGTTTCATGGGGAGTCCTCGCCCACGGTGCGGATATCTGCACTTCTGTACTCTGAACGTCGTGGCAAGATCGTTCTCTTGCACATGGACAAATACCAATTAACCAAAACCAACAGAAGGGCCTTTCAAGGAAGAGAAGCCCTGCAAGGGGCTGCTTGCTGAGAACATCACACCTTTCCTTGGAGAAGTTGCTCCTTGTAGTAGGAGCTACCAAGCTTGGCTCTGGAAAAGCCTGTCTCAGTCACGGTTCATCATTAGCTTAGTGGATCCATTGAAATAGCAGCACCACCACCTCCCCTCAAGGCTCCACTGGGTCCCAGGGGCAGCATCTGAGCTGCACAATCATCTTCTCCAGAAAAGGGCCAAGGTTAGGTCCTTTTTCCACCCGCTGTGAGGGACCAGTCCCACCCAGCTCCTGGAGGTATACAGACAGCAGCACCTTCACCTCCTTGTGGACAGAGGAGGTCCTCCATCCACTGATCTGCCAAACCCATTTCTTGCCTGTAGGGTTACACCGCTCTGGGTCTGCTAAGACTCTGATAAACCACTATGCAGATCACATCCCACATGAGAGGTGCAAGAACCTGACTTTTACTCCCCGCAGAGACCATGAGTGTAGAGCCTCCAGGCTTTTCCTGTCACTTCAGAGCAGAGGAGACCTCCAACCTGCACCTCTTTTCTCCTTCACCTTTATGCAGACTATTTTTCCATCAACATCCAGCATGTCCATTCCCCTACAACACAACCCTGGCTGTGAGCCGCATACGCCGGTGACGGCTCCCTGCCAGATCTATCAATGTGCTCCGTCAATAAAGATATCAAAGTCACTCCTAAGAGAAAGTCCTGAAAACCAGACTGGGAATACTGAACAATGAAACATGTGCCTGGGAACTGCTGACTGATGGACAAAAGGATGACCACGAGCTAGCAATGTGACCAAGAAGGCCACTGGCATCCTGGGGGGCATCAGGAAGAATGTGACTAGCAGGTCAAGGGAGGTCATCCTGCCCCTCTGCTCTGCCCTGGTGAGGCCCCATCTTAGAGCACTGGGACCAGTTCTGGGCTCCTCAGTTCCAGAAGGACAGGACAAGAAGGAATGGGCACAAACTGGAACATAAGTAGTTCCATCCAAACACAAGGAGGAACTTCTTGACTTTGAGGGTGGCAGAGCCCTGGCAGAGGCTGCCCAGAGAGGTGATGGAGTCTCCATGTCTGAAGATATTCCAAACTCATCTAGACAGGTTCCTGTGGGACCTGCTCTGGCAGGGGGTTGGACAAGATATCTCCAGAGATCCCTTCAAAACCCATATCACTCTGTGATTCTGTGACAGTTCTTTCTCTTGTGGTTTCTTGTCTCAAAGCACCCTCCTTCCCCTTCCTCTCTCTCTCCCTTTTCTGGTAACACCGGCCAGTTTGGGCAAAAAAAAACCAAAAAAGGATTTTTAAATGTAATGGATAGAGTGTCAGCAGTGTCAGAATGCCTGAGACTGCCAGCAGCGGCCTCCTTAGGCTGTCACAGAGATAATATTTATGCAACACAGAATAGCGTCTTTCCAGTGACCCACTAAAAGGACAGTCTGGATGAGGTGTAGAAAAACAGTGTCATTCCCTGCCTCCAGGGAATCCACAGCAATGCCCCATCAACATTCCTGTACAGGGTGGGCACAGAGAGCCAGAAGTGGGCAGAAATAAAAGAAATGGCGTGATTTGCTCCAAAAATCTCTGATACAAGTAAGTTGCAGCAGGGAGCTGTGGAGCCGGCTTGCCAAGGGAGAGAGGCAAGAGGCTAAAATGCTCACAGGGGTCTGTAACACTCCACCAGCTCCCACCAAAACCAAGCAAGCCCCTTGCAAAGCCTGTGGCCCCGTTTCTCTCAAAGTCCCACCGGGAGAGAAGGGTTAAGAACCTTCCTCCCCTTCTTCCTCTAGGAGGTAATGATTTTTTTCTGGCAATATTTGCTACTTTATTTTGTAGCACTGTCAGATTCCATCCTCTCTCCTAGGGACATTGGCTAATTGGCTGAGCAACCATCTGCAACAGTTTAATTTAACTGAGAGAGTTGGGGGGGGTCCAGTCTGGAGAAGAGAAGGCTCTGAACCCCTTCCAGTCCCTAAAGGGGCTCCAGGAGCGGTGGGAAGGGACTCTTGATGAGGGTGAGGAGACATAGGATGAGGGGGAAAGGGTTTGACACTGAAAGAGGGGAGATCAAGATGAGATATTGGGGAGAACTTCTTTGCTGTGAGGGTGGTGAGAGCCTGGCCCAGGTCACCCAGAGAAGCTGTGGCTGCCCCATCCCTGGAGGGGTTCAAGGCCAGGCTGGATGGGGCTTGGAGCAACCTGCTCTGGTGGGAGGTGTCCCTGCCTGGGGCAGTGGGGTTGGAACTCAATGATCTTTAAGGTCCCTTCCAACTCCAACCATTCTATGATTCTATGACTCCCTAATTTCCGTCTCTATCTGATGACCAATTCCTATTCTGTCCTCGTTCTTCATAACGTAGGTGACCAAGAAAATAAAATAAAAAAGTAATTAACATTTCTGACATACGACTTCACAGTTCAGCTGAACCTGTTAAATTGCCTGTAAAGGCCAACGCTTGCTGTGGGGCCTCAACTCTAATAAAATAAAATATATATTAAAAAAAAAAATAGTAGTTCAGGGCATCGGTTCAGTGGATTCTCACTATTTCGTCCACTAATGGTTCAGTAAGCAAAGTGCAGCTGAAAAATGGGTAGTGGTATTACCTCCAGGATGGAGCACGGCCAACCGGTAGGAATAACTAGCAGTTAATCTGGCGTGTCCCTGCAGCGCAGCGCTTATAGTAAGATAATGCAGTTAGCTGATTTCATAACGAAGCCTCTAACCTCCTGCCCTAGCCCAGATGATTCAGGATGCCTCATGCCATGAGCAGATGGGGGAAAAAAAAAAACAACCAACCCCAAAACAAACCAAAAACCCCAAGCAGGAACGCCTGGCTCTATGAAAAGAATCCAGCGTGCTTTAGATTGATTTATTATTTTTTTTTCCTACTTGGATATTGACAATATTTGGTTTCTGGTTTAGGAGACTGCAAAGGTTGGCACCCATCAGCACGTGTTTTGTGGCAGCGCTCGGCTGTAACACGGGGCTGCTCCACAGTCAGCTGAATTATCATAGAATCACAGAATCATTCAGGTTGGAAGAGACCCTTGGGATCATGGAGTCCAACCATCAGCCCTACTCTACAAGTTCTCCCCTACACCAGATCCCTCAACACCACATCTAATCTGCTCTGAAATACAGTCAGGGATGGGGACTCCACCTCCTCCCTGGGCAGCCCATTCCACTGACTGACCACTCTCTCTGTGAAAAACTTTTTCCTCATGTCCAGCCTAACCCTCCCCTGCTGCAGCTTGCAGCCATTCCCTCTCCTTCTATCGCTCATTGCCCGTGAGAAGAGACCAGCACCAACCTCTCTACAAGGTCCTTGCAAGCAGTTGTAGAGAGGGATGAGGTCTCCCCTCAGCCTCCTCTTCCTCAAACTAAACAATCCCAGCTCCCTCAATCGATCCTCATAAGCCTTATTCTCCAGGCCTCTCACCAGTTTCGTTGCCCTCCTCTGTACTCGCTCCAGCACTATGCAGAACTGGAGAGCTGAGCACAATGGTCCGGGGGCTTACACCCTCACCCCTTGCAGGCCAATGGCCCAGTCACCCCAGCGAAGCCACCAGCCCCTTTCCAAACTAATTAACTGCTTTTCCCTTCAGGATGAGCCCGGTGATGATCTTTTGCAGCCTCATCCCAGCTCCTTTCTGTGTCAGCAGAGAGAGATGGGCGCCTCTGGAAGGCTTTTGACGGCGGTTCAGGGGCGCTGGAAGAGGAAGAGGCTTCTTGGTGGATGAGGTGGGGAGCCCCCCCCCTCGGGTGGCCCCGATGCTGTTTGATGAACTGTGAGTCACCCGCAGGCGCCGGTAAGGAAGTGGTAGGCAAGGGGTCGTGTCTGGGCAGCCGCCTGACTCACGGCCCTGCCATCAGGTGTCAGCGCTTGCGTAAAGCTGAGAAGGCTGGGTTTTCATTCAGAGGGATGCCTACGCACCAGCAGGACCAAGTCACAGCGCTCAGACCGCTCCGGAGCTGCACAAGCAAGATCACTCCCTCTCTCACGGGCCGATAACCTCGGTTTACACTGGAAATTACGACCAGAGAATATGTTTTCTGGTAGGGAAATCTAGATGTTAAGTAATTATTACAATTGCATCGACAAAGACTTTCACTACAAGACAGCAAGCTAAATTCCAGAACACAGACTGGAAGCGTAACCTTCGATACAGCAATAACATCTCAGGAGTCAGATAAGAAGAGAAAGAAAAAAAGAGCCCCATTATGTGTGTATGTTTTGCAAATACAGGCCAAATATTTATCTTTTTTTCATACAGCATTTGCTCAGGGACCTCACGCACAAGTCACCTTGCAGTGGGAGATGTCACCACAGCCCTCACCTTGAGCTCTGCTCTTCCTCGCTTGGTCATTAACTTCCAGGAAATAAATGCCTTCAGGCCTGACCTTGAGCACAGCTCAGGCACCGAAAAGAAAACCACAGGAGAAATGCCTTTGCAGTGTCCCCACAGCCATGTCTCAGCAACACACACAGATCCAGCAAGCCGCTGAAGCCTGGTTTTGAACGTCATACTACAAAACAGGCCCTCACCCCCCAGCCCCACGCATTGACAGCCTTTAAAAATACTATTAAAACCCTCTAACTATGAAATTCGCACCTGCAGAATGACAGGGGATGTGGGAAGAATGCTTCCTGCCCTCTCCTGTCTCCTATAAAACTCCAGACTTGTCATCACTGGCCTCTGGTTGAGTTATTCCTACTGTTAGCACCTCCACGTGTGACATACCGGGCAGAAATGCATTTACTGGGTCAGCAAATCCAGCTCTTGCAGAGTAACACAACACAGTGCCTCAGCGACACCCGCAACAGCAATCCGGCCCTCCATTCCCTTGGGAATAGTTCATGAAATCATGGGTCTGTACCCCAATTTCCAGAACCCAACGATCGAAGGCAAGTCATCAAACGTATGGTAACTACAGATTTGGTCAGTCAAGGACTTCAGCTTGCAACAAGGAGACCCCCAACTTCTGTAAAGACAGAACTTCCTCAAAGCCAGGCTTTTTTCCCCCCCAAGGAATGACCGTCCCGGGAGCTACAGTCCACCCAAAACCTCATCATCTCACCTCTTTTCATTCTCTGCAAAAGGTAGGGTGGTTTTTCCACCCGAGACCTCTCAGCCAAGCACTCAGAACCATGTGCCTATGAGGAATACCCCCAAAAGAGACTTCTTACCACCCTTCTGAAACAGGACAATGCATCCACATGTGAGAGAAGTGAACCATGTTCTTGGTGCACTTCGGGGGGACATCTTAGGTCCTACAGATGTAGGTATAAAACAGGGTATGTGTGCAGAAATAGCCTGTGAGAGAGTGAGGCTTATGAAGCCCTCCCCCTTAAGAAGGCCTATAGAAGAGATGGGGAGGGACTCCTGATCAGGGAGGGGAGCCATAGGATGAGGGGGAAGGGGGTTTGACACTGAAAGAGGAGAAATTTAGATGAGATCTGGGGAAGAAGTTCTTTGGTGTGAGGGTGGTGAGACACGGGCCCAGGTCACCCAGAGAAGCTGTGGCTGCCCCATCCCTGGAGGGGTTCAAGGCCAGGCTGGAGGGGGCTTAGAGCAACCTGGTCTGGTGGGAGGTGTCCCTGCCCAGGGCAGGAGGGTGCACTCAAAGGGCTTTAAGGTCACTTCCAACCCAAACCATTCTATGATTCATTTACAGATGCCCAACAACCACAATTTCTTGTTTGTTTTTTTGTTTTTGTTTTTGTTTTGCATCCTTTCACTTGCTGTTTATGTTATAACTTCTCAGATGTGCATGGAAATTAATTAAAAATATGGTAATCTTTTAAGTATTTCTCTCTAGAAGATGGTTCCATTCTGGACTCTACTCTCCCCTCTCCCCCCCCATACTCCAAACCACTCATTTTTGTAAAGGCAGCAAAATGGGCAGATTGCCCAGCCCAGCCTTGGCACCCCCCGTGCCTCCCCACAAGTTCTCGGTGACACCACGATGCACAGGCTGCATCCCCACACCCAGAGCTGCTCCCTCTCTCTCCTCCTGGCCCCAGTTCCCCGAGGATGCCCAGACCCAAAGTTCTGCCCTACCTGGAGGAGGATGGAGCTTGTATTGGCCTCAGGGGCTCCTACCACTCCCCAACCCCAGCTGATAAAGCTTGACCTGACCCTGAGGACGCCCAGCTTTTCCTGGCCCATCTAGAGCTCATAATGGTCTTGAGGATCCCAATGTTTCCTGATCCAGCTGATGGAGCTCATAACAGCCTCAGGGCTCCCACCACCCCCCAAACCCTGGTTGATGGAGCTTGTACTGGCCCTGGGGCTCCCAATGTTTCCTAGCCCGGCTGGTGGAGCTCCCACCGCCCCCCGAGCCCCGGGAGCTCCCACTGCTCCCCGAGCTCCTGTTCGTGGAGCTCCTACCGGCCCTTGGGGGCTCCTACTGCTTCTCAACCCCGGTTAGTGGAGCTCATACCGACCCTGGGGCTCCCACCTCTCCGGAGCCCGGCTGATGGAGCTCGTACCGACCCTGGGGCTCCCGCCTCTCTGGAGCCCGGCTGATGGAGCTTGTACCGGCCCTGGGGCTCCCACCGCTCCCGAGCTCTGGCTGATGGAGCTCATACCGGCTCCGGGGGACTCCCACCTCTCCAGAGCCCGGCTGATGGAGCTCATACCGGCCCCGGGGGCTCCCACCGTTTCCTGGCCCAGCTGATAGAGCTCGTACCGGCCCCGGAGACACGCACCGCTCCCCGAGCACCGCTCGGATACCTTTTTTCTCCCCCTTTTCTCGCAAAACAGAGGGACGGAGGGGTGGGTGTGTGTGTCAAAGGAGGAGGGGAGAAAAAGGAAGGATGCTTCTTACCGGCTCCGACATCCCTTCGGCTCAGCCGCTGGAAGACAAAGCTCAGGGACGCCCGCCCACCGGAGCGCCTTCCGCCGCCGCCGGCCCAGGTTACGGTGCGGGGCGAAGGGAGGAGCCTGCGCGGCGCCGGGGCCCCATCTTCCGCCGCCGAAACCCACCGCAAGGCGTGTCCCCCCCCAGCCCCGGCCTCGCCGAGAAGGCGGCTTCCACTCGCCCAACTCCCACCTGAGCCCGCACAACCAGGTTTTGAGGAGCCAGCAGATCCCCCCCCTTCACCCGTCTCCCGCAATGGCCGGCCCGCGGTGCCTGCCCGTTGCTTGCTTCAGTCGGGCAGATCCATGTGCTCCGATCCACGGAGAGTCTCGGTTAGTCCGTGATCAGCCCCGATTCCCCTGGCAGGGGAAAGGCACCTCTGGTGAGAGCAGGAGGAGTTCGGTGGGGTCATCCTTTGTTTTCCCTCCCTTTGCATCCTGGCAGCTTCATTCGTGAGCATCTCCTCTGAGTGTCAGGTAAGCGTGAAGGAGAGCCGAGGGGAAGGGCTTTGTTGCCAGATGGCTCGATGAGGTGTTGGCTTCCTCTTCTCCGAACCTGGAACTACCTCTTGGTCCTGCTCCCCTTCCCTTCAGAGCTAGAGCTGGTGTGTGTCTGTGTGTCGGGTCTAACCGTTTGATGTACCTGTGTCAGGTCTGCCCTGCAGAGGTTGTGGAGGTCTGCTCTGGGGCAGTCAGGGCACTGGGGTTTATAAACAGTGTGGTGTAGGTGCAGTCTTTGTGTCTTGGGCTGCCAACATCTCCAGAAGTTGTGAGCTCCGTTCTCAGCAGTACCACAGGCTGCTAGAGGTGTGTGTCATCTCCTTAGAATCATAGAAAAACAAGGTTGGAAAGGACCTACAAGATCATCTGGTCCAACCCTCCTCCTGTCACCACTCCTACCCACTGAGCTACTAAATCATGTCTCGTAGCACCTCATCCAGATGCTTCTTGAACACCACCAGGGATGGTGACTCCCCCAGCTCTCTGGGCAGAACATCCCAGTGCCTGACCACTCTTGGGGAGAAAAAGGTTTGTCCTGACATCTCATCTAAATCTCCCCTGGTGCAACTTGTGGCCGTTCCCTCCGGTCCTGTCATTAGTTCTCTGGGAGAAGAGCTGACCCCCTCCTCTTCACACCCTCCCTTCAGGACGTTGTAGAGTGCCATGAGGTCTCCCCTCAGCCTCCTCTTCTCCAGACAAAGCAATCCCAGCTCCCTTAGCCACTCCTCACAGGACTTGTGCTCCAGACCCCTCACTGGTTTTGTTGCCCTTCTCTGGACACGTTCCAGGGTCTCCATGTCTTCCTTGTAGTGAGGGGTCCAAAACTGAACGCAGTCCTTAAGGTGCAGCCTCACCAGAGCTGAGCACATGGGAATGGTCACCTCCCTGCTCCTGCTGGCCACACTATTCCTGATGCAGGCCAGGATGCCATTGGCCATCTTGGCCACCTGGGCACACTCTTGGCTTATGTTCAGCTGAGCATCGACCAAGACTCCCAGGTCCTTTTCCTCTTCACAGTCTTCCAGCCACTCTGCCCCAAGCCTATAGTGCTGCACGGGGTTATTGTGGCCAAAGTGCAGGACCTGGCACTTGGCCTTGTTGAACCTCAGCCCATTCACCTCAGCCCAGCCATCCAGCCTGTCCAAGTCCCCCTGAAGAACCTCCCTACCCTCAAGCAGACTGACACCACCTCCCAACTTGGTATCACCTGCAAACGTACTGAGGGTACGCTCAATTCCCTCAGCTGGGTCATCAGTTAAACAAGACAGACCCCAGTAACGACCCCTGGGGGACACCACTTGTGACAGGACACCAGCTGGATCTAATTCCATTAACCACTACCTGCTGGGCACAGCCCTTCAGCCAGTTCTTTACCCAGCATGTTTTTTACCACGTGCTTTTTGTATTGCATGGGACAAGCAGGAAGATGGAGGCATTATAGCCATTTTTTTTAATGGTCCTCCATCTCACTGGAGAATAAATATGAAAGTTGTATGGAAGTGCTCAACAGTAAGGTAGAGGGCTTGGATTTCAAACTGACATTTAGATGCCTATGTTTTAAAGCTGGTTTAAAACCACACTTGAAACCTAGGAAATGTAGATTTAAAGGGAAAAGAGATTTTGGGGGGTCTGCAGACACTTGAAACGAGCATGTCTTACTGGGAAAGGCTATCGGGGTGTCATAGAAATACCACCAGCATCGTGTCTTCAGAGCCATGAGTGCTCAGAGGGGACAGCAACAGCAACAACCATTCCCTTCCCAAGGAAGTTCTGCTGCAACTAAGGTGTAAAGTTTGCAGTGAAAACCCCTGTTGGTTGTTTGGGCTGGGCGAGGGAGAGGAGGCTGAGCAAAAGGTGATGAAAGCAGCTGGCGTGTTTAGTAAGAGGCTGCACCTAATTATATCAGGAGCTCTCATTAAAGGTGTGGGATCTCGTTGTTTCCCTCTTCCTGGGACACCTGGGGGGTTCTCACAGAGGGCTTGGGATGTGTTTCAGGCAGAAGTAGCTCGGCTGGGAAGCTAGCTGCTGCTCATAATCTTAAGTTTTAGGGTTTGTGCTCTTTTTTTCTTTTCTCCCCTCCTTTTCCTCACTTGTGAAACTTTCTTCCTCTCTCTCTCTCGTCCCATCCTCAGCCTGTTTTGCGACTTTCCTTTTTTAGGCAACCGGAGGCTGTGATTGCAAAAAAAAATAATTACAAAGGAAAACGTTTCTCTGTTGTAACTGGTTCTGTCGGTCTCCTGCAAAGCTGCTGTTCTCACGTTTACCTCCCTGGGCTGGGTCTCTGGAGACAATTGTTCTGTGCTACCAGGAGAAATCACCCAAAGGAAGCGTAGGGTAAGAAAGAGCGATAAATCTAAGTTAGGTATTAACCCGACTCAGGGAAGTTCAAGAGCGTTCCCAGTGAGGTCGACTCGTTAGGCTGGTGAACGAGAACGACTCGAGCAGTGAAGAATAAGCATGGGGATACTCTATTCAGAGGTATGTGACCGTTTTCTGGGCAGTAACTGAGGTTATTGAAGATTACAGGTATTCACTGGGTTGGCTTCGCTCCTTCACGGCCTCCCCTACACAGGGTTGTGCGGTCCTGGAAGTTCTTTTCCTTTGGAAAAGCTGTGGTTTTGGCTATTACAGGTTGAGAGGAGTGCTTACTGTTTGTCAGACTGAAGAAAATGCACTAACCAGTGGGATTGATTGTTGGGACTTTGGGGAGGAAGTGTGTGTTCGACCTTTGCTGCTGCTCTGAGTTGAGATCAAAACGATTCCGAGCACGGTGCAAGCAACAAAACAACTCTGCAAGCAACCCCTTGGCTTATGTTGAATACAAATGATAAAGCTAACCACCAGGGAAATGTTATCCCCCACCCCTGGGTTGTTTTAGGAATGTGATATTGTTTTTATTTATTTTTTAACCTCTTATCTTTATGGGTTTGTGCCCAGCCCATGGTCCATTTAACATACCCCTGGGTTTTAGTGTAAGTGATACCTAAAATGTTTGTAACTTTATAAACTTTCCATTTGTACATTTGGGAAGAGATTTTGGTCCTTTTGGACTGTGGATGCAGCGGATTGCACTGTAGTTTCTTTTCCTGGAGATCCCATTACACAGCCTTTCCTTTTAAAAAGGTACATTTTTTGTGCTGAAAGCCACTTTTTTTATTCAAAAAAACCCAAAAAAAGATAGGCTATTCAATAAAATCAAGTGTCTTTCAGTATTAGAGGGACTGTGAATCTGTGCATGGGCCTGGGTAGACTGCACCTTATTCCGAAAGGATTTGCTGCCCCTCTCCCCATCTACTGCCCCGAGATAATATTGTGCAAGAAACCAGTGTCATTTAATTTAAGTGGTGTTTAGAGACTGTTCAAATGCTGTCCATCTCGTCTATGCTTAATAGTTTATACTTCTCAAATGCATCAGTTCTCTTACTTTAAACTTTTTGAGTGAGGCACGGTGTTCTGGTTAAAGTATGGTTCACTTATACGTGATAGAAATCCACAGAAGTGTAATTAAGTGTAAACTTTGCTTTCTGAGGAGCGTGGGTGGGATTGTGGTGCATTCCTCAGCACCACAAACACAAAGAGGATTCTCCTGTTTAATGTATAGCCTGCCCCTGCATGGGGTTTAGGGGATTGGTTCAGAACCCCTGGATGTTAGGGAGTGATTCCTTTCTGTCTAAACAACTGCAGGGCGTTGCTGTAACTCGGTATATCCCCTGATGTCCTCAAAGGAGGAAGCCATTATAAGCTGAAATTACGCTCCCAGTTGCAAAACTGGCTTTGCCTCAGCCTCCTCTCTGCTGGTGGAATGCTTTGTCCTTAGTGCCATGCCTTTAACCTTCATTTCACGTGGCAGAACTTGCCGAATAGCTCAGGGTTATCACTGTCTCAGCAGAGCTACATGGAGGGAGATGAAAGAAGTTTGGAGGGGGGGAAAGGGCGCCTTTCCTAGTCATTCAGGTTGGAAGAAACCCTTGGTATCACGGAGTCCAACCATCAGCCCTACTCTACAAAGTTCTCCCCTACACCAGATCCCTCCACACCACATCTCATCTACTCTGAAACACAGTCAGGGATGGGGACTCCACCCCCTCCCTGGGCAGCCCAGTCCAGGCTCTGACCACTCTTGCTGGGAAGAATTCTTTCCTGGTGTCCAGTCTAACCCTACCCTGCTGCAGCTTGAAGCCATCTGAATTCACCTCCATCTGAGTAAACTACCAGGTTCTGATTTCAATCATGTGGCCCACAGGTGATAACAATAACAATCAGCTGGGTAGAGCTATTGTCTTTCTCCCTGACAGTGAAAGTTGTTGTTTGGGTTTTTTTAACTTTTCTTCCACCCCTTATCTGGTGATCTTGTAATGAATGATCACAGCTGTGAAAACATTTGCCCGCCCTCTGACTGCTTTTCACCTTTCCTAAAGCCTCAGATACTGAATAAGGACAATCCTCTTCTGAAGGGCTTCCTATAGAAGTGTTTGCAGCAAGAGGGATTCTAGCCCAGCCATAGTGCTCTTGCTTTGAAGTTGCTTATTCACTTTTCCTTTAAAGACCTGCCATGTGTCAGCATTGCTCAGTCACTGGCACTTCTAATCCTCAGACTCTAATTTCCTATCCCTGGTGTGTGTCTGCTTTCTGCGCTTGGGCAGAGCCACGTTCTGGTTCCTGGAAAACCTGAGTTAATTGGGATTAACTCTGGTTCTGCGTCAGGGAAAAGACACTACCAAGAGGGGTAGGAATGTGGTGGTGTGATTCTTCTGCACAGCCTGAGTCTGAGATGTGCACTTTGGATTCTTCTGATGTGTTTAAGAGTCGATTAGATGTGGTGTTGAGGGATCTGGTGTAGGAGAGATCTTTGTGGAGTGGGGCTGATGGTTGGACTCGATGATCCCAAGGGTCTCTGCCAACCAAATGATTCTATGGGATCTAATGAGACCCCACCTGGAGCACTGTGTCCAGCTCTGGAAGTCCTCAACACAGGAAGGACATGGACCTGTTGGAGCGGGGCCAGAGGAGGTCATGGAGATGCTGGAGGGCTGGAGCCCCTCTGCCATGAGGATAGGCTGAGAGAGATATGGGGGATGGGGGTGTACAGCCTGGAGAAGAGAAGGCTCCAGGGAGACCTTGGAGCCCCTTCCAGTCCCCCTATTTTGGGGGGGGGTGTTTCCCTTAAATTTTCAAATTTGTAGCTCAGCTTTCACCTGAGGTATGGTCTGTTCTGGGAACTGGTGAGTCACGAGTGGTAGCTCTTGTTGAGCCACGTTCACCCAAAGGGAAAGCCCACTGTCAACTCATAGGGGTGCGGGCTTGTCAGCACTCGCTGCTTAATCCAGTGACCCACTCCTACCAGATCAGAGGCTGCTTTTTGGGGTGGGTTTTGGGGTTTCTGTTTGACGGCTGCGAAAGAACTGGATTTATTTCTTGGATGATGGACACATCGTCGAAATGGAGCAGAAAGCTCACTCCAGTCTGCCAGGGTTGTGGCTTCTCTGAGGGCTGAGAACCTGCCACGCTGCAGCTGGAGAATCTCTTACCACCATCTCCTGGAAGTCGCAGAGAACTACAGCCTCTGTCCAGGAGTTCTTGGTGGTGGCTGAGGATGTGAAAATAGGTAAATCAAAATGGGAAGAATGAATGTCTAGGTGAAATGTGTGCTGACAAATATTATCTTCTCTCTTCAGCCCATCTGTCAGGCAGCTTACAACAACGATTTCAACCAAGTCCAGCTCCTTTTGGAGCGTAACGGCAACTGTCTGAACGTCCAGGACAGCTTTGGTGGAGATACCCCCTTAATTTGTGCATGCAAACAGGGGCACAACAGGATAGTCAGCTATCTCCTGAAAAGAAATGCTGATGTCCACCTCAGAAACAAGGTAAGTGGACACTGACTCCTCCTTTGCGGCGACTCTTCTCTCAGGTTCTGGAATCGTGTGTGTGGGAACAGTGGTGGCGCCACCAAACCTTAAATTTGCTTCCAGCTGAGGCATGACTATAGCCCCCAGGTGATAATTTAATAAGCCTTTACATTTCCATTTGTCTCCTTTTATATTTTCTTACCTTGCACACAAGATAACAACCATTGTCAACCTGATTTTCACTCTGTGTTCCCCTGCCCAGTGCTTTCCTGCTTCTCCATCCACCACTCTGCATTCATCTTCCCCTCCAGCTCGTCTCTGACCCTTCTGGAGCTTTTCTTTTCCCTCTGTCTTTTTCTTCACCCTGGTTCAAAGGAAGGTCTGAAGGACACCCTGCCCATCTCCTGCAAATGCATCCCCAAGGAGGGGCCGAATCCATGAAAATCTTCTTTATTCCCTCTGCTTTTGTCACATCGTTTGACACACAATAATGTACCAGGGGGTGAGGAGGGAAACCTTCTGCTATTCCTCACCTGTTTAAAAAAACCCAACCCTGCCTCACACAGTAGCTGTGTCTGGTGATGAGGAAACGTGGGTTTTTTTGTGGTAGACTTCCTTGTAGGTTACAAATTAAAAATCACCAAAAGATGCGTGTTCCGGCTTCGTTACTAATTGATTCTCGTGATGGGAAGGGTGATAAACAACCAGGAAACAAATTGCTGTCAATTCTGCTGTATCATCTCCTATGCCAAGGCAACGTTGAGCAATTTCCTACACGGTTGTGGGCTCTTACATCTCTGCTTTCCAGAGCATTGGGTTATTTCACAGAAGGGCAGCAAATATTTGTGAGGGCAGTGGCCTAATCTGTCCTGTCTGTTCTTCTCGAGGCAGAAGGTTCTCCATCTTACCCCAAAGCCCTTTTGAAAGGGTTTGGTATTTCGTGATAAGACCATTCTAATTGTGTTGGCAGCTTTTTGGTTTATTTAATTTGGGTTTTTTCAGCTGTGCTTGGCTTTCTTAAATACCTCTCTGCTTGCCCTTCATAGATGGCATCAGGTCTCTGGGTGCAGAGCTTGGGCCATGGTGCTCAGAACTGGCGAAGGGGAGCAGAGGATGGCACTGAAAGGCTTCTCTGCTTATCTGGGGCCTCAGCATAACCCTGGTTGGCCCAAGTCCAGCTTGACAACCTGCAGGAGGTTTAACATGGGTGTTCCTTAGCGCACAAGTTGAGAGCTCTACCCTTTAGTTGCTTTGGTACACTTAGTATTCAAAGACATTTGTGGTTTTTAAGCTCTCTTCTCAGTAAGAATCTGCTGGGGATGTTGCTAACTGCCTCTCTTTCTTACCTGTGCCACAGGAGGTGCCATAAACTCTCGTGTCTTTGCTTCAGAAACCAGCATTTCTATAAAAATATCTGGTTCTGTGAAGAGGTGGGGGGGACGATGACTTTCCTGCTGATTTAACTTGCTGGGCAGTGGCAGTGGCCACATCAGGGGGTGGTGGAGTCACCCTCCCTGACTGTGTTTCAGAGCAGATTAGATGTGGTGTTGAGGGATCTGGTGTAGGGGAGAACTTGTAGAGTAGGGCTGATGGTTGGACTTGATGATCCCAAGGGTCTCTTCCAACCTAAATGATTCTATGATTCTATGATCAGGTGTCCACTCTGCCCTCCTTCCCCCTGCAGCCACGTCCAAGTTTGTGGGCATACTCAGGGTATCCTTTGGATCCACATCCTTCCTGTGCAGGGAGCTGAGTCAAGCTGCTTCTGCCATCAGAAAAGCCCAATTTCCATGATCCAAGATGTTTTTAAAATGTGCTTCTGCCTGAAGGACGTAAAATGCCTGTGTCTGTTTCTGCTTTAAAGTCAGGGGAATGCTTCTAGTAGATAACCTAAAAGGAAGCTTGCGAAATATAGACTGGTTTTACCATTGTTGATATTAAACAAAAATAATCAGATTGCTGAATCTGGTGCTAATCAGAGGTTTTTTTCACGTACAGAAAGACCGCACGTGTCTGCATTACGCTGTGAGGAAACGCTTTACCTTCCTTGACTATGTGCTCATCATAATCCTCATGCCCGTTATGCTGCTTGGGTATCTCCTCATGGTGAGTCTGGAGGGAAGCTGGAAAGCCCCCATACCTCTCCCTTTCCCCATGGTCACCTTCCTCAGGGCGGTATTTCAGGGCAGGAACCTGTAGAGAATACAGACTGGTGGAGAGCAGCAGAAGGAGCAAGGATTTTGCTGGGAACACAGAGAAGGAACAGCATTGTATCACTGCACCAGTCTGGCATTTGTAGAAACCAGAAACTACTATTTTGAGGGGAAAAAAAATCCAGTATTTAGCCCAATTCTAATTAATACTGTATGCATGTGGGTGGTCTTACTGTGTGGCTCTCTCCCTTGCACCCAACAGGTCTCAAAGACTAAACAGAATGAAAACCTGATCAAGATGTTGCTCAGGGCTGGAGTGGATGTCAACGCTACAGATTCCGTAAGTGGGTTTGTACAACTGTGAATGAGGTTTCTGTGCACATGAAATAACGCTGAAAACACACTTCAGAAGCAACATTTCAGACTAGCATCAGGGACTGTGATGTAGCAGGAGGATTCAGTGTTTCCCCCTGACGCTCAGGTGATAGTTTTGTAATGTACACAGAAATAATTCTCCATCGGTCAACTAATTCTCCCTTTCTGACCAGTAATGTCCTCAGAATCCAGGCAAGCTGCGTTGAGATACTTGCATATTAAATACCCGACCCTATAAAGATTCTAGAGATGCAAGGGTCTGGGTTTATCACCATTTCTGAGTTCTTGGACTGGAGCAGGTCTGTGGGTAAGGATTGTGCCACAGTCCTAGACCCTGTGTCTTCTTCTGATCTTCAGAGTGCCCTGATTTTGACACCTGTAGAGTTCAGTAGCCACCAGCCTGCTTGGGAGTAGTAAAGAGCTCCTCTGCTCCAAGGCAGAAAGGGAGAATCCCTCAATTTTAGCAGCAACCAAATTCTAAAACATCGTAGTGTGAGTAGACAGTAGTGCTTAAGATGTAGCTGTTGAGATGAGGATCCTCTGAAGTTAGTAAAGTATGGGCTCCCTGCTGAAGGTATCAGACCTGGTTTAGCAGCTGCATCCAAGGGAAGGAATTATTTGGTTTTAATTATTTTTTCTTGTTCCTGTTGCTCTTAAGAGAATGTATTTGTTTTCCTGGTGTGATGGGGGAAATGCATGTCTCTTGCGTCCGGCTGTTAGGGAGGAACTGGCAAGGTGGCCACGGAGGAAGCAATAGAACTAAAATTCATCTGCTTCTGTTTCCCTCCAGTCTGGTAGCACAGCCCTTCACTATGCTTGTGAAATGAGAAACCAGGCAGTCATTCCTCTGCTGCTTGAAGCGCACGCAGACATTTCGGTGAAGAATCGGGTAAGAAGGTGAAGCTGATAACTGCATTTCCTTCTCACGACGGAGAACCAGTGCGTTGTAAGCCTCAGGTGGTGCACAGCAGCTTTAGAACGGGGTGCACAGCTCCCTGGCTGCAGAATCATTCGCTGCGTGGTGTGAAGCAACGTTTGCTCCCCTGCCTTTGTTGGCAAGAGCAACTTTAAAGTCAAACCCCTTCACTGCTGGATTTCTAAGAGTAAACACTGCCTTCGTGTTCATGGGATCAGTTAGAGAGACAAGAGAACGATAGAATGGTTTGGGTTGGAAAGGGACCTTAAAGCTCCCCCCCAGTTACGCTGCCACCTCCCACCAGACCAGGTTGCTCCAATCCCCTCCAGGGATGGGGCAGCCACAGCTTCTCTGGACAACCTGGGCCAGGGTCTCACCACCCTCATAGGAAAGAATCTCTTCCTAATATCTAGTCCAGATCTCCCCTCTTTCAGTTTAAACCCATCAGCTTGGCTGTCTTTATGGTACCTCTTCTTATCTCAGAGTTGCTCCATGGTCGTTCCTTAGACGCAGGCTGCAGGGGAGTGGTAAGAGCCTTCCATGGTGCTTTTGTGCCACTGGACACCATTCTTCTGAGAGGAGGAGCTAAGTCAAGCTGCTTCTGCCATCAGAAAAGCCCAAATGTTGCCCAGGTAAATACTGGCCTGGGAGCATCTCCATTACTGAGTTGAGGTGAGCAATCTATGGCCCGTGTTGCTCTTGGAATCAAATCTTAGCTTGGCTGTGCACTCACTTTGAACATCAGCCCCAGAAAACGGTGGAATGGTTGTCATGACTGGAGGGGAGGGAAGGACTCTTCTGGCTTCAGTGAGGGGGGTGTTGGACCCAGCACCTTCTGAAACCTCCGTTTTAGAGCAAGGATGTGACAGTGAAACTTAACACGCTGCAGCTGGGTGGCAAATTCAGGAAGGCCCTTTGTACTTGGCCCGTATCCCTCATACTGCGATGCGTTTCATCCCTCTCTTTCAGGATGGGGAGACTCCTTTAGACATAGCCAGAAGGTTGCAGTTCCACAACATTGAAAGCATGCTGAGGAAGGCCTCCTAGTCACCGAGAACTCTTGAACACGCAGAAAATTACCTCATCTGGCAGCCCATCTCGCGTGGCAGCAGGAGTCCTGCAGAGGGTTGAGTTCTGTGGCTCCATAAAGACTCAGTCCAAACCCTTGGACCAGTTCCTTGCAGCGGATTCCGACTGTTTTGTGTGAGACTTCTCAGTGTCCCCCAAGGCCACCTGGGCTGGAAGGAGTTCACTTGCTTTTTATGAAGCCATGAACAGTTATAATGGTGTTCAAAATGCCTCCCTCCCCATCTGCTTCCACAGGGTTGTTGCTTGACTTGCGCAGAGCGTGGATTTGGGAAGCTGGCTGTAATACCTCCCGAAGCCTCAACGTTGCATGAGGGCTGGTGGCCAGTTCCAAAAATAAAATGTCTTTTAGAGCGTGTCTTGCTCCTTCTGTAGGGGATAGGCTCGACAACTGAATGATACAAAGCCTGGCACCCCTCCCTCTTTGTGTTTCTCCTCTTATGCTGGGGAAAATGGATCTCTGGGTACTTCCTCCCATCCCTGCTACCAGCTTCATGCACCTTAGTTCTCACTATGTTGCTACAAGGGAAAGGCTATCTTCCCTTTTTGCTATAGATAAGGAACAGCAGAAGGAGATCCAGTGTGTTACTGGAGACCAGAAAGCAAGCCAGGTCCTGGGTCGCTTTAGTGCCTTAAGAAATAATCATGAGAATAGGTTTGCCGTGGTAGAAACCCAAGTCTCCTGACTGCCTTTCCAACACGGACGCTGTACTAAATAACAAATAAATAAATGGATAAAGGAAATGCTGTGGATGGGAAGCAGCTGTATCCACCCCATGGGGCAGGATGGGACAGCAAGCTTCTCAGGGGGGTGCATGCAGCAGGGGGTGCACATACTGAATTAGTAATAAATTCACGAGTCTGCTCTGGCGTTGGTGAAGGCAGAAGGAAGCCTGGAGTGGTAATCGCTGCATTGACATGGCCTGGTGCTTTGTCATTTAATACTGCAGCAATAAAGGGGACTTTCCTTCCAAATGCTGCTGTATCTTGCCTTCCTGGTCTAATGGATCTCCATTTGTGTTGACAGATGATAGATGCCATGGTTTGCAGTGCTAAAGGCTGCCAGATGAAGTGCACGGACAAGCCAGAGCATTTATCGTGTGTTGCAGAACATACATGTATTTTCTTTTTCCAGCTTAACTATTCCATTGGATGCTCACTCCAGCTAAAGAGGACCTTGGTTGGGCAATATGAGTCCAAGGTCCCACCCAGAAACACCCCAGGAAACAAAGGTGCCCTGTCTGAGCCTGTAATGGTGAACACTTTGGGTGTAACCTGGTGGCAGACACTGACCCACCAGTGTAGGTGAGTAGATGTGAGGCACTTGCATGGGCAATGAAGATGCTCACTCTTTGGGCTAAGGGCCAGAAAGGGAAAACAGCTGACTGCTGTAGAAATTGCTTGAACTGAGAATGGTCAAGACTCAGGTGAGTGTAGAAGTCAAAGCTGGTAGCTCAGGGTGTTCACAACTCCATTGCCAGTCTGAAGAAGAATTCCTGGGGTGGAAGCTGGAGTGCTTGGAGTGCAGCTTGCCCGATGGGTCTGTATCTCCTCGTTCCTCAGTTGCCATCCATGGTGTTTGAAGCTGGAGTTTTTAGAGTGACTGCTGTACTATTTGGGTGATGTGGAGGCGTGGAGGAAAGGAGAAGGAGAATACCTCTATGAGTTTTCCTTGATGTTTGGAAGTCATCTATTGCCTGCCTAGTTTCTTGTGTCTGAAGTTCTCTTCATTGTAGGTAAATGTCAGGAGATAAAAAGCAAAAAAAGCCAATTTCTCTCTGTCAAGTGGATAAAAGATTTAATTTAAACAAAGGTCAGTTGTACTTCCACAGAGACATGAACATATCTCACTTTGGTGTCTTCATGGAAAGACCCAAATTTGGCACGGGAACATCTCGGTGGGATATGTAAGATATACATGAAAAGAACAGTTTAGATTTAGGAAAACCAGTATTGTAGGGAATTAAGGGCTCCCTGTAGTACGTGTTCAAATGCATTCACATTTTCAGCTTTCGTTCCCATGCACCTCAAACTTCTCAGGAAGGCAGGAGTCACAGTAACACCATGGAAAACCTCAAACTGAGGAAAGCAAGAAACATAAAAGTGCAGATAAATCCCTATACTGGTGTCCATTACACGTGTCTGTGCGTTTACCTCTTCCCCAGACATCACCCTTATGGCCAAATAGAAATTTTGGAGGTTTAATTGAGTGAATCAACGCTCCCCATGTGGTTTCAAAAGTATTTTGCCATTAGTTCAATGATTTTCAGATACATTCTCTCAGTTGCATCAAGGGCCCAGATGAAATCAAGGTGTCCCCAGGCAGGGAAGTGCTCATGGTAAATGAGGTTAGAAATCCGAGGAAGCAGGTTCTCCATGTCTTTGGGGTCTGCAAATTTGTCCTGTCCACCGCTCCAAACAGCAATGGGTGTTCTTATCTTCTCGATCTGGTAGGCAGGAGGAGTGGACTATAAGAAAGAGGAGAGACCTGAGTGAACATTCCTGTATCAGGAGCTGTGTTTAGAGAAAGGATTCTGTGGGAGCATGTCTCTCACCCCTCTGCACTCACTGCAGTAGAACAGCGAGGATGAAGCCCACCCTGTGAGTCTCCACTGTGCTCACTGGGCTCCCTGTTGGCTGTGAAAGGGAATGATCCATCCCATTCCTGTGTGTCTTTCCTTAGTGCGAGGCTGTGAGTTGTCCTGCAGTTGGACACCTACTCATGCCTTTTTGAGGTGAGTATGCAGGAAGAGCAGTGCCCATGTTTATCAGACAAGGACTGTGGAGCTCACTCGTGGATATACATTGGGTGGGAAGACCTTTCAGTTTTGTTGGGGTGTGGAATGCAACTGTTGGTCTTAGTCATTATGCTTGGGACTCAAGTGACAAGGAGATACTTTGGCCATTTATAATTTCACTCTGAGTAGATGAATACATGAGTAGAAGCAGCTGATTGTATCTCTGGAGGCTCTGTCTGTCAGTGTGCCCTGGTCAAATGTGCTGGTTAAAGGCGAAATGATTGTCAGCTCTTTGGAGAGAGGTCACCACTCATTTCCTTCCTTAACTGACAGGCAGACCTTGAAGGATTTTCAGGAAGCAAAGAGCTCCATATTCATCCCATCCTTGAACTGGATTGGAACTCAGCCTTTTGGGAATGGGAGGAAAAACTTACCTGTCGTTGGACACATCCCTGCATCAGGAGGGGGGCAAAATGCAAGGAACCATCTATGCCTTGTCTGTGAACAGTCTTGTACATTGGTGAGTGTTAGATGCAGGTGAAACGTTACCTCAGACCACCCTCTTTGTGGTACTCACAGGTACTAAAATCTGATTTTTTTGTCTTCTTAGTTTTGCTGGGCCCCAAGGTTGCATTCCTGGGGAAACCCTATGGCTTTACCTGGTTGTATTTCTTCATGTTTTCCTTAGCGCCGTAGTCGTAAGCTTGAAATCGTCCTGCACGTCTTACCTGTTGAAAGAACAGATAAAATGTGAGTGTTGAGAGACCAAGAAGCAGAGTGCAGGAGGTGTCTCCCCAGCTGTGGTTGAAACCAAGGCTCAGCCTGAGGACTCTGAGCTGCTCCCACCTCTTCCTCTGGTTGCAGGCTCCCGGGGTACTAATGATGGACTGTAAGAAAGAGGGAGACCTGAGTTGAACTAATGATGGATCAAAGTGTGAGTGGCTTCATCACCTTTCCACTTTTGAACTTGCTCTCCTGATCCTCATCTGCCACCAGTATTATGTTTTGTTGTTAAATTTCTGCTTGACTACCTTAGTTAACAAGAGTTGGGTTCGGTTGTCACATGGAAAGAGGACCTGAAGGTTTAGAATGTGTCAGGGCTATTACTGGTCTAGTGTCATAAAAGATCTCTCCTTACACATCTTTTGTGTGTCAGGTTTGTCCGATCCGCTCACATTTCCAAAGGCTCTGTCCTGACAAGGGTTTGGCTCTACATGAACTGTGCTTTGGCAGCAGTTTCGAGGTGGGGCATTGGAGACAAGACATCAGCTGCCTTGGGTCTGTGTGGTCTAAAGGACTGTAGAACTGGTGGGTGAAAGAGTACACACCTCTTTCTTTGGGGTGGGTTTTTTTTTGTCTTTTCATTTATTTATTTTTGAACAAACCTGACAATTTGTGAGTGGTTGTATGTAATACAGGGTGAGAGACAGTTACTGTCTGTCAGTTAAGGAAACCTTGACTTCAAGGCTTCAGGTAGCTGGGGATCATAGAATCATAGAATGGTTGGAGTTGGAAAGGACCTTAAAGATCAGGGGGTTCCATCGCCCCTGCCCTGGGCAGGGACACCTCCCACCAGAGCAGGTTGCTCCAAGCCCCATCCAGCCTGGCCTTGAACCCCTCCAGGGATGGGGCAGCCACAGCTTCTCTGGGCAACCTGGGCCAGGCTCTCACCACCCTCACACCAAAGAATTTCTTTCTGGTATCTAATCTAAATCTCCCCTCTTCCAATTTAAAGCTGTTACCCCTTGTCCTGTCACTGCATTTCCTGACAAAGAGTCTCTCCCCAGCTCTTCTGTAGCCCCTTCAGATATTGGAAAGCTGCTGTGCTACAGATCTGCTTGCTGTATTTCCTTTGCTGTTTTCTTCCATCCTGCTCTGTCTGTGTTTGCTTTGAAATCACTTTGCTCCCTTAGGGGCTGGGAAAATAGGCTGTAAAGCCACTGGCCATCAATGGTTTGTCCCCATTTCCTGGCTCGGGGTAGGTGTATCCCGTGGGACTGACTGCTGGGAATTTTTCAGGGGTCTCCTTAGGAGCACACCTATATTCTAGACTATTAAGTGTCTGCAGAAATGTGCCTGAATGATGTTTGCAGGTATATCCTGGCTCTGCAGGTGTACCTGGACTCACATAGTGATGTTTCTTGGATGGAGCCTTCAGACCATGAGCAGAATGAACTCAGATCTGTCAGAGCTTAAGTAGAAACCCACCCTTAGAGAACTGGAATCCAGGATCTGGGCATTAGTGAGAGTGACTAAAAGGGGCTTGATAAAAAAATGGCTATTTGGAACATCCCTGTAGAGCAGTGTCCCTTGACACGCACCGTAGCAGTATAAGGCCATCCTCCACTTTGCCAATGTGCCAACAGAAACATTTGTGTGGTCAGTTGACTTTGGGAGCTGATCCAGGCTGCAATTAACTCTTTAATTAATTGAAGGTTTAGCCTGGATCACTTCTTTGTCTGGATCACCCCCTGGTGGCTTGAGTTTCCTCCATTCTGCTGCCTGCCAAGTGCCTGGACCATGCTCATGGTCACTCTCAAGGCTTCCTAAATAAAGATAAAGGCTGGAGGCCATTAGAACCCAACACATAGAGAGGCCTGATATGCCCCATGGACATCTCGGTGCCTGGTACCAAAGGGACAATGGAGGTAATGGCCTGGGGAGCCCCCCGTGGCCAGGCTCACGGCAGCCAGAAGATGCCATGGGCAGTTTCCCAGATCCACCACCTCTGGGCTTCCCCGCAGGCTGTCGGCTGGATAAAAAGCAGCAGTAAGAGGCTGTTTATACACCAGTGAGTGGTTATACCTGTTGCCAGTGAATGATGTTCTGTACGGATGTTCCAGCAGGGGAGTGTCCTACGTATGTGTCTATTCGGCTCTGGAGAGAAAGCAGAAGCATTACAAGGGCAGCGATCCAGGGCTCTGAGAGAATAAAGCTGTGAAAGACCTGAGCAACGTCCTGCTGCTGTGTTAAAACCCCATTTTAATAGGGTATTTTTTCAAATATCAGATAGAACACCAAGACACAGAGTTTTCACTCTACTCCTAGTGCTGAAAAAAGTCAGCTTACAAAATAGATTCCTTTTTCTTAGAATCATAGAATCATAGAATCATTTAGGTTGGAAGAGACCCCTGGGATCATGAAGTCCAACCATCAAGTCTTCTGTTTGTGGTTTTTATAGTATTTTTCTGTTAAGGAGATGTTCTAATTCCATCTCACTGGATTCCTCCTTGGGCTTGTTCTCCTGCCCCGAGAACCAAACTAGTGGCTTAACCCAAGTCAGGAAAGATCCACAACAGTTTAGCTCTGCAATTCCAAAAGGCTGCAATGCCTTTAATTGCTTTTGCATTGAACCTTTAATTGTCACTGCTTTCCCCTTTGTGCTTTTACAAGTGGTTATTGATGGAAGAAAAGTGGTCCCTGTCTCTTACAGATACTGCAGTAATACATATTACAGAGGCTGGCTTCTCTGTACTTTGGCTGCTCTAGAGGGAATTTAAGACACACTACAGTGGCCATAAGCATGGGGACAACTCTCCTGTCCCCTCTGATGCACCAGTCTTTGTGAGTCCCACGGTAGGTGTGTTGCACCCCTCTGTAGCTTTACAGGTGGTGGACTGAGCTGTTGGACCCAGCTCTAGGGACAACAAAAAGGGGAAAACGCCCCTTTTGGTATTTCTGTGGGACCTAAGTATTCTGAAGACTGGGAAGAGAAAAGAAGCTTTGTCCATTCTTTTAATTATTCCAGTGCTCAGAGGACCCCAGTGTCTGCACACCACGGAGGGGAAGCTGGGAACTGGGCTACAAAGAAGTCTCCATCATCCGTTGGCTCTTTTTAAAAAGCACCTGCGTATGACCAAAATCTAGTTGGCTCAGCCCCAAAAGATGGCACATTTTTTGACATGTGTAATACAGCTCCAGACTGAGTTCAGTCCATCCTTTTTCAGGACTGGGATGTGCCTGGTCATTGGTCCCATCCATCATCAGCTCTAGTCCTCTTTGGTGCTGCTCACACCACACAACATCCTGGGATTCCCTCAGTTTGCTGGGAACCACCGTGTGGTTTGTGTCCATTTACAACCGTGAGGTTTATTAAGATAAGGACAGAGTGCACAAATGTGACTTCCAAAAAATCACTCTAGTTTTACTTTGAGAGGGTGTCTTGCATGCACTTACCGTGTTCAGGTGTTTTATGGTGCCCCCGGCTATGTAGCAGAGTATGTGGGCACAAAACTTATCCAGGCTTGTACATAACTGTGTCACGGGTCCTTTCAGAAATCCAATCTGCTGCCCGACTCCTTTGCAGCCAAGGAATAACTGAGAGAAGGGAAAAACGAATCACTTTTTTAAAAAAATTATTTTAACAGGAACTTTTCATGCAGCAAACTGCTTGCTAACAGCCTGGCCTCCTAACTCGGTGTTCAAAGGTTGCTTGAACAGCTTGCCCTCCCAGTTCCCCTCTAAAACACCTCCTTCCCTGCAGTGAATCACACTCCCTTCGCCCTTCCCGTTACTGGTGCCAGTCCTGGAGGAAGCCATCCTTCCATTTCTAGTCTAGTGACCTCAGCGCTCGCTCATTTCTGAAGTTCCAGAGGCTGTCATGGGTGTTATTGCAGCCCTGGTCTAGTTCCTCCTGCATGAGGCCAGCAAATTAGTTATTAGTTAAAATATTAGTCAACAGCAAGAGTCCTGTGACCAGGCAGGGTTCCACAAGTCTCCTGCTTCTCTGCGACCTCCTGTTTCAAACCCTGAATCTCTAGAATTTTGCCCACAGAGTTTGAGAACAGATATTTTTTTTCAAGAGCACTCATATTGGTCCCAAGCTCAGTGTCAGCTTGTCACCAGTTTGGGAACACTTCATCTCTGCTGGAGTGAAGCCTGTGAAGGTAAGTCAGTCACGTGGACTCTTAGAAGGAAAAATGATGTACCCTGAGCAGTGGATCAGGAACACTTGTTATTTTAATGAGAGGGCTTGTAGCATATGAACACGTGGTTACTGGGCCTAGAGCAGAGAACATTTTCACCCTCTGAGCCAGCTCAGGATAAGTAGAAAATGCTATGAAGCCTGTGAACACAGAAGAGACAGCCTGAGTTAGCAAAAACATCTCCCACAGACTAAATAAATACATAAGCAGTAGGTGGCAAACAAGAAATGAAACTAGACTTGCAGCCCGTTGTCTGTTGTCCATGTTTTACCCAAGGCAAAGCTTGAAGCTAAGTCCTGAAACGAATTTTTATTCAGGAGGCAGAGTTCATTCTGGGGTTTAGAGCAGGTCTGGACATTGCCTTTATCTGAACAGCTTTTGTAGCTGACACATCAATAAGGTTTTCGTGATAAAACCAATTCCCTCTAAAGTTCACCAGACTCATTAAAAAAAATGAGTTTTTCAGATGATATATTCTCTATAGGTCTGTCTATATTTATGCTTCCATGAAACTGTAGAATAACTAGCTGAATGCTGGGAGCTTTGAGTGTTTTCAACTGATTGTTTGCATCAAAAGCAGCTGAAGAAAGGCTAGCTGGTTAGTTTGTTTTGCCATGAGGTTCTTTAAATACTCTTATGAGAGAGAAAAGATCTGGCGCTGTGACAATGCATGATTTTCCCACATTTTCTCCTCCTTTTTTCTGGGTAGTTTAACGAACTGGCAGTTGCTCATTTCTAATCAATGTCCATTCAGGGGTCTTACACATAAACTATAAACATCAAAACTTTCAGCTGATGATAAAAGAAAGGCAGTTTCATTCAAAGGCCATAAAGTGCATTAGTGTCAAAGGCTAACACTAAGGAGAAATAAGCTATTGATGTTTTTTCTTTCATATTTTCCAGTCCCTGGCAATCTGTTTAAAACCAGTAATGTGGCCAGTTATAACCCCTCACCAACTATGCTTTGAATTGTAAGATTGCCATTAAACCATGTGACTTAGTAGCATTGAAGTTCATTTCCCTTGGTTTCTCTTATTTGAAATCATGTATTATACATGTTTTTTTATCTTTATAGTTTTTCCTTCCAGTTCATAAGGAAAATAATTGTATGTCTTAATAGACAAGATGAACTTAATGAAAATTCCTGTTGCTAAGAATTTAAGAAAAGTGCCCAGTATCTGAAAGTGTTCAGTAAATAATCACTCTTGCATCTCTAATTATTTCAAAAGTTGAACTGTATTTGGATCTGCTCTTAGATTTCTTTGCTTATTAATGCTAGCCAAAGCTGGTGTTGGAAAAGTTTTGCATATTTTGCAAATCTCAGCTCAGGAGGCACTTCTCTGTTTGCCAGCCCTCCCCAAACCACAACCAAGAACAACTGTGTGAATGGGGAGACCCACCTACTCATCAGGTAGGAAGAAGAATGGTTGTGAAGCCTGAGCATTACCTGCTGCTGAGCCTTCGGAGTGACCAACATAGTACACGTCCCTCTGTCCAGTTTTGTTCATGACAAAGTACAGCTCTGCTGGAATATCATATTTACCCATCTCACCAAAGCTACAGGGGGGAAACACAAAAAGTGAGCAGAGAATTTGTGAGTTACTGAACGTTGGGTTTGTCCATCATGCCAAGCAGGACCCACTGAAAGATGAGGTTGGATGCCTTGTCTGCATCCTTGCTTGAGCTGGGGCAGGGGGACAAGACTGTGCTGCCTGGGGCTCTCTGCAGAGGAGATGCCAGTGTCAGCTGCAGCCATTAGGGAACTGAACTTAATTAGTGCTTCTCACACATTTATCTCTTGGTTGAATTCAGCTGTGAAATATCAGAGATTTCTAGATAAGCCTCTTCCAGCTGAGGCTCTTGATCTCTGTCTCACAGTATGGTCTCCTCTTTCCTCAGCGTTTCCCAGTGCCTGAAACCCCAGCCAGTGCTCCTAACTGTGAGTAGCAGCAAGGAACCTTCTTTTTCTCGTTCTTTACTCTCCTTTGCTGGTGTAGATCCTGTTCTGATGTTGGTTTAGATTGAAAAAAAAAAAATCCCATCAGGCTGAAGCTATCTAGTCCCCTTGGAGTTTGTATCTTGAGTAATTTACCCTCTAAGGAGTACCTGAACTGCCAGAACTCTTTCTGGCTGGGTTTAAGTGTCTTGTGTTTTAAAGACCAAGTGTTCCCTCGGCTGTTTCCCATCCAGACGTCGTAGCCAGCATCTGCCAGGAGGAAGCCCAAGCTGTTGTTGGGCAGGTTAGAAATCCAGTGGGTAGCGTCTCCCAGAAGAGCATGCTGTAGGAAGACTATGGGCTTTTTCCCTGGAAAAGATGAAAGTATTCTTATATTGGAGCAGAGCAATGCATATTTAAGACTGGGGTGCAGACTTTTGTTTGTGAGAGGTTGCTTGAGGAAGGTCCTGGGAGAACTATGCACAGATATTGGTCTGAAAAACCTGAAGGATTTGTTCCATGGAAGGGGGAACCCCTTCATAACAGGACTGGCAAATTAAAAGCTTAATGAGGAGTCCTGTCCCTACCTGCTCTTGCACTGGGAAGCCAACGTGCAGGTGCCTCTATTGAAACCACATACTCAGAGCTGAAAACTGATGAATGTGGAATAATGTATGTGAAGTAAAGAATAATTCATCCATAAAAGCATATCTACCATTAGGTCTCTTCAATAATCAGCTGAGCAGGGCTGAGGGGCCCCTGATATAACCAAGCTTTGAGAAAAGGGCTGGTCCAGACAGTCTCCAAAGAAGGAGATACAGAATAAGTTATTTTGGGTAAGTCTAACAAGGACTAACAGACAGAGTGGCAGTATCCTGGGTATCTCAATTTACAGGGAGAAATTTTAATGCATTCAGAAAACATGAAGAAAGAGATGAAAGGCATTTGTTTTTCATTGGTGACCTGGTTTCTTATCAGAGAATTGTAGAATGGTTTGGATTGGAAGGGACCTTAAAGATCATTGAGTTCCAACCCCCCTACCGTGGGCAGGGATGCCTCCCACCAGACCAGGTTGCTCAAAGCCCCAGGTTGCTCAAGATCCTTACCATCTTCCTTAAGAATATATGTCCTTCAGAAGGCTGGGAATCTGTATTCGTGTGCCTAACCTGAGAGCTTTTGTTGCCAGGCTTCTAAATGTGAAACCTCCCCAAACCCAGTCTACCACCCCCCCCATCCCCCCAGCCTGCATGAGGGGGAAAAAAATGAGATATGACAAAATTATTAGAGGAGTCTGAAATGAGGACAGAAATACTGATTGTGTGGACTTGTGATGGACTTGGAATACAAGCCATGTTGCTGACTGGGTGCTTTTGCTGAGATGGGAAGGAATGGAAAATGCCATGGCACATGCAAAGGAGAAAGAGGAGGGACTCATGTAAGAGCTGACTCTCACTTTCCTTATGCCCTATGACCATGTCACACCTGTATTTCGGCTGTTCCTCCCAGCAGGAATTCTGAAAACACTGAGAATGTATCCATCCTTCGTGGTAACTTCATATTCCTCGCTGGGGTATCCGTGATATCTGATAATTTCACTCTGTGGGAAGCCAAAGGAGAGACTGTTAACATGCAAACTGTCCTGTTTTGGAGGGTCACCAAGCTGAGCAGCATGGATGCGGGCTGTTCTGTGATGGTAGTGCAGGGCCTCTGTTCACAGGGACCATGGGCCAGAAAAAAGTATCACAGGTCTTGTAAAAAGATGTGTGAAGCTTTTTCTTCGGACCTGTTCAGGTGGCAGTTGTCTGGTCTGTTGTACTCAGTTGTACTGAGTGACTAAGCTCTTGGGAGATAGTTTCTCATGTTTTGCAAGGCTGATACAGATCAAACTTTCTAGAGAGTAAACATGCAGCAGTATCTGCGGAAGACAGTGCCAAAAGATGTGGGTTTGGGGCCATAATGAGTCCTTTCTTGCCAAAGTGTGATTAGGCAAGCCATGCAGGCAAGGCAAACAAGGGTGGAGCTCTTCTCGTGAAGGAACTCACGAGACCACCTACACCCAATTTTGCATGTACTGGGAGGAAATCTTTGGTGATTCAGAGCAAAGGGTCTTGGATTGTTTTGTGCTGTGAGAACCTGCTGTTTGAAGAAGGGGTTCATCCTCTCTTCCCACCGTACTGAGCAGTGGACTTCTCTTGAGAAAGCAAACCAGACTTTGTCTCCACTGCAAAGGAGCTCTTCTCTCTGGCAGCTCAGAATTTGGATGGGAGCATCAAGCTTTCTTGTAGTCCTGTGCACAGGAGCATCATCCCATGCAGGAGGGATACCTTTGTCTTTTTGCTAGGGTCACACCCTCCCTTTCTTTGCGTGGTAGCTCAAAATACCAAGGTATGTTGGGAAAAGTGACTACAAGGAGCTATCATGAGCTTGGCCAAGCATTGTGTTCGTCGTGTATCTGTTGGATGTCACCCTAAATGCAGGCAGCAACATTCCATTCTTCAGTTTGGTACAGACTGGAGCATGTAGTCCATGCTCTGGCCATTCTCCAGGGCTGATCCCTATTGCTGGGGTCAGAATCCTGTAGCTTGGGTCTCCAGGGCCCCTCAGGAAGTTCTGGGGGGTTGCCAGGACTTTGAGCCAAAAGTAGCAGCCAGCTCTCTCCATTGTGTTGCTATGGATGTGTGCTCGTCCCATCTATCCCTGGCACATCCAGAACTGACCTGCCTTGCAGTGGTGACACTAGTGCAGGGGATTTGGAAAAGGCAGGTTGGGAAAATGGGAAGTGTGGAAGGGGCCCTTCTTAGACTCCTAAGAAAGGACTGTTAGTGATGGGGCAGAGGTGGTGGTACTGGGAGTGACAATCTGGAAGGAAAGAGAAAATGACCCAACTTACAACATTCATAAAGCATTCGGGGTTGCGAGTCTTCCTGTACTGGCTGTTGTCTGAATTCAGAGGGGTGAATCCTGCTGAAAAGGCGATTTCTTGGACGCAGAGCAGCACGAGGAGGCACCACATCTTGCGGCTGTGAGAAAGAGGTCATGCAGGGATGTTAGCATTGGGAAGAGGGTAGACTGGAATACCACGGGAAGACCCAAGTGGGGAGTCTCCTGAAGGTTGCCCGAGGTCTGCTCCCCAAGGGAATGCTGGAATAAGTCCCTGTGTGAGGTGGGACTGCCCACAGCTCAGGGAACAGGGATGGCTCAGAATGGAAAACGCTTGGACACACCATGTGAGAATAAACCTGTGCTGTCAGTAGATGACAAGGGAGATGTGGTTGGTTGATAGGGCCAGCTCTTGGCATGAGTCTAGCAGAGGCTTGACAAAGAAGCATGAGCACCTGAGATGACCGTCACCCAGCTTGTCTGCCTTTATCTTCTTCCATTTCTCTGCCAGCAAGAGAAGTGAAAGGAGAAGAAAGCACTGTACATTGCTTGTTTCCTCAGGAATGTGGTGAGAGATTTGGGATGAGCTCTCTTTCTACTTGCCCCCTCTTTCTTTGGTATCAAATGGGTCAGTGGTGTGCTGGGGTGAGGGATCAATCAATGAGAGGCTGGTGAAGGGTTCTGCAGGGGCCAGGAGTGACTCAGAGACTCTGGGAGGAGACATTTTAGGCTTAGGGGAATATGCTTGCACCACATTAGTGCCAGCTTGTGCTTTCACCATGGGGTGATGTGCCCTAGACCTGGTTCAAGTTCTGTTTGAAACTAGTTCCTCTGAGAATGTGAAGCAAACAAAGTGACCAATTATGGCTTCCCAGAAGACCCATGAGTCAGTTCCCAGTCAACCTTGCCTTTCAGACCGAACCGAGTTGTATAGGTCTCCATTCACCAGCCCTTTGGGCTTCTTCACCAGCCCCTTGCTGCCCAATTCTTCCAAGAACCTGCTCTGCTCTCACCAGATAACTGATGGGTTTTTTTCCTGCTGCTACACCACAGCTCAAAGTTTCTGTCTCTCAAAATCACTGGCTGCCACCAACTGAGAAACCATGGAATTATTTGATTTTGGAGCAGTGCACAATGGCCCCTGAGACTGGCCTCTCCTATTGCCAAGGGCCCATCTCCTGTATCTCTTAGAAACAGCTGCCTGTATTGCAAATCTTGTCAAGGTCATGGGGAGGTGAGACCTTCCCCTTTCCGGGATTGACTGATGCTACCAGTGTAGCTTTTCTGAATAGCAGAGTGCAGTCTGTCAAGAGCCAGTTGATTCCAGCTCCACCTACAGCAGTTATTCTTCCATGTTACAGTCTTTGTGTTCAAGAACCTCTCTAATGAGTGCAGGAACGCTGCTCTCTGTGAGCCTTGTGAGCTTCTTGGATCCTTTCTTTTCAACATGCAAATTTTGACTCAAAAAGTCTCCGGAGAAAAGAGGGGAAGAGCAGGTTCTGTGTCCCAGGAAGTTGCTGGGTGTGGGACTACTAGTTAAAACTCTTTGGAGGGCAAGAGAATTGTTGATCTATTCAGTGTTCCTTGCCTACAAGAGAGCTGCAAGAAGGTAGGACAGGATTTCTTCTTTCCAGTCTGAAGAACTGTACCTAAGGGATTCCTCCATGAAGCTTAGGACTGTGCTTACACCTTCTGGAAAAGCTCTTATTCCCCTTATGTGTGTTGTCTGCTGGGCTTGCAGGTGTGAGAGGAGAATGAGAGCTGGGAAGAGAAAAGTAGCAGCCGTTCTGCATGAGGATAAAGGCCGTGAAGATCAGGCAGGCTACCATGGGACAGAGAGGACATGTAATGCAATGTAAGGCTCCAGCACATCGAGGCATCTTGTCAGACTGCCTCACCAGTAATGACTGGGGACACCACTGCTCCTCTAGGCATGGTTTCCTCGGAAGAAGAGGACACACTTCTATGACCACTGTGTACCTTTCTGTCCATCCTGCAATTAACTTTTGATGTCACTGGAGAATTTCATAGGGGACCCGCACGTATTTTATATGCGCTAGGAAGTTTATCAGACTCAGGAAATAAGTCTTTCTGAAGCCAGACACTGCTAGGTCCACTAGGCAGAATCCAGTTTTTAACGAGGAGCAGAGGTTCTCATGCAGCCACATGTTTCTGGAGTCTGCTTCTAGCATAGGATATCTGCAGTGATGAGACAGGCTGCTCCGTGAAGCTTATCTGCATTTGTAAACGGAGCTACAGATCAAGAGGAAATTAGAATATTCCCAGGCAAGTAATGGGGAAGACAAACAGGATTTGTGGGAGGGAAAGAGGGGTAACCAGAAGACTTTTGCACTCCCTAAATCTTCTTTTAGGGGAAGGAGCTTTGCCTTTTTCTCATCTTCAATTTAACTTTTAAATTTGACTGAATGCATGTAAAGAATCAAACTTTCCGAGTCACCAGAGAGTTGGAATGAAGCAGAGTCTGGAAACACCTAAAACTTGAAATCCGGCACCAAAACACTCTCTGTTAGAATCCCTTCCTACATCAAATGCTTCTCAATTTTTTATTGTCAAAATAGGAAGCCTCACAACCACATCCTCAGTCAGCACGATGCTTTTTTTTTTTCCTGCTTTCTGCTGTTTTACTCCATTCTAATGTGAGTAAAACATACCTCCCTCTCCCTGCACGGGGAATCTCATTTGGCATGAAAACATTCTGCCAATGCCTCAACTTGTTCTCAAACCCCTTCCAAGACGAGTTGAGGCAACGCAGAGGCTAAATTAGCCCTCTCGTTCGGGCAGACGTTTTCTCGGTGCGCTCTGCGATCACCTGGCTGAGCTGGCATGGCTCAGGGACTTCCAGGTATTTGCATTTTCAATCAGATGCAGTGGGCTAAGTCACCCCGGTTTGGTTGGCCACTGCTCCCTGAAGCTTCAGGGTTAAACGTTTTGAGAGGAGCCACGACAGGAGCTGCTTTTGTCTGGTGAGGTAAAGCCATGCAGAAACATTGGGCATGGTAAACCCTCATGAAAGAGCATATTTAGAAGGTAAAAATCTCCTCCAGACAGAGGAGTGCCCTTCAAAGTATTTTAGGTGCCTTTAAGCTTTGGTGAAGCTGAGATACAAGCCCTTCAGAAATTCGTCCATCTACCCTCGTTCTTTAAGCAGGACAAAATTTGTTTCGTATAAGCTGTGAGGTACACACACACTCACACTCACACACACCCCAACACCAACCAGAGAAGCAGCTGTGACTCAATGCAGGTGGGAATCTTCTGCCTTACTCATTAACAAAACACACATGTGCATAAAATTGCGAGAGCACTGATTTGCACAGGCTGCTGCAATCCCGGGACTTTCATTCCCTTCTTCTCAGACCCAGGAAAACAAGTAGAGGAAAATGAGAGAGTTGCTCTCTTTTCTTTTCTTTTCTTTTTTTTTTTCTTTCTTTTTTCCTTCCTTTTGTGCAGGTCAAACTCCCCTGCCTCCCAACCCGGGCAAAGTGTGCACTTCTGTGCATGGCGAGAAGATTACAGACCAGGGAGGCAAAAAGCTCCCTGTCGTTACAAGCAACTGCCCGAAACCGAGACCGAGCATCTTCATGGAGATGGGCAACAGAGAAAAAGACCACCAACACATAGGGACAAGCACCTTACCTCTGCTCCAACTGCCTCGCTGGTGTCTTCTGCCGCAGCTCCCGGTCCGTCTCCACCAGCAGACTGATTCACTGGCAGAAACCTGCGGTGATAAAAGGAAGTCAAAACACAGTGAGCACTTCAGGGTAGCAGCCGTTGAGTGTCATGAGTTGGCAGCGTGTATTGTAGAGCGTGTTTAAGTGCTGATTTGGCAGTGTTTTGGAGGTGAGGAAATCTTTGTGATGGAAAAAGATCTCCTGGTCAAATTCACAACCCCAACACGCACCACGGAGGGGGAGATTTTAAGAAGTACATACAGGTCAGTGGTTAGGATGTTCACTGGGACCTGGCTGTTCCAGTTCCCAGAAGAGGCTGTGGCAGACCTTGACCTGTCCTATTGCCCAACTGAGGGGCTGCTTTGAATGTGATCTTTTAGTATGAAGATGAGGAATTGTCCAGTCTCTCCCAGTCCCTGAAGAACAGAGTCTTGGCTGTTACTTTTCATTTGGTTTATGTTAATTTTTATTTTAACATTACACACAGACTCCTAAGTCTGTTTTTCAGTGAGCAGCACAACTCATAAACCCCATCTCACTCTATATTAGCTGGTCAGAGTTGACATGGCTTCTGTAGGGACCCTCTGATGCCAAAGAAGGCTTGAATACATCACAAAACCTCTCTCAGTGAAGGAACAAACAGAGTTCTTGTTTTTCCCAAGCCATTTCCATCAACTCTGAAAACATAGTATCTCTGGAGATCATTCCCTCACTGCTGAGTTATTTGTAGTCAGCCTGGGAGCTCAGTCCTTGCTGAAATTGGCTTGATGACCGTGGGCAGGAGGACTACAAAGAAAGTAAGAATTCTCCTACATGGTGATGAGCCTTTTCAGCCAATTAACTCATAAGCATCTTCAGAAGAAGTTGTGTTTCATCAAGGATTGATGAGCATTTAGAAGAACACCAGATGAAAGGGATGTCTTCCTGGGAACACCGTTGCAAATAATATGATGGCTTTGGGTTGAGGGGGAAGGGAAGCTATGAAGTAACAACAGGATGTCAGTGAAGCCACATCAACAGTTCTGCTTTACATACAAAGTAGAGAACATTGTTTGGGATGGTGAAAAAGGTAATTTAGTAATCTCTGGGTGAAAAACATTACAACTCAACCACTCTGATGTCTCTAAGCAACAATAACTTTCATCAAACCATAAATTAGTTTCCCAGAAGGGTTTCTGCAACTTGATGTCTAGTCCCTCCTCATGTCTTGGGATGGGATCAATAGTCCCTACGACACTTCCAACCCTGCTTGCCTGAGCTGTTTTTATTGATTTTTCTAGAAAATTCAATACCCTGCCTCTATGGTCTCCCAGGTTGCAAGACACCTGCACTGCTGCAGTCTCTTCCTAGGTGAATTTAGGGGATGCTCTGGCTTCTTTCAGGTATATTGCCATTGCATTTCCCATCGTAAGTATTGAAAGTTTGTAAAGCAGCTATCAAGGCCTCATGTGTCCCCCCCTAAAAGCAGTGACTTAGTTGAAGGGCTGACTCCCTGGAGGGTGCTCATCCCCAGGAATTTGTATTGGGTGTAAGGAATTTCCTTGCCTGGAGGGGACCAGTTTTATTTGGATCAAGCTCCTTTTACATTTGTGGAGCACAAGGACACAGGACAGGCTTCAGCAATGGGCTCGGGAGATGAGACAGGCCTGTTTGTCTTGGAAGGGAAAGGAAGAGAAGTGGCACCAGCCACCGTTACATTTTTTGGCTAAGAAACCATTTTGCAGAGTGAGACACTGACACTTTGGTCATATGGTGTCACCAGTGAACTGTCCTAGTGTACTGGCTGTCCCTGTCCTGGTTAGCATCCCAGAGTCAGCCCGTGTTAACATTTGATTCAAGTGGAGAATGAGGGTGTCATGCTGAAAGGAAACCCCAAAATGTGCTGTGTCTCTTCCCACGGAGAAGCTAATGGCATGTCATTGTGAAGGCAGTGACCTAAAAACTCTGGAGGCTACCCTTCACGAGAGGGCCTTTGTGCAACAACTACCTATTTGAAACAGGATTGGTAGAGCCAGAGTTCCTCTGGGAAATTCAATAGGATGACAATTTCTTCAGCACTCTTTGCAAAAGCAGTACTTCCCGCTAGCGAGCAATGTGCTCCAAAAACCCATGGGATGGAGGGAAGGGATTCTTTCCAGCAACATTTGGGAACTTATAATTTTAGTGTTGAAACCCCAAAGAGGCTTTTCAGAGCCATGATAAAGGCTAGAGCAGCTCAGGTCTGTGGTAGCCAGTAGCATCCATGTGAAATAGCAGGCAACGTGAGGCTCCTGCTGGATTCAGAGTGTGACTTTCAACCAAAGCATCCCACTGAAGAGCTGTCGTTGCCAAGAGGAAATCAGCCCTTTTGTCCCACCCTGGAAAGTTCACGTATGCAGATCCTGAAAGTGTTGTCAGCAGAGACTGAGTCTGCCAAGATTCCTCTACCTTGAGGGGCACCTTGAACCCAACCTTCCCATCTTCTTAGGGCATGCTTGGACCAGCTAATGTTTTCTGAGGGGTTTACTGTCCCCATGTCCCTTGCTCTTCCTTGTGAAAAAAGTGACAAACCCTGTTTCAAATGAATACAAACCATCTATTTATTTATTTTTCAGGAGTGAGTTTTTATGTGAACTCAGTTTTTACTTCCCGCATCGTCTCATCTAATAATAAAATTAATCGATACCATAACTGCTGGAATTAGACTTGGCTTGCACTGTGCCTTTCAAGAGCTGCCAGTCCAATGAAGTGAGAGGTGATGTGAAGAATGGAGAACTTCTTTAGATCACTAACCATATCCAGAGAAAGCCAGTGCTTTCGTTATTGTTGGGGCCTAAAGCAGAGAGCAGACTGCAACCAAGCCATGTCTCCTGTGAGCAAAGGATGGTGATTACAGGATCCAGGCTGCAGCAATTAAAAAAGTGGTCGCTGCTGACCTACAAGGTTGCCATAAAATATGAAGTGCACAAGTGGTGAGAAAACAGCACCAGGAGGAACCCTTTCCCTGACTCCAGCGGAGACCACCTGATGCCAAAGAAGGTTCTGTTTGTACCCTGTGAGAGCAAGGGGTGAATGAGTTGGACACAGCTACTGGTTGTGGGTTAAGGATACTTCTGCATCAGGTCAACAATTTCATTGTACATATGCAAAGGTGCATCCAGTCCCCAGATGAAATCCAAGTGTGCCCACTCAGGAATCCTCTTGTGATAGACCAGCCTCTTAATCTGAGACAGTAGAATGGCTGCATCCTTGGGATCTGCCAGCAAGTCTCTTCCCCCAGCCCATACTGCTGTTGGTACAGTCATCCCTTCTACAATGTAGAGAGGAGGAATAACCTGGAAAACATGAGGAGGGACAGGAATGACCAGGAAAGCCCAGCAAGCACAAGTTTGGGGCTTTCTGCTGTTAAAGTTCAGTGTAGTTTGGTTAATAACTGAACAGTTTGTGTTTCCTAAACCAACAGAAGTGCCCTTCCTCGTTTTTTTCTGTTTGGGCTTGTAGGGATGACCCAGATGATAGCATGGCCAAAGGAGAAATACTCCCACAGTTGCTGTTGGGTCTTTGCCATCTCAGCCCCAAATTCATGGGTCGGGAGCCTGGAACAAGACAGAAGGTGTCAGAATGCTTCTGAATAACCCCCCCATCCTGGTCCTTTTGGAGTACTGGTTGGCCCCACAAGATGTAGATGTTCTAGTTAGAAAACACAGCATGTTACAAGGGAAAAAGGATCATCAAGTGACCAAAGAGGAAGTAGTTTGGACTCCTGAGTTTGGAAAATAAAGGCCAGAGCAGGGACAGGAGACAGGCTTATACAATCATGAATAATATGAAGAAAGAGCACAGGAAGTAATTATCCCATTACTTCTCATAACACAAAACCTAGAAGGCATCCAGTGCCTTTCCAGGAGCAAGGAAATTCAAGACAAATTGAAGGAAGCTGTGTTTCATGCAAGCCACTATTAACACGTGTAGCTCTTAATGACAGGCTGTTGTAAAGACCTGAAGGGTAGGAGGGTCAAGCATGGAATTAGAGTCTTGGATGGAGGAGAGGTTCCTCGGGAACGCTTTAGGGACAAAGTCCTTTTGTCTCTGGCTGCTATTAGCTCTCCAGTTCCCCTCTTCCTAATGCTGTTTCCCTGATTCCTCATGCATTGGTGGCTGCGTCAATCATGCTTGAAGATAAGATGGTCTCATCCACTGGATGTACTCTTTTTTTCCAAAATCTTCTTTTTGTCTTTCCTGCCCTTACTTCCTCTTATGCTTATCAATCATTTAATTGAAAAGGTTGGTGTGCTCTCTCTCTCATTATTGCCATTAGCCCTTGCATGTTCTCTCTGCTGACTTCCAAGCTGGGAAGCAGTAATAGAGATGGGGGTGGCTAAATCCCTCTACTTGTATTCTGAAAATGTGCCTCCCACTACAGCCTCCCTCTCTCCCTCTGTGCTCTCCAAGGGTGATAATACTGTTTCCCCAAACTATACCTGTTGGTGTTTTTCCATGTTCTTCTCTGAACTGCCCCAGTCATAAGCTTGGAACTTCCCCGAGTGGGGCCTCCTAGGAGGGTGAACAAGAAAAGGGTAGTTACTAAGCTGTCATTCAGGAAAATTATGTGTTTTCACCCTGCTGAGCCTCTGACTCCAAACTAAAGCCTCCACTGAAGCTCTTCTAAGAGCTGTGAAAGAGCTAACAGTAAATTAGTTAAAAGTCTCGCTGGATGAAAGGAGCCAAATGTTTTTGTCAGAACCAAAACCAACCAACCAACCAAACCACTGCTCCTGCAGAAAGACCCGGGGATGTTTTTGCAGGCAATTTGTTCTAGTTTGTAAAATTGCTGTCAACAGCTGCCTCCAGCCAGTTCCCCTCACTCCTGCTGCTGCCATGTCCTCTTCTGACAGTCGTGTTGCCACCACTCAGCTCTGTGGGAGGCCCCTTCTGATGTTGTCTCTTCCCTCTCTGGTTTGAAGGCACAGGTCACCATTTCTAGTCCTTCTCCTTGGCTTGGCCTACGCCATGGGTTGTTACTGCTGGGACAGACACTACCAGAGAGATCTTCATGTCGAAGGGAAGGTGTCTGTTAACTCAGCTCCTGTGAACAAGCCCAGGCTTTATGATTCCTTAAAAGCAGGAGTCTGAAACCAGAAAGGCAGCTCCCATCAGCACTGCGCTGAGGATGTACCGTGAGGGTACGTTGTAAGTATGGAATGTAGTGAGCCCACTAAATAAAGGATTTATTATTTATAATTCTGTTGCAGTTCCAAACACCGAGAGCTTTGAAAGCAAGAGATGAAAATAGCTTTTACTAGTCAAATATGATATTTCCCAAAGCAGCCCATGTCTTTTTTATTTCTTGATCTCACATTAGAAACCTGAGTACTTTCTTAAAATAAGCTCTGTTCGGGGCTACAGACTGTTCTGGAATAATAAAGCAGCTCCTCAAGCCTGGGTTTGATGCCATCTTCTGCAGCTCCCACAAAACCATCATCAGTTTGGGGTCAGAGAGAAGTGAAAGCGTTTACCCACCTCATGGCAGGAATCATGCGTTCGGCTGAGGGACTGAGGTGAGAGAAGAATGGAAACTCAGTTCCGGGGTGCTGGGAAGCTGTGCTGGGTAAAGACAACCCTGAAATAAAGGTCAGACACTGGTTTTTCCCCAGTTGGGCAGCATCTTAATAAGCATCTATGTCTTTCCCACTCCTCATCCCTTTGTGCTCTCACTTCAGCTTTTCCCTAAGGCAGCGCCGGGGAGAGGCGACTCCTTTTATTCTCCAGCCTCGTGCTTTTCGTCTCCTCCAGTCCCACAGCTATATCAAGGCTCTGTCTGCTATCACAGATAGATATTTTTTCTCCTTTTTGTAAGGAGAATACCAACCCCTGTGGAGTGGCACAGCAGCATCAGGAATTCTGAAAACAAATATGTGCACAGATATACCTTATCACACCCAATGAAACGGTCAATAAACCTGCGACAATCTTCTCTTCTGCTGACAACATGCCAGTTCCAGAGTCTCATGTTGTGGATGGATGGATGGATGGATGGATGGATGGATGGATGGATGGATGGATGGATGGAGGGGACTCTGCCTCTTTGATACCTCTATAGGTGTTATTGCACCTATTTTTTTTCTTGTTCTTTTAATGCCCGTGTTGCCATTCCATAACTCCATATTGCTGCAGGAGTGGTTTCGGGACATTTTCCTTTATTCATACTCCACCTCTAAAGTGCTCACAGGATAAAATGGATGTTCCCTAAATGTATAGTTAGGAAGCTAGAATACTTTTCAGGAATCTGTATGGAGTTGGGAAACATTACCATAGTGGCCACTTGCCCCGGCGGTTTCAGTCATGCTGGGAGTGGACCAGTATTGCCCAGCAGCAGAAATTAGGTAGGTGTGAGTAGATCATTAGGCCTTCAGGACAGGGAACTCTGTGAGTCTCTTCTTTTTGTGCAGTACAAGCATAACACAGCCATTTTCCCTAACTGCTCTCCTGGCTATTAATTGAATACAAACTTTGCAGAAGCATGATTGAGGTTTGCTACTTTTTTCTATTTTTTCCTCATTTTCTGCCCCCCCCCCCCTCTTTCACTTGCCCATTCTGGTGAAAAGCCAGTGGACTTTGCATCCTGCCTGTTCCAGCTTGGTATTTTTAAGCATTGAAACTAATTATTCTTTCTTCTTCAGTTCCCCACATTTGCTCTTCCAAATATTCATTCTCTTTCACAGATAGCCTTCACCCACACAGAACAGAGCTGTTCCCACACTGAGATGAACATCTACCAAGGTTTTGAACAGGCTTTGATACTCCTATTTATATTTTGCCTTGTATACTTTCTCCTTGTAATAAAGGCTCTGGCTTGGACCAGATTTATTTAATATATCCTCAGAAGTTATTTTCTTTAATATTTACAGATCGGAAAGAAATATGTAAGAAAGCCTCAGGAGCAGACCTGTTCCTGCAGGGTTTGCCAGCAGGCTTTCAAGGAGAGATATAAAGGTCCAACTTTGGGTTCTGGCAGGGAAGAAGGAGAGGAATGACTTCCAAAGGTCTGGTTTAGAAAGTATTACCAAACACTGACTCTACACATGGATTAATATTATTATTATTATTAGGTTTTTTTAATCTTCTGTTTATTTCCTTTCAGATACTTCAGCACCTTGCATCTTCCCTCTAAGGAAACCAGGTTTTCTCTTTTTTAAAGTCCCTGCATCTTCTGAGGATCAACATTAATTCCATGAAGGAACTGTTTAAATATGTACTTGCCTTCAAGTACCTCCTGCTCTTCTGGCTAATTAAGACGTGCTGTTAACTGCCTCTGAACAAAGCCTGCTTCGTTCTCCAGCGCAATGCAATGCTTCATTGATGGAAAGAACTCGATCTTGAGCAAAAAGGAGAACCTCTAAATGGTGTAAAACCACAAGGAGCAAACTTGGGGATAAACATCATGGTTACAAGCCATTGGCAGCAGGTGCTTGCAGTGGGTGAAGAACTTGAGGAGGGGTGAGTGTTCGGCTGATTTTACTTTTACAGACAGACACGCATGGTCTGCTGTGAGCTGACAGGTCCCAGGGGAAGTTACTCAGGCTACAAAGAGGTGCAGAATTCGGTGGAAATGCTTAAAGGCTGGAATGTCACCATCAGAAGTGTGGCTGCAGCTTCACAAATGTGGCCATATGCAAATGGACTTTAAACTGGTCAGTCCAGGTGCCCTTATATAAATAAGTGGCTTCGTGCCTTTGTATAAATTACTGAACAACGTGCTTGGTTTATGAAACCTCAGCTCCTTCCACTGGTTTATGAAACCTCAGCTCCTTCCACTGCTCTTTCTGCTTTAAAGAAAGTAAAAATCCCAGCAATGCACAGGATTTAATCCCCAGCATTTTGGTGTTTTCTGCAAACTCTTTGCTCTCCCCATTCCCCCCCACCCCCCTGTTTCAGGAATCTGATCTGGCTTTGGAAGTGAGTTAAGAATGGGAGATATTTGCAGGCAGCTGAATATAACACTTCTTCAGGGATCAAATATGTCCTTTTGGCTTCTTCATCCAGCCAGTGTGTGCAGATATCAGAAACATTTGGCTATTTTGAGTATGTTAAGGAGGGCCTTTAGAGGAAGGTATGCTTTATTGAGAGGCAGACTTGTTTTTGTGCACGTTGCCAGCCAGGAGTCTCCAGGGGAACACAGGGCAGCAAAACCAGAAGGAACCCCTCTGTGTACTTGTAGGGCTTTCAAAATATTCCATGCTGTAACGGTGCAAGCAGTGGTTTCTTGAGAGCAGGTAAAACACTGAGAGCTAAGAGCTGGGGCTAACAGTGCGTTCTCTGGGACATCCCTGGGACAATACTTGGCTTCTGGCAGGGTGGGCACAAAGCCTGCCCTCAGCCCTCCCACCCCATGCTATTGCCTTGGCTGGAGAACTCTTGGCATCCAGCCCAGACATGTCTGGGGGATGAAAGCAGAGCCCCCCAACCTCTCCCTGCACCTCAAAAAGAGCAAAGGGAGTCACAGAATGACAGAATTGTAGGGCTTGGAAAGGATCTTCAGAGATCATCCAGTCCAACCCCCTGCCAAAGCAGGGTCATCCACAGCAGGTTGGACAGGAACCCATCCAGATGGGTTTTGAATGTTTCTAGAGAAGGAGACTCTTCACCCTCTCTGGGCAGCCTGTTCCAGGGCTCTGACACCCTCGAAGTAAGCAAGTTTTTCCTCATCTCGAGATGGAATTTCCCATGTTCCAGTTTGTGCCTCTTTTTCTGTCACCAGGTACCACTGAGAGGAGCCTGACCCCATCCTCTTGGCATCCACCATTTAGATATTGCTCAGCATCTATGAGATCCTCTCTCATTCTTCTCATCTCCAGATGAAACAGTCTCAGGTCTCTCAGCCTTTCCCCAGAGATCTGCTCCAACCCCTTGATCATCTCTGTAGCTTCTGCTGGACTCTCCCCAGCAGTTCCCTGTCCTTTCTTGAACTTGGTCCTTCCAATGGAGTCTACCCACAAAGCCACAACTGCAAAAGGATAAAGCACTAGAACGGGGGCTGTTTGGGTGGGAGATGCTTCTCAGCTCGGTCAGGCCTGCAAAAGTATTCCTGGTGCTCATCATCATGGGCTTGCCTGGAGGTTTTGCAGCAATTAGGCTGAGTGGCACCATATTTGTAAGCGATGAGTGAGGTAGCTCTGAGTTGGCACTGACGTAATTATGAGTCTTTCGTGTGACAAAGGTAAAGTAAGAAGTGTCAAAAGGGAGGGCTCAGGAGGGATAGAGAGGGCCTCATGCTTGTGTCTTCTGCTCATGCTGCTGACACCTCATCTGGGAATGTCCCAGGCAGTGCTGCCTCAGTCACCCCTAGAAGAGGCAGCTCACAGCTAAAAAGCTCAGCACCAGCCCCGCTGTTGACTTATCCAAAGGGGACACAACTTCTGAAGCCAGCGCCCGTTGGCTGACGCTGAAATTTGTGAAATATATGCAAACCAGGATTTCCTCACCTCCGAGGGTGGCTGAAGCTGAAGTCTCTGTTGCAATTCATGACCTTTGCATAACTGTTCATATCGTTGGGCTCCACAATCTGTGGGTAATTTTTTTCATCCTCCCACTCATTTTGTAGTAACGTGTACAGAAAAATCTCCTCAGCCTCCATATGAATCAACTCTAATTAGGAAAGAAAAAGGAATTCACACTTCTGCATATGCATGTGTGGAAAGCTGAATTTATCTCGTACCCTGTCGCTAAATGAAAGTCTTGGGAGCATGAACCCAAAAACCTGTGGCAGAAGAACTGGAACCCGTATGAGCGGTAAGCAGGGTTTATGCTCATTGTGCACCAGTCACTCCTGGTGAGCGTGGGCCATTAAGCACTGGGAAATGGGGACTAATGAATGAGTCTGGGGTTGGGTCAGGCAATTAGCCCCAGTCAGTTGAGTGTTGGCATCAGCAGGAGCCACCCAGCTATTTTTAAAGGCCGAGTCAGAGGGTCTGTGGGCAGAGTGGCTTGTGTTCTTCTGAGAGCCAAGAATTAAAGTAACGGGTTTGCTCCAACACAGAAGGAGGGGGGTTAGAGATGGCATCCCAAAACCTCTGTCCTCTGCTCAAACTGGGATTTTTGCAGACTCATAACTGCGTTGGGCTGGGGCCCAACTGGGCAGTAAGATAAGGTCAGGGCTGGGCTCTGAGGTGGCTACCAGCTGGGACCACCGGCTCTCTCTTCCCATGAACACCTTTCTCCTTGCTGTGTTCTACTGAAAAATTATCTATTCCAAATTAACTCTGACACAGCTTGTTGATTTTTATGATGCATAAAACTCACCTTCCCACTAATTTTGACTAGGTCAGCAGCTTGGATGATCATAGCTCTGTCTTTCCAACTGCAAAGTACTTGTTTTTCCCTTTACCTTTGTACACAGCAGGAATTTTATTTTGAAAAAAGGAAGGTATGGCTAACTTACAGATCTGGTCTGTTTTCTTTAAGAAGTGAAGATACAGTTACCAATAAAAATTACCTGACTGCTCTAGGCATCAATATTAATTTTCCCACATTTAAGAGTCCACCATAAAATAATAAAAAAGAAAAATAATTACAAAATTAAGGTTATTACTTTGCACTTAGGTCTTAGAATATTGTTTCAATCTTTTGTAAAGAAAGTGGAACAGGATAAAGTTGTTTTAGCCTTGGCTGTAGAAATGCAAGTTAAATTGCAAAGCTGCGTATCAAACAGAGTCTCTGTTTTCAGTAAAACTTTCCCTTATAAAGACAAAATTTGTCTGATGACTTCAAAGCAATATTTTTTGAAGCCAACTGAGGAGTCTACACATTGTATTTTATTTATGTCAACAACATTTCATTCTCTTGCTATGTGAAGGAAGTTTACTTCTAAAGTGTTAGTGCCAACACATAGTTTCACAACACTGCACAGAAACAGGACAGAAGGAACTTATGGACACCTTTCCAGCTCTGGTCCATTTGATGGACATTCCAAGTAGAGGAGGCAAGGCATGTTGAGGAGGACCATCGGGATGGTCTGTGGAAGGATCCAGCCTTCCCTTCCCTACGATTGCCTGGCTCAGCAGATTTCCCACACGTGTGATGACTTTTCCCACGTGATGTGCCTTCCCCACGCTGTTTGCTGCCACCGGCGCTGGGGACGGGTCAGCTCTGACACAGCTTCTGTGACCACTGGTCTGTAATTTTCCTGTTGGGATGGCAGAGAATTACAGGCTTGGAGTTTGTTTATTTATCAGAAATTAAAAATCAAAGGCAGAGCTGGATAATTGCTTACGGGAAAGCGACTTCTCCCCATGGTACACCGGCTGTCAGCTACTGGTGGGTGAAATCATAAATACAGGGTGTATCTCCACACAGGGTGCACGTGCAACCTTCTGCTCACAATGGCTATTTTTTCTCTTAAATGAGAACTTGCCTCAGAGCTTTGGGGGGGGGAATATTTATTTATTTTATTTATTTATTGCAGAACCACAGAATTTCAGCCGTTAATCCGCCTGCTTTCCTTTCACCTTTGGCCACTGCTACGTAGGGGACACTGGATGAAGAAAAGGTGTGTAGCAAGATAAGGGGTTAGTGGAGGCGCCAGTTATCGGTCCATGGATCCATCAACGGGACGTAACCAAACATGGGGCTTGGTGCCACTTGAGATGTCCTTGGGCATCCTCGCCTGCCTCTGGGACTTGTCCTGGCCTTTGTGTGTATTCATTTTGGCTGAACCAGTTTCTTGCTGGATCGTGTCTGGAGGGCGTGAAGTCTTTTATCCTTATCTGTTGAAGATCTCTTTAGTTATGAGAATGTTCATACAATAACAGAGACTGGATCAGCAGGTATCCTTCACTCGCTTTAGGGGAAGCAGCAGCCAGATTTTCAGGTGCAGGAGCAGCTTTCCACCTGTGACCACTGATGAGGACAAGTTGGTTAAACCTGTGGATGTCCATCATCTGCAAAAACATTCCCTATTGGTAGCTGAACATCACAGGAAAAGAAAAAGGAGGAATGAAAGCCAGGAGGCAGTTTAGGATAGGAATTCTAGACAGGCTTTCCTTTCACAAGTGACACAGACCAGCCAGTTCTCTACATTCAAAGCCACACACAAGCTCTCCAGCGTCACCAGGAGCTCCTGGTTTTCAGGGTTTTTCTCTATGACAGGGGCATTTCTCTGAACAGGAGCCGAGTGCCCTCGTGTGACTCCAGGAGCAGCAGTTTTAAGGGAAGTGCCAACCCAACTGTCCATAAAAATGGTAGTAAATTTATCAATTTATCACGCCATTATAATTTGGCTTCTCATAGCTACTGGGAGCGTGACATGCGTTAGGGGGAGCAGGTAGGGTTTGGTGTTATCCTCGGACTTCAGATGAGTCATTTCATAGGGTGTTTTATCCAGTTCTTTGATGCTGGGGTGGTTACAGGGGCTGCTGGGGGTTTGGTTTGGGAGGTTTTTGTTGTTGTTGGTTTTTGTTTTGGTTTATTTTTGTTTGTTTTGTGTTTATTTTTCTCCTTGTGGTTGTTTGTTGGTTTTTTGTTTGTTTTTTTTTTTCCTTTGTTTTCCCCATTACTGATAGATTTGGTTTCGTTATTAAGTAGTGAGGCTACTTTATGCCCAGAATTTTCTAGTCACGGTGTGTTTCCTTACATGTACCAGGCCATGGTGTTTGCACAGGTCTGTACGATGTCGGGTGAGCGTGTGGAACTGCAGAGGTTGGCTCCATGCTAATCCTGCAGGGTTTGCTGCCTTCAAATCATCCAATGCACCGTGCATCGGCCACCCAGCCCGCACTCATGCCTTTCTGGCTGGGAAATCAGCCTCAGAAATACTGTAGCTGCACCTAATTGGAGACAATCATCCTGGCATTTCCCATCAAAGCAATGCAGACCTACTGGAGCGACAGAAAGTTGGTTGACAGGCGGCTGAACATGAGCCAGCAGTGTGCCCAGGTGGCCAAGAAGGCCAAGGGCATCCTGGCTTGCATAAAGAATAGTGTGACCAGCAGAAGTAGGGAGGTGATTGTCCCCCTGTGCTCAGCACTGGTGAGGCCACACNTGGTGTAGGGGAGAACTTGTAGAGTAGGGCTGATGGTTGGACTTGATGATCCCAAGGGTCTCTTCCAACCTAAATGATTCTGTGATTCTATGATTCTATTCTATGAAATAGCAGGCTCTTACCCTGCAACGCACATTCATCTTGTCTATTAGTAAGAGGGGAGTCCACTTGGGATGATCCTGGCTTGCTACACACAATTGTAGCCCGGAAAGGTGTGGTGTCTCCTGTACGAGCTGAGGAGAAGCTGCAATTGTGGTGCTACAAGAACTTGCCTTTCCCATCCACACCCTGGTGCGCCGTTGTCTCCCAGTCCCATCCAGTCGTCTCCAGCTGCACGGCGAGGCGGTGAGCACCAGCCCGTTGCTCCTCCCACAGAACCACAGGGCTCTGCTGCAAGTGGCAGCGCGTTGCACAACGTGTTTGAACCATCTCAGAGTTAAAAAGCCGATGGAAAAGCTGTACAGGGTGATTGATTATCCTGTACCCACAGGTTTGCTTATCTTTGCTCTGGGTTGACTCCTTTCAGTCGGCCTCCTGGCCTCTGAAGGGGAAGGAACCACCCCAAAGATACACAACAATTTCAGTTCCAGATTCAACCCTATGTTGCCATGCCTGGCAACAGGTTTGTTTTGCCCCATCCCTGGAAGTGTTTAAGGCCAGGCTGGATGGGGCTTTGAGCAACCTTCTCTGGTGGGAGGTGTCCCTGCCCAGGGCTGGGGTGTTGGAACTTGATCTTTAAGGTCCTTTCCAACTCTAACCATTCTATGATTCATATTACTGCTCAGGACAAATGAAATAAATCTTCATTCACCCTCTTCTTGTCCATGAAGTGAGGGCAGCCCCCGACCTCTCTCTTGTCTTCTCTTCTGTGCTTCAGTCTTCTTTGCAGAAGAACTCTTGTGTGTTCCTCAGCACCTCCTGTCCCTCATGTTTGCTTTTCATTCCAGTTTCTTCCCATATTTTCTTACCTCCCTGGCCTTTGGCAGCTCTTCAGCCCTTTCATAAATTCCACCTGTTTCTCAGCCTTTTTATCCTGAGCCTTTGCAATCCTCAGATGTATTTTCTTGCCTCACCACCATTTCTTTTCTGCCCATCATACACCTTTACAAGCCATCGAGCCCTCAGGCGTATCAAGACCCCAGGTGAAATCCCGGTTCTTCTAGCCATGGAATTTCTTCTACTAAATCAGATTACCTGTCTGAAGAAGCAGCATTTCAATGTCACACCATTGGTCTCTTTCTCCAGAACATCCATCAGTTGCCATGGCCTTTTTGTGAGTTTACAGAAGGGACAAGCAGATGTGGGAAAAACGTACATTTGAGAAATAATAATACTTTTTAAAGAGAATCACTGACTTACTTTTGGACTTCAGCCCTAGTCCAGCAACAAACAGCAATCCTACTTTTCTGGTAGTGGCAACTTGAAATTATACCTACATTGGAATTACATTTATATCAGAAAGCTGAAGCTATTCCTTTCTTTTCTATTCCACTCAAGTTTCATAGAACCAGAGAATCATAGAATGGTTTAGGTTGGAAGGGACCTTAAAGACCATCAAGTTCCAACCCCCCTGCCCTGGCCAGTTTAGTCTTGTCCATCTACTCCATTCCCTGATCCATGTATTCTCTGGAAATTCAATATATTCTTTCTTGTAGAAGGGACTACAATGCAACCTGTTGTTTTGGGTTTTCTTCTGAATGCCAGGCATGTGTAACATGTGATTTCTGAGACGTGTCCCATAAAACAGTTCCCTGCCTGCTTCTTGTACACGTCCATTTGCGAGTGATTCATCCGAGGCAGAGTAAACGTATGCACTTGTGAACTCGGAATCTTCTTATGACTGTTTTGAGTAAGTCAGATTTTAGACACGATTAGATAGATCAAATGAAATATAAACCACAGTATAGTCAAACAGAAATTCTACTTGGCTTCAGTGCAGCTTCCTAGCAGCTCTCCTGTGCAGGTACAGCGCATCTCTCATCTTGATAGCTACAGCGTAATTACACATCGAGGCTGCCAAAAGAAATGAATGTTTTCAGAAATATGATCTGTTTTGTAATTTCTAATTACTGTTACCTGAAAGCTCTGCAAAGCTTGGTTACAGTAGAGTACCAGCAGCCTTATGAATAACATCAGGTTACGAAAACTAAAGGTAATTTGTATTTTTGACCATCCGATAAATGCACGAGCAGAGGGACTGTGTTGTGCTTGTGTTCGGAGCTGTGGTATAAAAGGAATCAGCTGGAACGAGGGGATGTTTGTGCCTGTGACTACTAGTTGGAAGTGAAGAAATCATAAAACAAGTTAACGTGGGGTTGAAAAAATAATTATAGCATAAATGTGATAGTTTAGAACTGGATAAGAGCCAGGAGGAGTAACGACAACCGCAGGGCCTTCTCCATTTCCAAACCAGTCAGCAGGAATTTGTTTGCAGTTTCCTTCTTATGGCGCTTTCCCGTGAGAGATGTTGACAGTAAGACTGTCATACTTTTACACTGCGGCCACGTGCAGCCCCCATGTGAAACACACACCATGTCTCCTGCTGGAGAAGATGCTTTGACTTTTTGCATCGCTACAGGCTTGGGGCAGTGTGGCTGGAGCTGCCTGGCAGAAAAGGACCTGGGGGTGCTGGTCGACGGGCGGATGAACATGAGCCAGCAGTGTGCCCAGGTGACCAAGAAGGCCAAGGGCATCCTGGCTTGCATAAAGAATAGTGTGATCAGCAGCAGCAGGGAGGGGATTGTCCCCCTGTGCTCAGCACTGGTGAGACCGCACCTTGAGTCTGGTGTCCAGTTCTGGGCGCCTCAACACAAGAGAGATCTGGAGGGGCTGGAGCGAGTGCAGAGGAGGGCAATGAAACTGGTGAGAGGCCTGGAGAACAAGGCTTATGAGGATGGATTGAGGGAGCTGGGATTGTTTAGTTTGAGGAAGAGGAGGCTGAGGGGAGACCTCATCCCTCTCTCCAACTGCTTGAAAGGGCATTGGAGAGAGGTTGGTGCTGGTCTCTTCTCACGGGCAATGAGCGATAGAAGGAGAGGGAATGGCTGCAAGCTGCAGCAGGGGAGGGTTAGGCTGGACATGAAGAAAAAGTTTTTCCCAGCAAGAGTGGTCAGTCAGTGGAATGGGCTGCCCAGGGAGGGGGTGGAGTCCCCATCCCTGACTGTGTTTCAGAGTAGATTGGATGTGGTGTTGAGGGATCTGGTGTAGGGGAGAACTTGTAGAGTAGGGCTGATGGTTGGACTTGATGATCCCAAGGGTCTCTTCCAACCAAAGGATTCTATGATTCTATGATTGCTTCCATTTATGTGGCTGGCGATGTCTTCCAAGCCTGCAGATGCTTGCATGAGAGACAGATGCTGAGGGGGAATAATTATTAATTTGAGAGGAATAAGATGGATTTCACTTTTATGCCTGGGCCTGTGGTTTTGTGGGGCTAAAAAGCATAATTTCCTTCCCAAGCCCATCCCCTCGAGGAACTTTCAGATGAAGATTCCCTGCCATGCTTCACCCACCAGGTCTGGGAGCATGGAGAGGATCTGAGTATTGTAATTCACCTTCACCTTCATTGGCAGCCTCCATCCCCCTGAGCACGTGAAATGGGGACGTAGCTCCGCAGGGGGACATCAAATGGGATGTGGCCCCTTTGTCTGCTCAGGCTTGGAGGCCGGCTTGCTCCTGTGCTGGGGACTGTCTCCTCAACAAGCACAACAGGGAAAGAGGGAACCAAGAAGCTGGACAGAGCTTTTGCATCTTGGAATGGAGAAAAGTAGTGCAACTATGTCAAATCCAAAAGTAATATTGCCACACCAAAATTCCACCCCCTCCAAGACCCCCGCCCTGGGATTTTCTTCAAGTGTGGTCAAGAGAGTAACTAACGTAGACAAGCTTCTTCAGCTCACTTTTGTGCACAGCAAAGCTCTTTTTTGTTGTACTTCTGTTTTCTCATGCTGTGGGAGGAAGTAATACAGTCCAGCACAAAACATTACTGGAAAAAAACCTAACTTGCTTTCTTAGGGTGCAAAATGTGTAGCGCATCAGCAGACCTCCAGAGCTGGAAGGTGAGTTTCGCCCCAAAACATCCAGCAGAAACCCTGAACGAGTTTGTTGGGGCTGCTCTTTTCAATGGGTTTGTCTCCTGTGGCTGCCACCTTCCTTCCTTTGAGGCTCTACCTGCAAGGTGCTGCCTCTCTCTGCCGGGTCGAAAGCCTGACCCAAAAGGGCGGCAGCAAGCGCAGGGAGCTGGGTGCAGGCCACAGGATGTGTAGTTTTGTTTAGCACGGGCTGGTATTTATTTTTAAAGAGCTTTTTTTGCAGGAGGGTGGAAAGGGTCGGGGTGAAGGAAAGTCTGGGTTGAAGGAAGAGATGGGAGTGGGATGGGGATTGGTGTTAAGATGCTGTTGACAACTTCCTCCTGAGCTGCATGAAGTCCCCTACAGGCATAAACTGGGTTGGAGACTGAGGAAGAACTGCTAGAAAATATTACTTTCCTTTTTTGTTTTTCTGCCTCAGATACAGATTCCCTCCACTACGTGTGATCCAAAGACCTCGCTTGGGAAATCAAGCTCTTGGCATTTTGCATGGAACCTCCAAACAGGGTTCAATAAAGTCACATGCTGAGTGAAGAACTGCCTGGAATTAGTTTCCTGAAGGTACCTTAATCATTCACTGGTCTATAATCTAAATGCAGTTGTTTCACCAAGCTGCTATATGGCAGCTGGAAGACAGATTCCTGCTTTTTCTCACCCCGTGCTGAGATGATAAGGGAGCTGACAGCTCTGAGGAACCCCAGGCAGGTCTGGGATCTGATTTCTGGTTCCTGTAACTTCTTGCACAGCACAAAATGCAGGAGTCTGGCCAAAACAAAACCTGCATTTCTGGTCCAGAGAACCTCCTGAATGGGCTGGGAGAAGGCATGGGGCTGAGGAGCGGTAAGGTTGCAGGTGTGGGAGCATGTGGAGTTTGTAATCTAGTGGAGACAGGTCTTCTCCTGCATGTGGATGTGACTTAATATCGAATGAGGAGCTGCCCATGACAGTGGTATGGAACTTCAGAACATTTCCAATGCCTATCTACATGCAAAGCAGGCAAAGTGTTTTTTCCTCCTGCAGGAGAAACCTTTGGAGGAAAAGTTTGAAGAAAAGTCCTTCCACCAGGATTACTGCACAGGGTTTCACTTTACACATGTATTTCTTTCAGGTGAGTCATCTTGCTTCCTTTCAGTATGTGAACCCGTAGGAGTTTATGGCTTCACTCAGCTCCAGCTCGGTGGCTTAATCCCAACGGATTAGCTGTGTCATGAACTGGCTGTGTTCGGGTAGTGCTGCGTGGACGTACAGCTCAGGCAGCTCAGTTTCAGCTGTCACTGCAGTTAATAATGCCTTGTTCCTCCTCTTTTCCATTTCCTGCAATTATCCCACATGTATGAGAGTTTTCATAGACAGCCTCCCCTCAACAGCGCTCTGTGGTGCTTCTGGTGCTTCCAGTAGACCCTGGGATGCCCATCACAGCTAAACATAGGGACAGGGGCCAACACAAAAGTCCACACTTGGCTAAATAATCCCTGAGCCCTCTGCAAGGCTATCTGACACCCCCTGAGGCTGAACAATCCCTTTGTGCTGGGATTTTAAAGAAACCTTGAAGCCGCTTTTCTTTGAGCAGTTGAGCTCCCTCCAAAAAAGCAAGGGGTGTTTTTATCTCCCATCCTCTTCATCTTGTGCCTGGCCCTTCCTTCCATGACTTTGTCTCACTGTCCCAGAAGACAGCCACCCCCTTTCTTTTTCCTAATTATTTTCCTTTGAGCTAATGAGCTCTGCCTGCTGATGGAGCTGGCAGATAGCAACAGGGGTGGGGTGGGCAGTGAAGAGCAGAGGGGGGATGTACAATGGAGTCCTTGGCAGGGGGGATCCCAGGAGCAGCTCAGCCCCCATGGGAGGAGAGAACCCACTTGCTGACATTTGGGGCACAGCTCAGCTGCCTCTGGAGCATCCTAAGCCCATCACTATGGTCCCAGCACTTCCCTGGCACTGGGTGAGCAAGCTGTGGACCTTAACTGGGCAGGTGGCTTAATAGCACAGAAAAGACAAGCAGCTCTTTCCCAGCCTTCATCTCCTGAGCCAGTTGGCTGTGAGGTTGGAGAAGGAGTGGGCCAACACGAGGGAGCAGGCAAGAAAAGCCACCAGCTCCAGTGGCGTCACTGGGAAGGCTGATAAACCACCTCACCTGTAGCTTCCTCTCATCTGGCTTCCTCTGGAAAACCTACAGTAGACTTCAAAAGATGAGCCTCAAAACTGAAATACCTAATTCTGCAGACTCTGTGACAAACCCATTTTACTGAGCAATGAAATTTGCTCTCCACACACAACTGCATTGCTTCTCCCCTTACCCAGCTGCCCCACCAGTACCAAATCTGGGGCTGATTGACCAAGGGCTGAAGGACAACACTGGTGACGAAGCAGCTGTCCCCACCCTAGAGCTTTGCTCAGGGCCGGAGGGGAGGCTGCAGAAATGTGGTCTTTCTCTCCTCAGCAGATCTCCTTGATCTATTGGGAGTAGTGCCTTTTCAACAAGCCTTATCTCTCTCTGCGTGGAATTAATTATGCAAAGTTCAAAGAAGAGCCCTGGATGATGCAGTAAGCTGAGCTGGCTAATGAGGGCAGGCCTAATAGCAGAGCAGATGCACGATGGAGCTGCGGAGCCAGCTCTGAGCACAGCCTTCTGAAGAAAATAGCTTTATATTTATTTAGAAGAAAATAGCTTTATTTTTATTTCTTAAGGTGAATACGCTGTCTTGAGGGTGGAGCCTTGGCCATATCCTGGGCTTGCAGCTCTCAGTGGAGCAGTGTTGGGCCATAAAAAGGGGCCATAATTTTCTGAAGGCGTTTTCTGCAGGTGCAAAACCTCCCTAAAGGCAGGTGTGTACGTGACTCTTCCCCAGCAGGCATTTATGGGGCAGAAGGTTAATCTCTTCAGCCAGAAGCAGGATGTCTCTAATCCGTGTATCACCTTTAGGCCAGCTTGGTACCAGCTATCATTTTAAACACTGGTGATGCAGCAAAAGTCTTTTTGGCTGTAGGAACAAGTGTGTGCAACCATCCCAAAGCTTCTCTTGTGGCCATTACCAAACATAGGCAGTCAAACAGCGAGAGCCAATATTGTCCCCATCCACCTCCCAAATTAGGAGTCTCTCAGAAAGAGTTAATTAAAAAGTAGCATTGGGTTCTTATCTCAATTGCCTGCTGCTTTTTGAACACTCACACTTCACATTTTCACATTGCAAACTATGAACAAGGTGATTGAGCAACCTGCTCTGGTGGGAGGTGTCCCTGCCAAGGGCAGGAGGATAGGACCTCAATGATCTTTACGGTCCCTTCCAACCCAAACCATTCTATGATTCTACGACTGGGACTCAGAGAGCTGAGATTTTAAAAAGAAGAAATAATGTATTTCCAAGAAATATAGCCAGCTCCACCATCTTCTATTTTATAAAGAGCCAAAGCAGGTCTCAGGGATCTTCTCTCCTTCCCATCACCTCACTCCAGTGCTGTGTGTCTGGGCTCAGAGTGGTTACAACCCTTCAACCCAGCGGTGGTGACAGTGTGGTCCCATGTGCTATGGCAGAGAAAACCCAGCCACCCAAGCTCTTTCCCATGTACAGCCCAAAGACGAGGTCTGATGAGGGTCTTGGTGACGGTATCTGCAGGCACAGACCACATTCCCCAGCTGGAGGCAGAGAGTCTTAGCCCTCAGGTGGGAGAGTGCCAAGGGGATGAGCTGAACAGGAGGAAAATGCCTGATTACAGCTGGACGGTCCTCAAAGGGAAGAACATATGGCAGGATTAAGCCAGAGGTGAAGGGTTCAGGGAAGGGCTGGCATGGAAGGGTCTGGGGGGACAGAACTGTAACCATTATTGCCTTTGCCCTCTGGGGCCCATAATTAACGAACACAGGGAGTTAGAAATGGTCAGCTGTGCCACCGTGGTGCTGAACCTCATGACCTGAGATGCTACATCATTTCAAAGCTCTTCTAATGCAAGGGGGCTGTCCAGGCAGGGGACACCAGGAAACCTCAAGGTCGTCCCTGCTCCTGCATAGGTGTCCCCAAAGACAGAGGTGGTGTCCCCAAGGTCAGAGGTGGTTTCCCTGCTGGGCTTGGAGCGTGTCTCAGGGGAAGATACCTCCAGGGGAGGTGTGTTTGGTCCCAGCCCACCTCTCAAATGATGATGTTTTGGATGCCCTGGGCCTGCTGCAGCCAGTGCAGGTGCTGTGATGGAACCTGCAGTGCCCTGTGCTGGATGTGTCCCAGCATCTTCTACATGCAGCCAGGGCAGGAGGGAGACAACTGCCCATGGTGGAGGCTGCTCTGGGGACATGGAGGTCTCCACTCTTCCTGCCTGCTGCTGCCTGGTGGGAGGTCCATACCACAGCCATGATGTCAGGCAGGAGCAGATATGATGATGTGCCGTGACCCACATGTGAGGCCATGGGAGTAGAAAATTCACCGTTCTGGCACTACCTTGGCCAAATCATCACCCTGGCCATGGCGTTGCAGGGGCTGGGGACAGCTGCCAGCCCTGTCACAGAGTGTGGAACCACGTAGTACCAGCAGCCCCTCGGAAAGGGAGGGTCACGGTTGTCACCCTGGAGGCAGGGAGGGCAAGGAGGGCCACCTCTCGGGGCTCCTCAGCTGCTAGAGTGGAAGGGAGAGATGACAGCGGCAGGGGCAGCATGTCTACCCTGTCCTTCCTCCTGCTGAGGGCTCAGAAGAGGCCGGTGGAGCTGAGGGGAGCGAGAATGACGGGGGCATCAGGCGGGGTGAGGATAGGTGTTGTGTCTGATGTGGTCTCCTCAGCTTCACTCTCCATGTCCTCCAAGCTCTCGCTGATCGAGGGGATGATCTGTACCACCTTGTCCTGGAAGTGCACTTGCTTGCGTGGGGCTGGTGGGGCTTCTGATTGAGCACGAGCTGCTGTGGCTGGGCTCCTGTCCTTGCTGCCCTTCAGGATGCTCTTCATGTGGCCCAGCAGCGAGCGGTGCTGCTCCCTCTGGGCCGCGTGGAAGGTGTAGGTCTGCTCAGTGTCACCAGCAATGGTTGGGGCTGACACGGTGGCTGAAGGGTCCACGTACTGGCCCACCTGACGATGTGTCTCTTTTTGCTCTGGGCTCTTTCTCCTCTTGCTCAGCAAGAAATAGGCCAGGGCAGTGAGCACCAGCATGGACCCTGGAGAGAAGGCAATGTTGGTTGAGGGTTGGGGCAAAGTGAAGAGCTCACCAAGCTCTTGGTCCAGCTGGCTCAACAGTCACCACAACCAGCGCACACCCTGCACATGCCCACCCGCTCTGGACCTGCCATGCTTCCACCTGCATGATTCCCCACCCCAGCCTGGGCTCCTCACCAGGGATGGTGACGTGCCAGACAAGGACAGGATGCAGAAAGCAAGCCACCGACAGCAGTGTGTAGCCCAGGAATTTCTGGAAGCTTCCTGGGCGTCTGGCTCGCTTCCAGCAGGCCTGTGCCAAGGAGTTGGGCTCATATCTGGGGAGAGAAACAGAGGTCCTTGTGGGATGGGGCACCAAGCATGCAGCAAGAAGGTCTCGACTTAATAGTCACCCATCTAAAAGTTCAGATCCTCACCCTGGCTTTGCCAGGAAACAACCATGTTGGTCAGGGAAGGTAAGCCAAGCCTGAGACCCTCCCATGGGGGAAGAGGTCAGGGACTACATCTACCAGAGGCTGGCATCTTAGGCCACCTCTCCTTGGTGTGTTTGCCCACCTGGCAACTAGTCAAGTGCCTATTAGCTGGAGTAAGGCATCGCCTCCAAGCTGTCAGGAGTTTTAAGTTTATGCTAAAAGCCAGCAGAAGCGCTCAGCCTCTGAGCACGTATGGATTTTCTACACTCTGACAAACTTCTGTGCTGTCTCTGTGAGGGAGCAGCAGCTCACTGGGGATCTGGCTCTTCCTTCAACCCTGGTCCATCATGGGCCATCATACTGGGTGTTAAGCAGATGCTGCAGACTAGGGTTTGACCCGCTGATGCTCAGCAAATTCTGGCACAAGCCTGGGTGAAAATACAGGTTCAGCTGGCTGTGGATGTGGCCCCACTTACCTCCCCCATGCCTGAGGGCACTTGCCATGGCAGTAGGGGCAGGACCTTTGGTTTGGCACTTGCCTGGGCCACTGCCTTTGGCGCTAGGCCTAGTGTTGCCTGTAAAGGGGCAATATTGCCTTAGAGAAGTCCCACCAAGGCTGAAGACTGGACAGGGTCTACTCACGTGAAGCACATCTCCAGGAGCAAACTGATAAAGAAGAAGCCTTCACAGACAGTAACTGCAACCCCTGAAAAACTGAAAGGTGGAGCTGTCAGGGGGGCAGGGGTGGGCTTGAGTATGCTCTCCAGGTGGCAAAAGGGGCACAGGAGGCCAGGATTTACTAGCCAGGCCACAGCAGAGTCTGTGTGCTGGGGTCTGAACACCCTCTGCTCAGCTGAGGTTTGTGGAGGAGAGCTCAAAGCCCTTCTGCTTCCCCAGGGGTCACCTTGCAGCCAGTGTCACCTCTGGCCTGCCTTGGTCCGCAGTAGCATGGGTGATGAGTTACCACAACTAACAGAAATAGCTTATTTATCTGAAACCTAGAGATGGAGATCTGCATTCCCCAAATCCTGGGACACTGCTGCTGCTGCAGTCTGGTCTGGTGCTGCACATATGGTGGAGGGGTCGAACGAGTCATCCCCCCACACTCCCGCACCGGCTACGATTCCAAGGACAACAAATACTCACAGCAGATAGAAAGCCAGGCTTTTGAACTGTCCTTGCTGCAGAGTTTCCACACCCACGCCGATCAGCACTAGAAAGAGAAGGCAGGAAAGATGCTGAAAGATGCAGGGTTGGTCCTCAACTCTTGGTTGCCCCACTAGCCCCTAGGATTAATGTCCCCGTTTCCCCAGGGGCTGGTGAGGTGTCTCCCACTGCACTGTGTGGTGCATTGGGATGGTCACCACCAGTGACACATCAACCCAGAGGGAGACCCGAGCTGAATGCTGGCTTTGACTCAAAGCCCATAGACCCATTCCAGCTTCACCTCTGTCACCACAACCTTGTCACTGTGTGGGTTGGGTAGAGGTGCTCTGAGGACACCAGCTGGTCTTGGAGAGCTGGGGGAGGCAAGCAGGGAGGGACACATGTCCGTTTTACCCCCTGGATGCTGCATCAGCATGGCTGTCACAGGGTCTTCCCTCCCACTGCTCCATCCACCTCTGTCCCCTTCCTGTCTTGGGGACCTCCCTGCTCAGGTCCCCCGCAGCACCCACCAGCCCCTCTCCTCTGCCCTCCCAGCTTGCCCGGGCCTGCTGCACCCCACATGTGGCTTCAGGGCAGCAGCAGGACAGGGGAACCCTGCCAGATGCCTTCATCAACATCCATAGCTGTAGCCATGGCATCAAGATCCTTTGCTAGTGAAACAGAAAAACTTGTAACAGGAGCAGGCAGATTAAAACCAGGGAATGAATGTCCTCTCCATGCCCTGGCCAGCACAGCACACTGGGGAGTCAGTTTAAGGGGGATTAAGAGTATTAGCAAGGCTAAAAGTCTTCCCTGGACTGACTGTTAGGGGCCAAAAGCTTCAGGGGATGGAAAATTTCCTTCAACATCCTTCAATTCCCTCAAAAGACTCTTTCCAGAATGGTGCAAACCTGAAGTGTCTTACACCAGCTGCAGCAAGTTGGTTGGTCTGTGACCAAGCCATGGTGCAAGCCTCATCATGGTGCCCAAGTGCCAGTGGCGTGGAGCTATGCAGAGCCCAGATCTCATGGCCAGGACATGGTTCTAGTCAGTCACTGTATTCCTGTCCATGCTTGATGTCTTCACATCTCACCAAGCAGGTCCCTGCCCATCCAGTGTTGCTCAGAAAGTTCACCTCTGGTCTTGTTCAATGCATGGTGGCCAAGACTTGAGGTGCCTGTTGGCTCCATGGCTCTTGAGCTGTGGTTTGCCCTGCTGGAGAAGGGTGCCAGGCTCCCAAATAGTGGGGGCAGACCAGTGTCCATCAAGCCCACAAGATGGTCCGGTGCCGAGGGTCTGTGCCTGAGCACACAGCTCTCCCATCCAGGCTGAACAAAACCCCTCTGGGGTCTCCCTGTGTCCTCCTGCATAACTGTAGGAATTGGAAGGGATCTCTGGAGGTCCAACCCCCTGCCAGAGCAGCATCACCCAGAGCAGGTTGCACAGGAACGTGTCCAGGTGAGCTTTGAATACTTCCAGCAAAGGACAATCCACCACCCCTCTGGGTAGCTGCTTCTGGGAACCTGCCACCCTCGCAGGGAAGAAGTTTTACCTCACGTTGCCACAGAACTTCTAATGTTCAAGTTGGTGCCCGCTGCCCTTTGCCCTGTCGCTGGGCACCAGTGGGAAGAAAACACAGCCCCCCAGGGCAATGGGTGCCACCGGAGGGCTGTGGAACCGCCTGAGCTCTGCAATCCTACACGCACGGTATTGTAATCTTCCCTACAAACGTGGAATTGGTTCATTCACCCGCTCATTCCCTGCAGGGGAAGGCAGAATCCAGCAGCTCGGCTGTTCCGCCAGAGCCGCTGCTCGGGATGGGGAGGTTTCCCGACTCTCGCACAGCTTTGCTTCATCCACAAAAGCTGTTTGGGTGAAGAGCCCGCGGGAAGCAAAGGGCTGTTTCCGAGGTGTTTGTTTGGACTAGCCGCTGCCTCGATTTGGATCTTGTCCAAACCATGCGGCCGAAGGCACATGATTCGGAATTAAATGGTCGAAAGCACGAGAATTAGAGAAGCAAGTAAGGACCCTCTCCTTGGAGGCGGAAATCACAAGGGCTCAAACCTCTGAAGGACAAGAGATGCCCCAAACACGGCGCTGTTTGGTGGCTCTTCAGGAGGTTCTGCTCTTCTGGGGTGTGTGTGTGTGTGTAATTTCTTACACACCTTACATTTGCAGCCATCGCATCGCAAGATCCCAGGGGAAGTGGTTCATATTCTGTGGGCAGCCTTCTGTTGTTTGCAAAGCAGTTTATGGGTCTGGCCAGGCCTTCTCAGAAGCAATTAGCGAGGCTGATGCTCTCTCCTCTTCCTTTCCTTTGCTTTTTTTTTTTTTCTCTTTTCCAAGCAAAACCCTCGAGACTCCTTTCTGCGTGGTTTCCATTTCATGCAGAAACCTCACACACCTCATCAGGCACTAAACGCTGCATCGAGCTGTTTTCTTAGTCCATTGAGACGGATGCAAGGAGGGCTACAAACCCAGGCACCTCCCCTTCTCCACCGGCCTTTTGGGGAAGGCGGGTGATACTGGGAATGCACCGGAGCTATGGAAAAACACAGAGAGATGGGCAGAGCAGCTCTCCACGCTCTGTGACACTCAGCAGAGGGACTGCTTGTTTTCAGGAACTACAGAAAGAGGTGCAGGTGATGCGAAATGATGACAAGAAAACAATAACAGGAGAGAAAGAGAGATATTATACTCCACTAAGGCACTTCCAAATCATGATCTATTTTCAGTTTTGCTGTCCTAGCTCTTGTTATCCCGTGGTAAAAAGCTCATGTTTTCTCCCAGGAGGGTCTCCGTGAGTTTTCTTGGAGCCTTAAGGCTGTGGGCCCGAGGGAGATGGGATGAGGAAGGGAAGAGATTTGCATTTGCTGGTTAAAGCTGTGTCCCATATCCTATCTCTTGCAGTCTCATCACGATGTGTCCTTATCTCCTGGGAGTTGGTATGAACTCAGAGACTCAGATCTCTGCCCGTTATCGGTCATTTTAAGCACATTCCAGAGCACAGCCTCCGGTGCCCCAGCTGGGCTTTGGGTGTCCTTGGGGACCTGTGTTCTCTTCAGGCGACCTCTGCGCTTTCTACTTTGCCCCTGACACAAGCAAAGTGTTTCTTGTGGCAGCAGCTGATAAAGGAAATGAGGAAGAAGGAGGACTCTGCTGCCACCTCCTCTGCAATGCCTGAATCCGAAGTTCCTGGGGGTCTGACATGGGAACCACAAGCACCACATCAAGTCATGTCTCACCAGGAAAGGAACCTCTGGTTCATACTTCCAGCCTTGAGGCAGATCGGGCACTTTGATCTCTGCTCTGCTGTTGGGGAAACTGAGGCAGAGAGTGGTGCTTGCCCTGTCCCATAGCAGTGAGTCAGCAGCCCTGAACCCTTTGTGCTAGCTGTTTCCCCACGTCCCATCCCAAGACATCCAAAACAAGAGGGTTATTCACAGTTCTGGGTGAGACGCTGTGCCTGAGGCATCTGGCTCAAGACACTGGTGTTTCACCCGGATGTGTCACCAAACCCAGAGGACACTGGTCCCGAGCAGCCCCTGGCAGCGGGGCAGAGGATGCAGCCAGCCAGCCAGGTGGATTTATGATGTTTGTACTGCAGCTATAACCCAAGAAGCTTTCCTGCTCCCTGATGGGTTGCTAGAGAGGCAGAACAGCCCTTTGGCAGCGCCTGTGTCACCATGGCTGGGACATCTCCACCCTGCCCTGGCACAGGACCACTCGCTGCCCACAGCACAACCTGCTCCTCCTTCATTTTCACATCCAGCCTGGCCGTTTTGCCCAGCCACACGTATCTTGCTTTTCAGTCTCATCCACATCTCTGTGCCCACGCCTGTTCTCACAAGAATGTAATTTAGCTTTCTTGTCCCTTTGTGTTTTAGCTTGTCCTCCACCACACCGAGTGCTGGGAGGTCTCGCTGTGCCCTCTCCCACAGCACCTGGAAAGAGCCTGGCCAGGCACCCAGTGGTCTCCCTCCCTGGGTCCCAAAGGAAAAGGGATTAGTTTTTCTTGTCCCCCTCAGAGGATGGGGCAGGAAGATGGCTCAGAGATCCCAACACCCACTGAGAGCCTTTAAATGCCCAAGAATAAGAGAGCTTGCTCCTACCTGCTGCAGTGGAGATGCCCAGCAACCGGCAGGTGTACTCCAGGGCACCCCAAAGTGCCTTGTGCCCCATGGCAAAGAGATGGAGACTGTGGTGGCCGACTGGGGCAGAAGCTCCCTCTTCAGATCTCCTACCTCAGGCGTAGCCCAGCAGCTCCCAGAGCCTCCAGTGTCCAGGACCAAGTGACCTTCCTGAAGAAAAGGGTGAAGGACGGGCCACCTCCAGTGGGGCCACCTCCAGTGGGGCCACTTCCAGCAGGGGCTCCCAGGGCAGGGTGGTGGGAGGACAAGCTGCCACTACTGGGAACCAGCCAGCACTGCTTCCTGCGGGGGCTGCTGAGACCTGGCCTTTTCCTGCTTGCCGCTTGCTCCCGTTGCCGGCCCGGGGGTGATTAATGATTGCTAAGGATTGGTAGGGTGGGGAGGTGCGGCTTTGGGAGCATTTGCACCCGGGGTGCTCGGCCTTTCCTGCTCCCGAGGAGGAGGCTCTGGAAGCCCAAGCTGATTAAATGCATGTGAAGTCATTAGTGCTGTGCAGCTCCCGGCAGGTTAACCATTTGTGAGGATCACAGAATTATAGCATTGCCCAGATTGGAAGGGACCTTTCAGATCATTGAGTCCAACCGTTAACCTAACACTGATAAAAACCATCACTAACCCATGTTCCTTAGCACCACATCTGCCCAGCTTTTAAATACCTCCAGAGATGGTGACTCTACCACTGCCCTGGGCAACTTGTTCCAAGGCTTAATAACCCTTTCAGTGTAGAAATGGTTCTCAATATCCACCCTAAACCTCCCCTGACACAACTTGAGGCTGTTTCCTCTTGACCCATTGCCTGTGATTTGGGAGAAGAGACCAACCCCCGCAGGTACCCTCCTTTCAGGGAGCTGTAGAGAGCAAGAAGGTCTCCCTCAGCCTCCTCTTCTCCAAGCTGAACACCCCCAGCTCCCTCAGCTGCTCTTCACCAGACTTGTGCTCCAGACCCCTCACCAGCACCATTGTCCTTCTCTGGACCTGCTCCAGTACCTCAAGGTCTTTCTTGTAGTGAGGGGCCCAAAACTGGACAAAGGATGGTGATGCTTGCTCTTGACATGACAGAGGCAGGTTTCTGGAAGGTCAGGGGGCTCGCAGTGCACCCCAGTCCTGTTGCCTCCTGCAGCTGAGCTCCACCACCATGACTGCTACTCACCCTGCAGGTTTTGCCAGGCTCTGACCAGTAGAGCTCGGGCAGCATCCAGGGATGGAAGAACATCAGAGCTATTCCAAAGGGTCCTACAGACCCAGGCCGACCATAGCAAGGGTAGATGGATATTTCTCTACTTGGAAACCTCAGTGCAATGTATTTCTGTGCTGTAGTCACTGGAGCCATTTCAATGGTACTGGGATCACACAAGTGTCCTGCCATGGGGAGTTTCCCAGGATAGCCAAATGCCTGAGCTCACGCGACGAGTCCCCAATTCTTGCAAATAACTTCAAGCTGTGTTTTTTTCTGAACACTGACAAGGTGGTGGGAGGCAGGGATTTTGCAGCAGGCAGTGCTAACAAGGTCTGGGGGCAGAGCATATTTTCCACATGAGCACTTTCCATCAGAGAAGGGCATCCGGAGCATCCTGAAGGGCAGTGCATAACACCGCAGACCCAAGAGGTGTCTTTTAGGCCAGGCACTGCCTTTGGGTGTTCCCATCTCCTCCCGTTTGTTCTCCTGTACCACTGGGGGTGTTTGAAGGAACTGGGTTTTCTGCAGCCCATGACTCAGCTGTGTGTCCAAACTTCCTTTTCAAGAGAGACTTGGGGAGGGAAACAGAGGCACGCTGGTGGGGAAGGTCACATGAAGGCTGGGGAAGAACTGAGCTGGGGCATCCCGCTGTGGCCGGGTACCGCCTGGGAGATCCCTGTGCCTTCTCAGGGTGCATCAGTGAAGGCTTCTGGAGCACTTTGCTTCCAGAAATCCCCAGAGGAGCTTCAGGGCTGTGAGGTCATGCAAAAAGTCTGGGTGCCTTTTTTCCTTACTGTCTGGTTGTTTTAAAAACATTGATTTATTGAATTTCTGTACAAACACGAACGCTAGAAAACTACTTAAAAAGCAAATAGACGAAAGGAAGATGCAAGAGTCGTTCAGAATCACCTGGAGCCACAAGCTTAGGCTTGAATAAAAGCAGCAAAACACCACGGTGTGACCCTGAGCACGGTCAGCACCCATCCTTCAACAGCAGCAGCACCAGCCCCTCTTGGGGTGGGGGTCCCCCACCGGGGACAAGGGCAATGTGTTGGGCCATTACTCTGGAGCTCTCGTTAAACTACACCGAGCCCTCACCCAGAAACAACATGACTTTGTCCAAGTGCCCTTGCTTGCAATGTTTCCCTTCTGCAGAGCAGCAAGCCCTAGGGGTTTAACATAAATGTGATTTTATGGGTGGTGGTGGTGGTGCTGGTGGAGGAACAGAAGCCTTTTGGGAAAGGCAGATTAATACATTAACAATTTAAGCCTCCTGTTTCCCTCCCACGTTCCCTTAGCTATTGTCCAGCCTCCACCCCCTGAGTGGGCCTGTGTCAGCCTTCCTGAGCGTTCTTATCCCCTGCCTGAGGACACCCTTCACCTGGCGTCACTTAAAGTCTTCTCCACTCACCATTCACTGGTGCATTAGTGCTTCTCTCACTCCAGTCCTTCCATTTAGGAATGTGTTGACTTGTGGTCCTGCAAAGCAACCTCATGTGAACCTGATTTTTCTTGGTGGAGGAGTCCCTTCTTGTTCTGCCTCAGTTTGGGGTGGGGGGGGGCGAAATGATACCCTCAGTGCAACTACAAGCCATTTGAGCATGTTTTGGTGAGGTTTTTCAGGAAAGAGTTTGTGCAGTCGGAAAAGGACTGAGAACCTATGCCCTTAGAGGGGTTTAATAGCCTGTAACCAGCCCTGCAAAACCTATGCAGCAGCACAGCCTGTTCTGGGACGTGTGATAGCAGTGGTCCCCGCTGCACATAGAGCCGCTTCCCTTGCACAGAGGTTTGCCATTTGCACTTTGGCCGCCGGCCAGGATTCACATTTACAGGCTGCTTCCAGTGATAATATGGCTTGAGTTGAGAGGATTTTATTTCAGTGTTAGGCTTCCATGGTGATGCTAGTCCCCATCTTCATCTCTCACACTTGGCTTAAGTTGTTTTTCTGTGGTGTGGCCACTGAGAAGCCATCTCTTCTGTGCCCAGCGGCCACCCTGGGAAGGCTGCAGGGGAGCAGTACACCCCTTGTCTCTTGCCTCTGGTACACAGAATCACAGAATGGCAGGAGTTGGAAGGGATCTCTGGAGATCATCTCCTCCATCCTCCTGTGAGAGCATGGCCATCCAGAGCAGGTGCCCACAGACTTCGCAGTGGTGGAATGTCATAGAATCATAGAATAGTTCGGGTTGGAAGGGATCTAAATATCATTGAGTTCCAGACCCTGCCACGGACTGCTTCCCTGTGTCCTCCTTCCACCAGGTCAGGGAGAGAAAACAGATTTTCATGACATCTGGCTGATGGTAGATGGACCCCGCTGACTGGAAGCACCAGTGAATCGCAGCTGTGGTTTCAGTGGGTACAAACATCTTGCAGTCAGCGGGAGCTTCCCTGTCTTGTGTCACCAGTGGCCCTCAGCTTTCCAAACCATTCTGCATGAACCCAGAGCATCCTGAGGTGAGCTTGGGCAGACCTCCCTCCTCTCCTGGGGCAGGGAAAAAACACGACACTAAGGTGCTTGAAGCCATGTAAACAGCAGAGCTGGGGGTAAAATCTCAAGTGTACCCCTTCTTCCTTTGCAGGAGCCACTAAATCGTGCCCTCTGGAGTCTTCAAACCTGGGGCAGTGCTGCAAAAAGTGCTGGGAATGCCCAGCAGGGGACAGCAGGATCCCACTGCTGCACTGCCAGCCCATGATTTCAATCTTCTATTGAATTACATGATTTCAACTCATGATCTGTGGGGGAGGACATTAAAGCTAAACCAGGAATGCTGCAGTGCAAGGGGAGGGAGAGGAGGCATCAGGAGAGCTGAGACTAACTTCAAGGCACTAAGTTCAAGGCTCAAACCCCATGGAATTGAGGTGACTCTGATCTGGCTGCTCCCTCCTTCAGGGATGTTCCCAGTGCACCAAGCGATGGGCTGCTCCATGTCACAGGCATGACCCCTCCCCAGTAGGACCACCGCTGCTGGGCTGAGGGTCAACACAGCAAGGGAGCTGGTCTTCACCCTCTCCACCACCTTGCCTGGGAGGGATGGGGTCAGAGAGGAAACCTCAGTGTGGTGGGGTTGCTGTGGCAGGTCTGGGCCTTGGTGATGGAGACCTACAGCCCTCATCCCTCTTCTTTGGGAACCTCTGGTCTTTGGAAACTTGATCTTGGCTCTTGAGTGGATGACAGGAGATCTCGACTTGGCGTGTAGAGAGGGGATGGAGACATGAATCACAGAATCACTGAATCACACAATGATATTGTGTTGGAAGGAACCTCTGGAGATCATCTAGTCCACCCAGAGCAGGTTGCACAGGAACATGTCCAGGCAAGTTTTGAACATCTCCAGAAGAAGGAAGAGAATGTCTCCAGAGAAGGAAGCTGTGTGTGTGATCTTGGGGCACTGCTACAGCCCGCACAAGTCCCTACGTGTCCTCTGTATGCCTGTTCCCCCTCAGTTTCCCTTCTTTCTGGCAGGAGTGTGGGCTCGGTCAGCCCCCCCTGCTGTGAGCTGCTCCCATAAGATGGCTGTGGGGATTCCAGCCATGTTCAAAGATGAGCTGATGTGTCACTCACACCATGTTTGCCTACACATGCAGGAACTCCCCATCGTGAAACAGTCAACCTGCCACAGGACGCAGAGAGACCTGTCATGCTGAATCTGGTGTGGGTGACTCTGGACAGACTGCCACACTAAAAATAGATCCATCTCCTTTTTCCCCAGAGCCTGCAAGTCTGGGCTGGAGCCTGAAGTGCTCCCAGAGTATATTGAGTATATCTGGTGCGACAAAACCCTCTTAGCAGGGCTTGGGACCACCTACTGCAATATGGGCATAGCTTGTGATCTGGATGTGAAGACCACGGACTTCAGCCCCGTGGGAGGATGTGATTCCTGTGAGCACACATCCACTTTTCCCACTGGCACTGAGAAATTCCTCACCCTGCAAGAAGCCCCCATGAGACTGAAGTGATCAAAGAGGGAGGCGAATAAGGGACTTGAAAGACTCCACCTTTAATAGCATTTTGTTTCTAACAGTGGGCTGTGGTAAAACAAGTCCAGCCCCACGCCACAGGCCAAAAGAAAGCACAGAGCCCAGGGGGTACCGCAGATAACTACACAGGAGCAGTGCTGAGGCAGAAAAATGACCCATGAGATACTTCAGAGCAGCCTCATCCCATTTGTATGCAGCTGAAGGAGGGATGAAATCAATCACAAGTATTTTCTCGGAATCAGCAGTCCAGCTGCTGTTGGGACCCCCAAATAAAGATTGTGACCCGCTCCCAAGGCCTGCCAATTCCTCCTTCAGTAGCTGCCAGCGGATACGAGCTCCGGGCTGTCACGCCAGGAGGTGTTTGAACTGCTGGCCAAGCTGTCTGAGGCTTCCTCTCCCCTCACTTCCAACTTCTCCATCCCTTTGGCCCCTCCGCTCCGAAAACACGGCTAACATGAGACACATAATACGGGAGACAGCCACTCGTTGCAGCAGTGCAGGAGCCATGTGCAGGGGTGAGAGGGCATTCATGAGGGGTTCCTTGCCCTAGAGAAGCATGACACGTTATATTTCATAGCATACTGCCTGCTCAGGCTGACTCCTGTCATCGAGACTTGACAACGCTGCCAACAGGAGAGCTACGTCAACATAAAGCAACTGCCCTTAGTTTCTCCATTGCACTTTTGTTTTGGAAGGGGGAAACTGAGGCAGGGCGAGGCCTTGATCCAGGTGGTGCCCCCCAGCTCACCTGAGGACGGTGAACCCTGGCTGCCTGTCGATGAGTCTGCACATGCCCTGTGAAACCCAGCAGTAGCTCTCCATCAAAAAGAGCTACGTGGCAAAGTTCTGGCCCAAATGAACACACCCTTCATTCGCAGGACCCAAAATAAAGGCTAAAAAGTTGCACTGAAGAGCGATGATGTTGTGCTGAAGAGCGATGATGTGCTGAAGAGCAATAATGTTGTGATGAAGAGCGAGATCCATCCCAGCGCAGAGCGGGTCTGTAACACGACTGATACCGCTTTAATGCCACAGAATAAGGCCCATGTTTTTATTCCTGTGCAGAGAGGAATTGGCACCACGGGAGGAAACGCAGTAGCGTCAAAGGAGCTGACAAAGAGAGCAAATATTCCTCTGCAGGCTCTTGGTCTGGAGTGTATTTCATAAGGATGGATGGAGGAGGAGTGTTTTATCAGCCAGCAGGAGGAGGGAGCGCTGGTAACTCCCCGTATAAACAAGCTCTGGGCAGGAGGTTCAGCCCACGGACATTTATCCATCCATCAAAACCGTTTGACTTTTTGCCCTCTTTTTTTTTTTATTTTCCTGGCAAAGGGGACTGGTAACTTCTCCCTGCGTGGGAGCAAACAAGGTGTGCACAGCAGTGATTGATTCACCTGGTGATTGAGACATACATCAAAGCGCCTGCTCGCTGCCTTTTGAGGCCCAGCGAGCAATTTATAGAAGGCTTTATGCAGATAAATAACCAGAGAGATTTATGTGAAGCAACACAAAACACATGTTTTTGGCTGCAGAAACGGAGAAATGCTCGAGTACTTGCAGGCCATGGAGCAAAGGTTATTTATAAAAATGTTCCTGTTCAGTAGGATTTATTCTGGGGCTTCTTTTTACTTGGTGTTGCCTCCAAAAGGCCGCAAAGCAAACAAGGACGGAAGGATCCTTCACCTCTTTTACTACGTTGTTGGAAAAGGTTTTGAGTGTAGAGGTTTTAAGCCATGAAATTTGTCCCAGCGCTGCTAACTGGGGCTGGGAATACAGAGAAGCTGAGAGCAAGGAGAAGCAGCAGCAAAAGAGACAGATGTCTTGGAGATGGGGGTCAGATGGGGTTAGATGAGACCCTGAAGGTACCCTGTGTGCCAACTCTCCGTCCCCCAGCCTTGGCACCGTTCACTGCAGCAGAAAAGAGGAGGCTTCCTCTGCAAACCCTGTGACCCTGCCATGGCTGGTGTGATTTGGAAGGAGAGGAGCAGGCTGTCCTCCTTGCCCTCAGCTGGACAGCTGGGGTGTGAACTTGAGTTTGTCCGTCACACCAGATCTCCGGGGGTGAGTCTGTGGGTCTGGGCAGAAGTTTCTGGCCATGTAACTTCTGGACAAGTTTCAGCCTGGAAAAGAGAAGTCCCTGGGGAGATCTTAGAGACCCTTCAAGTCCCTAAAGGGGGCTACAGGAGAGATGGAGAGGGACTCTATCGGGAAGGGGAGCCATAGGACAAGGAGGGTGCTCTCACCTCTGTCCCACCCTGTGAGCCCACCCTCTTAGGTGGCCACATGCCCTGGACCACCTTCCTCCTACCCCTTTGCACCCGTGGCTGGGTACAGAGGAGCCAGCAGCTAGATGAAGACCTCTTGGGTCTAGAAGAAGACTGTGGGGTGGGTAGCGAAGACACCCTCTAACCCAGCAGAGGGTGTGCATCAGGGAGAGCTCACACTTTGCCCAGCTGGTCCCACCACCCTACGCACAGCTCCTGGCACATCCCCTCGTCTGGCAGAGGGTCAGAGACCCCACCGCTGTGGGATATTGCACAGGAGACAGGGAGGCAGCTGCCTCCCCTGACCTATTTTTCCAGACTGAGCTGCTTCTCTTTCAGGAAGGAACAAGAAGGGAGTCACTCAAACAGGCGCAGAACTGCCCACACACGGTGTGCACCCTTGTCAGTGCTGATGTACACATATACCAGGAACAGGAAGACTGGAAAAATCCATTCCCTTCTGGTCGCTTACCACACATCCATAAAAATTCCTCCTGACACCTCCTCCTGTTCCCGGACCCTCTTTGCTTCCGGTCTCCTTCTCCTGGTGCTGGAGTCAGACCATAGCATTTCCAGTAAACTGGGCATTTCCCACCCCCCAGGTACAGGGAAAAGATCTGCTGTTTTAAAACAAGTTGTGACCTCGCTGAAATCTTAGGCTCCCTTTCTCTGTGTGCTGGGCTTGGGATTTTCTTGACAATCCATGGGAAAGGCCCCCTGCCTTTGTGTAGGCCCACCATGTGGGCGTTTTTATTTGTATAGCTAGGTCCACACATTTATATTTAGCATGTCTGAGAGGCCACCACAGACTTAATAAGCTAAAAAAGAGGATGGAAGAAGATGGGTAGGGAGTGGGGATATGAGGGAAAACTCAGGAGGTTGGAGGTAACTCCAGGGCTTGGCTGTGTGACCATGAATACTTGGTGTCTCCTGCTGTGGGAGAAAAGGGCCAGAAGTTTAGGTCACCTTTGGATGTGAACTCGGGTCAGATTCAGGCCTTTCTTTACACATTCTCTCGGGGGAAGCTTCACTTGAATATGACTTGGCTTTGCCCTGCCCAACAGTTGCAAAAATAACCCCGTCTCATAAGACTTCTACTGGGGAAAGACTCTTTATCAGGGAGTGGAACGATAGGACGAGGGGTAACAGTTTTAAACGGAAAGAGAGAGATTTAGATTAGATCTCAGGAAGAAATTCTTTGCTGTGAGGGCAGTGAGACACGGGCCCAGGTTTCCCAGAGAAGCTGTGGCTGCCCCATCCCTGGAGCGGTTCAAGGCCAGGCTGGATGGGGCTTGGAGCAACCTGCTCTGGTGGGAGATGTCCCTGCCCAGGGCAGGGGGTGGAATGAGATGCCTTCTTTTCTTTGCTAGGGACACGCTGTGGTTGAGCATTTGCTTTTCAGTTGGAATAGTTATTAAAACACTGGACAGGAGCACAGCTCAGTTGCTGTGGGCATGGTGGAGCTGCTGGGTTGTCCTCTCCCCTGGCCAGCACCATGAGGGCAGCAGGGTAAAGATCTGGTCTGCTCACGGGCAACAGGGTTGAGTTTGAGGAATAGCTTTAGACCAGGTTTTGGTACCAAATAGGAAGGAACTTGTCTCAGATTTGCCTTTGTGTTCTCCACAGGAAGTGTTTGTGTAAACCTGGCCAAAGCATACAATGAAAATAGTGTGTCTATTACTCAAAAATTCTCAGTTAAGATCAGGTGGGAGGTGGACAGACTTCAGCAGAGGGTCTTCTGTGGATGTGGTCTTCCTGGGTTTGTGATACAGCTAATGGTGTATTTTCAAGTCAGCAAAAAAAACCAACAACAGAATAAAATCTCCAAAGATGCATGAAATTTTCTTACCTCTTTCTCCAACTCTACCTCATGATTTTCCACTTATAGACAGACTTTAGAAAAAACAAAAAACCAAAAAACCAACAACTCAGACTCTTAGCAAGCCCTTTTCTTGGACTGTCTCCTTGCTGCTGAGGACTATTTGGGGGAATGTCATGAACATTTGCCCTGTTCCTGCTAGGAGAGAGAGGAGAAGCATTCTTAATTTCAAGCACAAAGTTATAACTCGCTTTGAGGCACAAACCCTTTGACAAATTGTCCCCGTTAACGGGAAAGCAACATTCCGGGCACGTCGTTATGCAAATAAGACCATGTGCCTGAGTATTTGTCTGATCCTGAACTTCACTTTCAAAAAAAACCAACTACAGCTTGCCCAAGCACAGCTTGCCATCGTGCCCTCCAGAAATGTTCTCAGCATGTTGTTACGGGATTATCCAATGCCTGAACCTGTGAGCTGGGGCTACAAATAGATGTTGTCACTCATCTACTAGCTGGCACCCAGGTGTTTGTTTCTTCTCCTGCTTCCCAGGCTGCACTAGGAACACCTGGGGTTGAGAGTTTGGAGGCCAAGATTGGCTTCACCTGGGAGAACCCAGGAGGAGGACACCTCTCAGGTGAAGGGTGGGCTCAGCTGGTGGTGGTGACCTATGGGAGCACAGCAGGATACTTAAATATCAAAGTCAGGAGCTGAGCAGGTTCCTGGGATGTGTGTTTATTTCTGTAGAGAAAGCACTTCTAAGGTGAGCACAATCATCTATGGTTTGGGAAGTGGGTTTTGAGGTCTTAGGGGATGAGCCCTGCCTCCCTGCTGCTGCTGTTACTCGATATCTGGGTTTGGAGTTATTCCAAACTCAGAGGAACTGTGATGCCTCATGTGTTGTCTCATTTTTGCTCTTGGAGCTTCCAAGCAAACTGACCACCTCATGGGTCTCTTTTTATTTTTTTTTATTTTTACTAAGATCTTCACCAAAACAGCACCTTGCAAACTGGACCTGCCTGGCAGTAGGAGCTGGAGAGGCACCTGGGTGAAAGGCTGGCCCTGAAGGTGAGTGGCTCATTTGGAGACGAGCAGGACCGTGTGGGTCAGAGCTGTGTCACTGAGTGCTTGGCTCTGCTGGAAACTGGGGGGCTTGGTATCTGGGTGGGCTACCATGAGCAAGTTGTGCTGGTGAGGTCTGAGGCTAGGTGACATTGCTTCTGAAAGACTTGCTGGAACCTGTCTGTGTCCACAAATAGCTTTGATCCCAACTGAAGGACTTTTTTTTGATGTGTTCAGTACAACTCATTCCTCCCTTTAGCAATTAGAGGAGTAAATGAAACTTTCATGAGTCTGAAGTAGAAAGCTCTCCTTGGAGCCCCAGAGCCTGTTTCTCTAGCTATCCTGCAATGACGAGGGCTCTGCTGGTCCTGCTGGGGTCCTTGGGTGAGATGGTGTTGTTCACCCAAGCTGGTGGTGAGGCCTCATCCTCTGAGGGACCTTGTGGAGCTCCTGGTTGAGGTGGTTTGTGAGTGCAGTTGCTCAGAGGAGCAGGTCTTGTGGACCACCCATTAGCCAGTAGCCTGTTTTCATTAGCCACCAACCCCTTCCCCTTGAGGAGGTAAATTGCCCTCATGCCCTCGGGTGAGAAGAGCTTCAATTATGAAGAGAATGAGAAAGTACTTTTTTCTTTCCTGCCCCTTTTCAAAACTTGCCTGAAAACTGGTAAGACTCCCCATGACTGTTTGGGGCTGTCCTGGTAAGAAAAAACAAAAGCAGTAGAAATTAGCAGGGTTTTGAGGTTCAAGGAGGGTCTGCAGCCAACTGCTTGCCTGGAGTCAGTGTGAACAACAGAGTTTCTAGGGAATAGGGTTTTCCCTTCCACACTGAGGTCTCCTGAGCCCTGAAAAGAGCTGCCTTTCTGGGGGTTTTGATGCTGTGGATGCCTCTCAGGGGTGTCTGCAGACACAAATTTCCCTTACTGTCTCCGGTTTAGTGGCTTAACATCTTTATGGGATAGTCATGGCAGTGTTTTTGGTTAAAAAGTGTGATGTTTATATGATAAATGCTGCAGGGTTGTGTAGCACGTGGTAAAATTTGTTTCAGCTCAAAAATTAAAAGGGAGTTTTAACCTTTTTCAGAAATTCAGGCAGAAGGTGAGGCCTTAGGAGGAGGCGAGGTTCTCTTTGAATGAATCCAAGCTCTCTTAATCTAATATTTCCAACTTCAATTAAAGTTATTCTTGCTCTAGATTCATGTCTGCCTGCAAAACTCTCAGCTTGGACCAGGAAACACTTTATGAGAGAATATTGCATTATCCAGCTCTAACCAGAAGCCACCCAATTCTATTCTCCAAGACCATGTAAAGTGGCCTGAGGGAAGAGGATGCCCTTTTTGGTTTTTAAGCAATGTAATCTGTGCTGGTGAGAGGGAGTCTGGGGGATTACCTTTTCCCTTGGCACAAGCAGAGATAGAAGTGGAGGCAAGGTTTTTGCTCTGTGACCTTGATAAATCAGGCACCACAAATCACTGCAAGCAGGACTCTAAAGCACAGATCCAGGACTCAAAGACTTCACATCCCTTAATGGGCGGGAGGCGGAAGTGCCCTATCTTTGGAGAAGGTCCTTCTGTTTCTTGCTTGTTAATTTAGCAGCTCCCAAAATAGCAACCCATAGTAGCTAGTTTCATAATTCATAATTAAAACTCCTACCAGTGCTCAGGCTCTGCTGTTGGGTTGACCTCTGTGCCTCTCCATGAGCATCCATTTCAAGGGGGGGGGGCTTGCCCTCTTCTTGAGGAAGGGTCCTGTGACTTATCCCATGCAGTTAACAGAAGGTCATATAATAGTCATAAAAATATTATGGATCCCTCCCACATTCCTCACCCCTGGCAAAATGCTGCAACAGGGAACAATTGGGGCTTTCTCGCTGGGCATCCAATAAATCTGGGGAGGTATTAGGCAGAACTGAAGCTCTCCAGCTGTTGGGGTGGAGGGTGAGTGCAGATGGATGGCTCAGAAAGAGGGTTGGCTTTATTTTTTTACTTTTTTTTTTCTTTCTGCTTTGTTGCTGTTTGGAAGCAAACCTGTGTTTTGGGGATGCTTTCAAGAAGTGTGAATGTTTCATTTGCTTAAAAGGTGGTGTTTGGGTTTTTTTTTTTGTCAGCTGTGTTACGTGGTGGTGTGAATTCAGTGAAGTGGAAGTAGATTTGGAGAAAATGCTTCTGGGCTCAGTTGGTTTCTCAGTGGTGGCTGTACCAGTTAAGAGGCTTATTCTGTATGTGACCCATCCCAAGAGCAATCTCTCCCCCTGAAGCCTCGTGCTGCTCCTTCCTGAAGTCTCACTGCTCCCAGATGAGCAGCTTTTAGCTTTTTTTTTATGTATAATTCACCCTTTCTGTACAGAGGAATTGTGATGGCTCTTGCAGGCTATCCTTCTCCCACACATCTCCAGCCCACAGAGTCGTCTCCATTGGGCTGCTCTCCCTTGGGCTCTGTTGGCAGCTGATGACCAAGTTCTGCTGGCATTGTCAGCCCAGCAAGCAGCCAGGGCATGTCTTCTCCCTGGCCTGCCTGAGCCTGTCTCCTTCACCTGTTTCTTGCCCTTTCTTAAGCTCCCATGGAAGCCCTGGGGAATGTGTCTCTTTCTATACACTCACCATCTGAGCTGTGGAGGGGCTTGAATCCTCAGACTGGGTGATTTGGGGTGAAAGTTGTGCCATCTGTGGTGGGATGAGACTGGTTCCTGCTGCTTAGGCTGACACAGAGTCATAAAGTTCATGCCACTTGGGAAACTTCCTGTGTTCCAGTTTGTGCCTGTTCCCTCTTGTCCCGTCACTGGGCACCATGGCACAAAGACTGGCCCCGTTGTCCTGACATCCACCCCTCCAGTGGTGTTGATCAGATCCCTCCCTTAGTGTTGCCTGGGATGGGCCAAGAAAAGATCTAAGAGTAAGTGGATAAGTTCCTTGCACACAGAAAATGCGTGGGGTAGAAGCCCAGAACTTTTGTGCCTATCCATAGACTGCAGGGGTAGTAGAGGGAGTACACCCTCGTTCTGTTTCTCAGCGCCTTTTGTTGTGTTAATTGCCTGTTGTTATCCAAATGCTGTTTTCTCACCAGGCTTTTGAGGAGCAGCCCAGCCAGATGCAAACCCCTGCTCGCTCTTGCCCAGGGAGCAGCTGTGTGTGCTCTCACTGGGTTTGCTCGGTTTTCAGTCCCAGGGAAAGGGGGATCCGAGTGCTCAGCTGCTCCTAAAACATTGCTGGGGGGGG